>OZ007537.1:11765516-11884456 GCA_963931895.1 Eupithecia pulchellata | reverse complement strand
GCCGCATGCCTCGCGCCGCACAGAGGTACCACATACAATATACAAGATATACAAACAAAGGAATGTTCATTTATTAACAGAACGCATACTACGACATATTATACAAACATAGATATCGCACCTCCAGAATTAAAGTGACTCAACTCAAAAAATAGGGAAAATGAGTTAAATATGTAGAAAGAATCAGAAAAAAAAACTGCATCGGCTAGTGATTTAAAAAAAAACCACTTGTTTGATAGAATGCGAAAAACATAACATGTGCGTCTCTTTAATTCCGAGGGTTCCGCATCCCTCTCCCCTAAAATAGTGATCCTGTTTAGTATTGCGTCAGCCAAACTCTTCGCGCGTTTACTGTTGGAAGGACCTAAAGCCGAATTCAACACTATAGTACGCAAATATCTGGTAAGATTGTTATGAATTTGGAGAAATAAAGTGACCTCTTTGTTGTTTTGTGTCATTTTACTACATTTAGCCTAGTTAATTCATTTGACTTAAATCGAATTATATAACGTTTTCCACTCAAATTATTCTTATTCTAATGACCGTTTATGGTTAGGGTCGGTTTTGTTCTTAAACATAAAGTAACGTTGTTGCCTTATTAGTTAATTTTGTCAATTTAATATTAACTTGCCAAATCTTTTCCAGTTTTTTTATGGTTCTGTATAAGAAAAAATTATAATTATGTTCTGTTTAGGTAACAATCAATATGCCAAAGTTAATACTGAACATGGATTAGATATAAATAATAAACCCATTCTTTTATTTGTACTAATCTTTTTAAAATTTTCTTGTAGATAACTTCTGAAGCACCACCTTATGGTATTCAGATCAAGGTATGATTGCTTTAGGCAATCATTACCTTCCTTCTATTCTATTCTTTCTATTCTATTCTTTCTATTCTATTCTTTCTATTCTATTCTTTCTATAAGTACTTCTTTTCTATTGAAAATAAGCACTTAGATATTGTGGAAAAAAATTATCCCTGCATTATTTTATCTTGGAATAATAATATACCGAGATCTGTGGTTGAATTGATCAGAAGAAAATAGTTGAACCTACTATCCAAAAAGGCCCAAATTGGCAAAAAAAAACTGTAACAATCAGAAAATCGAGCTCATAAAGCAGTTCATCGAGTTCTAGTTCGACATGTTCAGATTCTAGCGGGTAACTTTCGCGAAAAACAGCTAAGCAAAATAAAATTTTTAATTTGTTGTTTTTTTTCACTCAACGTATAAGAAATTGATGTCAATTTCAATGAGACAGAACTCAGAATCAGTCTCAACACGTTCTTCATCTCGATCGAATACTACCGACGTTACGCAAAGTACCACACCTTGGGATGGACAAATAGATAATAGTAAACAAATACTTAGATAGTAGAATACCTAGTATTTACTAGATATACTTAGCCTGCTAATACATTATTTAAACAAATAATAATCAAATCAAAATCATCAATTTAGTTTTTTACCATACATTTAAATAAATAATGAAACCATTGACTTTTACCATTCTATGTAATATTGATGAAGCAGTTTTTTGAAAACGGGCTGTGATTTTGCTGTGTGTGTTTGTGAGGGGAGGGGAGAATATTTCAAAGACGCGCAGCTTGTACTATAAAAGATTTGTCGTAGAAAGAGGTCCTTTTAAGATGAGGGTTTCAGAGGAAAGAAAAGAGAAACAATGGGGGTTTGAAAGGAATTTCTATCAAATTCAGGATTGCAATCTTTGAGATAAGAAGGGCTCGGAGGCTAGAGTAAGATACCTACTGTACAAGAGAGATAGTAGTATGTGAGTTTTCCTGCGATGTTGGATGTGCAACCACTTGACGCGATATTCGAAAACGTGGTCATATTTGCAAAGGCTAAATATGAACCTGATCTTGGTTGTACGAATTAATCACTACACAGTATAAAACAAAGTCGCTTCCCGCTGTCTGTCTGTCCCTTTGTATGCTTGAATCTTTAAAAATATACAATGGATTGGAATATGGTTTCTTTTTAAAAATGTAATACAGTGTTTCAAGAGGAGGTTTTAAATGTATGACATGTATCTGTATCAGGATTGTAACCGTTCGAAGCTGGGCAGGGTGCTAGTATACAATAAATAATTGTTGATGAAAATTAGCTTAGTTTAGCACGTTCCATTATGAAAAAAGATGTTGCTATGTTAACGCAGACTTGATTTATAAGTAAGATGGTTAGAAATAGAGAATATCTCTTTATTTCCTGCTTTACCATAACAACCTTATAAATTGATAATTTAATAAGGTAAGAGAAGACTACATTTACTATGGGATTGTTTTATGTTTGATTTTATTATCAGAAGTTTTTTTGAGATTGATATCTTTATACTTTGATTATTTTATTGTTGTCTTTATATACGTGTTATAAAAGGTTTTTAATTCAACTGAGTAACTTTTCTAATGATTAAACGTCACGTCAAACATAAATCTATAACCGAGCAAGCTTTCATAATACGGGCCTTCAAAATCATTAATGGTATCTTTTCTTATGCGATGTGTTCTAAACTGATACCTGTTCCTCTAACAATCCATAAGAAAAGCACAGCAATCGTTTTAAGAAAGTCAATCAAGTTACGTTACAGAAAACGTTCATAAAAATCGATAACATTGTCTTACTTATAATACTTATAACTGATCACCGAGAATTTGTATTGAATTTTTATTTATGATTTCCTTTAATTACAATGGGTACACATTGATCAAGAATGTAAGTTTAATAATGTTTTACTGTTGAAAACCCATTTTTGAGAAAATTTTACTAAAAGATAATTAAAGTTAACTAAGTTAATCATAGTGTTTTTCTAATAAATGTATTAATCCCATCGTATTAAAATGCAAAATTTTATCTTAAACCAAATATTTTGCTGAGCATCTCGGAATAAAGTAACCTATTTACAAATAAGTCATTAATATTTATTGAGCTTTAGTACAAAACTGACTCAATTTCGGAAAGTTTTTTTTAAATGTTAATTACTTATATAATTTAAATTGATTTTCAAAAAGTAATAATTTTTAAATATAGATAAAATACCAAATTATTATATGATTTGTAAATAATATAGGAAATCCGTTATTTGGCTGTGCCATGATACAAATATGTAAAAATAACGCAAACATGAAATCTTTAAATCGCATTTCCCAAAAAACATGTTTTTTGAAATGAGTCACTTTAATTCTGGAGGTGCGATATGTTCATTACTTAACAGAATGAGTGATAGTGACGCACCAGCTGATTTACGATAATCGTTAAATTAAGGGCTTCGCCGGTTATATTTGACGTCTTATGACAGCTTTGACAACGTCAACATGGAATTATTCGTTTCTTTTCGAAATAAAAAGCACAATAAATTACCCCTATGAGTCGCATCATTGAAACCCGGCACTATACACCTGCGACCTTTGACGTGGCTAAAGCCTTAACACAGAACTTAGCAAGAAGCAGAAATAATTGTTCAATTCTATAGAAGTTTCTGTGATCCCAAATCCCTAACATTTCTCCGCATTAATATCTACTAGTTTTAAAGTAGCGTAAGGTCGCTATGTGATGTTAAACCATATCCCTTGTTGTGAAGAGCACTCGACGCGCCGCTGCGCCGCCACCGCCATCTCCAATATCCACCAGTACGCGCTCGCGCTGGACGACTCCAGGCTCACCTCCGGTTCGTGAATACTAAGCCACCTGCACACTATCAGCCAGGCATCACAAACACAGGCCAAGTGATCGAACGAAATGCGAGCGCAAAACTATCAGTAAATGGCAGGGGACAGTAACCCTAAGTCTAGCTCCTATTTGTGCGTACTGCGTTGTATTGCTTTGTTACTAGAGGACCCCTTATAACATCATCAGATTCAATAAGCATTTAGGATCATCGGAGAGCTGGTAGCATGATTCGGGCATATAGCAGGCTCTACAAAAGACGGCATGGCGACAAATATTTTTTCTTGTGACTAACTTCTGCCCCGTTATAGTAACTACTGTTTTGAGTCTGACTGGTGATAGCTTCGAGAGAATCACAAACTATGGAAGCATCACATCACAATATTATAGAGATTCTATCACATATTTCTTATATAATCCCCACTTTCTGTAAAGTTACACCTGCCAATTCCAATACTATTTAGAATTCAAACACTTTTATAGAATAGAAAATAAGTTTTAAAGACTTGTCCATCCATTTACAAAAAAGTTAATGGATTTTCTGTCAACTTATTCTTTGTCCTTAAGTGGAAGAAGTAAGAGAATATTGTAATAAATAATTTTCACACCACGGTAGGCGCTCGCATTTTTCGTTAGATTTGCTTGGCCTTGACTCCCCTAGGATTTAATTTGCTTGTGGTTTTTGTTATTTATTCATTCATTTTATTTTCTAGAATGTTCCTTCATTGTTCTTATTTTGATTCATGCTTCTTCTATGGTTTGCTACCACTAACTCATTGAAATTTTGGTTATTTTTAGATTCGTCTAATCAAGCTTTTACTAATTGTTCTCTTAGCGTATGTTAATCAACATTCATAGAATGTAAACAGAACTATGATGATGATGATAGCAGTTTCTTCACACCCTTGCCCTTTCTTGATTGTGAATGATATGAAATAAATGAGTTAATAATAGTAATAATTTTCAAAATGTAATAGTTTTCCTTACATTGCTCTATGTGAACGTTATAAAATAGATCATTCTAGGTTATGTTGATATCCTGGTTGTTTTGAATTCTTTGCTTGGTGTTTTCTTACTTGAGTTAACCATATTCTTCATTTCACTAACAAATTCATCTTTCAATGGATTTTGCTTATTCTGTAGTTTTTAGTAATTATAATGATTCTTTGTAAATTATTTTGCTTTGTAAATATAACATTTGTAACCTGCGCACATAAAGGATGGGATTGAGAATAACGTCATGCTATCCGGTTAAATCGGATTAAAACTGAACAGGATAGCATGAGAGATTACGTCAGTTTAGTCCCATTTTACATGTGCGAAGTTTATAGCTTTGATGTGTAATTGTAAAATGAGCAGAGTTCTTATTGTTTTTGTTTGGAACAGATTCAGAAGACAGTGAGTTCAACACGGCATTAGTGAAGTTAAAAGGAAAGAAAACGAGAAGCAGCAAAGAAGCGTCCCCTGTTGTACAGAACGGATCATCTAAGAAATCAAAAAGGTACAACATTCACATACAACTTGCTTTTGATTTGAACTTAACTTTTGGCTCATGTAGGCCAAGTATGTGATATGCTCTAGGGACTAATATAACATCGAATATCGCATCGTTATTAATAATAAGACGTACATTTCGTAAGAATTGAAGTTAAAGGAGTGAATATCAAATATCCATTAAACGACGATATAATGTGTGCTAAGCCTATCTCACTAGTAAAAAAACCTATATAAAAAATATTTATGCTGAGATAGAGCCATTGGTGTCTCCTGTGTATTGTATGAGCTCAGCAATACATCATCAAAAGCCTATTCAGGGACAATGCTGTATAAACGTTATTACCTAGTTTATTGCGGGGACACAGATAATATAGGGAGGGGGGGGGGTGGTAATATGATAATCCCATGCTTTAATGTTGATTTCTCTCATCGCAGATCAAAGGAAGACGCAAACACGAGTACAGGAAGAAAATCAAAGAATTCACTAACAAACGGAGTTCACGGTAAGAAGACTTTTAAAATATTCTCTCTCAAATTTATTAATTCTTAACTAGGCAGTAGTGAATTAAACAGATTCAATAATTTTATTTCATTAGGCTTACAGAATAAGCACTTAGACAACTTCAATTTAACACTTCAATTTAAAAAAACAAACTACAATAGTTTCTATAGCAAAATATATGGTTAAAGTTTCAAGAACTTCAATTACTTTTTTTAGGTTTACAAAATAAACACTTAGACTACTTATATGTAATGTTCCAGAAGAGAAGAGCACTTCCCGTAAGCGCAGCAGACAGGCGGAGGCGGCGCTGCACACGGACGCGCTGGAGGCGCTGGTGCGAGACGTCATGAGGCACAGGGACTGCTGGCCCTTCTACGACCCCGTCTCCTTGGACGATGTAAGTCTTACTTTGCCACGTCTTGGGTCACATTTCTCTAGCCATCAGCGCTTCTCATGCGCCACTCCGGGCTTGTGCCCATCGTCTTCATATCCTATGAATGGTTCCAATCCAAGTCCAATCCGCTGCTCTATTGTCTAACTCAACTGGTAATCGTAATCGGCTTCAGTTCGGCATTTCAAACCTAGCCTGGACTTCGATTGTCACTTTCGTATTGTGTAAATAGCTGAAACCGAAGACCATTTGAATACCTTAGACAATACCGAGAACATTCTGACTGGGTCTACAACTGGTATTCGGTTTGAAGTTCACTGGTAATGGATTTCAAGTTAGACAATAAGGCTGCTGGTCGGGGAATGGTCTTCGTTTGGCGGTTTCGGTTTTGAGAGAAAGGTTTTCTTGGTTTTCATCTGTCCATCGCAAACGTAGTCACGGGTGCTTGTAAATAATACTGGACATGATAGTTACATGTAGCCCGAAAATAATCAGAGCTTGTGTTAATACCATAATTTTTCAGTTTTTCCACTGCTTTTTACCCACTCTCGCACCTCAGTGATGCAGCGGGCGTGGGTTTGCCAGCGACGCTGGAAGTTTCGATTCAAAAAAGTATTTATATGAATTGATCTAAACCGCATTCTTAAAAGCAACCCAAAAGAGGTCGACTTGTACCCTTCAATTATGATAGTAATTAGCAATAATAGTAATTATCCAGTAAAACCCTCAATTGTAATTCCGCAGGTGCCCGACTACCTGGAAGTGATAGAGACGCCCATGGACTTCACGACGATAAAGGAGAAACTGGAGAGCGGCGGCTACAGCGCGGACCGGCAGCTGCTCGACGACGCGGCGCTCGTCCTCAAGAACTGCTTCGTTTATAACAGGCCGGAGGACGCTGTGGCTAAGTTAGTATACCAAAATAGTGACTGATTATAGGAATTCGCGAATTCGTTGAAATAATTCTCAGTTTTTGAATATATTGATTTCAGATAATTACATAATCAAAGTGCTTTATTTCCTTTAGACCTTAGAATGTTTATAATTCTATCGTGATTTAGCGAAGAAAATTTTTGCGCCATATTTCTTATTTGTACTCAATTCTCGAATCCTGGATATGTTTTAAACTCAGCTGGGTTAAAAGACCAAAGAAATTCGGAAGACATGTTTTACGACACTACTGGTTGGTATTACCGGGGCAAATAAAAAAAAAATTATGGCTCTGATAGGCTCTCTTTCATTATTTTATTTGTGCGTGTGCAATATTAAGCTTTGTAGATTTTATTTTAAGTGATCACATAATTTGTTTAGTATTGGGATTCTAGAAACTAGTTCAAACTGATTTTTCACTATAATGTTGTTTTATCCACTCGCGCGAAGTCGCTTACAGCAGCTACCTAACAGTTATAGTTATAACTCATGAAACCTTTCCCCAGGTCGGGCTGCCGCCTCGAGAAGTACATAAACAAACGCTGCGGCGAGCTCAACCTCCCTCTCCTCCCGGAGATAGACTTGGAAGAAGATGAAGAGGACTCGAAGCCTCTGAAGAGACCAAACCACTCTGAGGAGCAGGATGCTCCCAAGACCAAGCGAGCCAAGCTCAAGTGATACTCGGCCTGCCCACCCTGGCTGGAAGGTTATCTCCGCTATTGAGGCTAGTGACTCTGTGTGGCTCATGTTCAAAATGAAGCTGAAAGTGATATGGTGCATTTGTGGTCGTGATTTGGGACTAGTGCCTACTTGTATTGATAAAGTTGAAATGGACCTGAGTGAGTGAGGCACTCAGGCATTTGATATATGTATAACCGTCAGATTCAACCATTTTAATCTTTAAATAAAGCAGAAATAGTTATGTTCCATGGTTTGAGTATTTTCAATGTTACTACAGTGACTTCACTTGTACACAGGGTGTCACGTGAAGATCAGTTCAGTTAGGTCAGTTTATTTATTAATAAATACATGTTTTTAAAATTCATCTTGACATGCTTTACAAACAGTTAAATTGGTTCGCATGAAACTATAGATTACTGTAGGTACAGAAAAACTGATATCGTACGCCAAGCCTAATATTCACGAAAAATAACAATTTCTAGCAAATGCTTGCAATGCAAATGACTATGAATTCCATAATAATAATTAAGTTGGGAATGATTAAATCATGAGTAATTTCATTAAGGATATGTAAATGATTGAGTGATTTTAAGGTGACTATTATTAGATGTTTTGTGCTTTATTTCAGATAGGTAAGGTTTCATTTCCAGTGTAGAAAGACAGCCAGAGTAAAGGCATTTAGTATGTTATGTATTTATAAACATTGGACTTGCCTATTTCTAACCCTTACTGACTTACAGAAGTTGAGCACTGTTTTAAGATGTTTTTTATCTATTACAAACCATATAGTTTGATATGATATAAAATAAATCGAGTCTGCGATATCGAGTCTGTTAACTCACATTTGGTATTTGTAAAATTCAAAACCTGGAAAGGTCAAAAGATTTTGTTAATTTTCAATGAGAACAATACTATTACTACCCTACCGCATACCGTACACAATTAATAATGACAGACATTTCTGAGAGATATTGCATAACCTGTATTGTAAGGTAAACAAAAAAAATTAAGTAATATTTTTCTAAAATGAGGTTAATAATTGACTTGAAAAATAAAGAAAATGTTGAAAGGTAAATAATAATGTCAATTGTATATTATTATATAGAATTTTATACGATAAAAAGCCTGGCTCACTTATTTTAAATTTTTCAATATATTTACAGGTGTATTATATATTTATTATTCAGGATATTTTGTAGATATGTGTATGTAATCCCAGTTATTATAAACATATGTATGTATTACAACTTACTGTGCTTCGCCCACATTGTATTTACAATAACATTTTATCGGTCTACATATTCAAATCCATATTCCCAGATAATAGTGCATTTGGTATTTACATGAATACAACCTGCATTTGTGTTTTTATTTATTAGTACATATACTTTTCTGAATATGTTCAAATACTACTGTTGTAATTTGACGAAAGTATGAATAGTTATTTTCAACGTCGTTAATTAAAATCCAAAAACTTCAATAAAAAATTAAAGTAATTGAGTTATTTGTGGGTAGAATGTCACCAGACTAATAATAATCTAAATTCGTCTCGTACTTATAAATATTTTGTTTAAAACTTATTTAAGGTTTAATGTACGTTTTTCTAAAATTTTAGTGTTAAACATGATGATACGTTGAAATCTCGCGCACCTTTGTCCATTGATTGGTTGTTGATAAGTTTATTTGTTTTTAACATGGACAAAGAATATATTTCGTCGTCCATGGTTTTCAAATTATATTTGTTTTTATCGGAGGCTCCTGTTTTTATAAGGAGTCCAGTTAATGTTTCTGATCAAAGAGTGTACTTGAGTAGTTTTCTTGAGTTTTTAAAGGGCACTATATAAATAAATGAATAAGCACCGGGCAAGTGACGTCGTGTGCGAAACGATTGTGAAATAAATAGTGTCTGTTACCATTATATTATAATGGTCCCGAATATGACTAAAACAAAAATATTTGGAAAACACTGAAGAGGCTTTTATGTCGATCATAAAACAGGACGGCGACATTTTTAGTGCCGTGCGGCCCGTATTATGAGCGCTTGCTCAGTCTTAGATCTATGACTTTGCAAGCTCTTGTAATATCCCCTGATTCATAAGTCTGTTAACTTAAAGCATTGCTATATCTTATTCTGTCTTCTATTGATATATGTCTAGAGTAAGTAAAAATAGTACTAAGCAACTATTTTAAGTTAGCAGATACTTATGAATTATCCCTGTCCTTGTGTTAATGCTAATACCACTACTTTAATACCGTTATTATTTTATATATTGCACAGATACATCAATGTCAAAAAGTTCAAATTCACTCAGCACTAGCTCAACGTTAACTTGGGTGTTTTTTTAGCAATAATGATAATATTTGTCTGCGATTATTATTTATTATTAATTATAAGTTTTGTAATTAATTTATATTTTAGTGAATAAAGCATCTGGTAAATTTACTGTAATATTTTTTCTAATCTTTTGTTCTGGGTTGGCTTGGGTTTTTCTTGTAAGTCTTATGGGTAACGAATTAAGGATGAGTTTGTAATAAATAAAGTATAAGTTGCTAGCTCTAAGGAAAAACCACGTGACAAATATGGATCGGACTGAGCTACGTGAAAAAATCGATGCGATCTTCACGCTGTGTTGAGAAAAAAGAACTGCTATCTGACATACCGGGCAGGAATCAAACACTTCTAATTTAATATTACTTAATTAGTATATTTTTGGAATGAAAATAAATGTTTTGTTATCAGTACCTATTTACGCGAATAAGTTGTAGAGTCTCCCGAGATTCTACAATAATAGAGTATAATTATGAATGCATCCCGAGATCATAAGGCATATCCATACTAAGCTATCTTTGTAGCGTAGGTATATATGACGTCATTTGGTACCTACACAAAAACTACCTATTCCGACCCCGTATGTTAAAATATGTATTATACATATTTATGGTCTACTAAAAACTCGCGTTCGCTTCATGTTTTTCGAGGACAAAAATGTCACAAAATCGGTATTGCGCGGGTATCTATGTACTTACAGTTTATATGTTAATTAACATCTGATAAAAATGGTAACTAGAGCGCAAAAATTCCACCACAACAATAAGTAATTAGTTACCTACTTTAAGGTCGTACATACAATGGACAAAGATTAAATAAGAAGTTTTACAGCATAATTAATAATATTATCTTAATCTAGGACTACAGGGTAGAATAGACAATAATGACATCGCATCGTCATACACTGCGCACATCATTGAAGTTGAAGAAATTAATAATTACGCATTCGATGATAAAACGACGTATTTTTTGTCTATTCTACCTTAGACAAGAAAGCCCGTGCTTGCCCTACAGGTCTATACCAACATGAACACCTATCTCCTATGCAAAATTTCAGTTCGCTCTGTCTGGTTGTTGTGGCGTGGATATGTAACCTGGGGGCCAATTCTGAGTATCACGTGATATTTTATCGAGTGATACGCATTATCACGGGATAAAATATCAAGTGATAAGTATCGAGCCATCGATATTATATCGGGTCCCGATAAAAACTGCATTCTCGTGCACTCTGCGATATAACTAGCCATAGACAATAAGACTCCATTATTTCTTGTCATAACATATTTGAATGTCAACGTTACTTACTTTATGAATGTCACTATCTGGCTTGTTTTCGTCAGTAATGCCAACTTAGCTGAATCTCGGAACTTTAGCAATATTTGTCAAAAATACTTGAAACTTGATTAATGTTAAATAATAGCTGCAACATTTTATTTGAAGCTCGCATAATATGAAATGTTGTTTTTGAAAGATAAGGTATGGTTATAATCGATCGGGTCGGTCGGGGTAGCCGTGCTCAGTGAGTGAAACTAGCGAAAGTAATCTAGTCAGCAGGCAGCACCGCTAAACAGTTTCTGTCTATCTAAAGGTTTTTAGTTAGGTTCGGTTCGGGTGCCCCATTTTAGTGTACTCGTAAGGAATTTACAAAGGAAAATAGTTCAAACAAAAACGCAGAGACCAAAGAGAATAAAACCACTACGCAGAGACTAAGGAAAGTGAGCGACAGAGAACTAGAAATGTTCCTTTCTCACTCTTCGATAATGCGAACGAGTGCTCGGGACCACTCGTTGCTTATCGAGCAACTTATCGAAAAAAACCATCGACATTATGTCGAATTGCAGGTGTTGAGAATACGCTTGTTTGATTCGAAGCAATCACTCGACATTTTGACAGTTCTTGCCATATTTATCGAGTAGATATATTGCGAGAATTGCCTTCCTGGTGGGTTCGTCGTGGATATTCTCGAATATGCATCACGATATATTGAGAGGCCTCGTTACACGACGTTTACCTATTTCAATAAAAATGTAAAAAGTTACAAATAAATAACCAAATCAGAGCTAGTATTCTCAATTAAAATAATTGAGCTCACTGCAGACGGTTGCAAACAAACTACAGGTAGCTCAACTGATCCATAATAATCCAGTTGGAAGTGTAGGTATCCAAGATGCTGGCCAAAAACCTAAAGCGTGTTCAAAATACAATTGATATGTACAGTCACCAGAATAAATATATGACTATGGGCAGCGCTGCAAAAATATCTGATCATCAATTGAACTTATAATTATGTGACGATACGTAGGATGTAGAAATATGTGATGATTTACACCCGGCAAAATAATCTTTTGTTTTGTAAAAGCATAATACCGGATCACGTAAAGACTGCATTAATAACTGATACAATTAGTAAGAAATATATCAACAATCTGCAAGGATGAACTTTAAATGCCTAAGCATAGAGCCGTGATTTGAATGAAACAGTATGACGCTTCTTGAAAAGAGCATCAATCTGTCATTGGATATTGCCGCTCACGTCTCACGTTATTTTAGCAATTTAGTCGTCGGTGGCCAGTGTTATGTTATGATGATCTGCCTAAGGTCCGAATGCGTAGTAAACTGATGATATATCAAGTGCGTCAAATAATTTAAATTTTAACAGTGTGTGATAAAAAATAATTAATAAATCCAATCTTTCTCATTTATTTATACTTATTAGCTCAAAAACAACATAAATTCTTGTAAACTTAATATTCTATGCAGTATTGACACTAAGCTACGTCTTCAAAAATCCTCTATTATATTATAAATCAAACTATAGTTACATATTTAATTATATTACAATGTTAAAAGACACGAACAGACGAAAATATTATAAAAACTCCTTCGTGTATGACAGTTGACATAACATTCGAAGATTCGAAAAGCCAGCATTATCACCATACCATTTTAACCAATGTAATCTCCTTGCCAAAAACTCTTCTTTTATCAAATGCTGACATCAACATTTCCCACCGCAGCGTTTAATAAACTAGAGGTCCACCCTGCCTTCGCACGGATATTAAACCAAAACTTCAGATATATTTTACACACTAACGCGTTATGTTTCACAGTTTTCTTAAGGATCCCTTACTTTTTTAGCAGCATTGGGGTTTTGACACTGGACTTGGGACTGGCCGTAGAGAAAAAACACGCAGCGGAGCCATAACATAACAAGAAGTTGAATGTATTGCGCACGTATAATTATTAAAATTTACATGCGGATCCCTAAATTTTTTTAAATATTCTATCGCATGTTCATCACGGAAAACTTAGAATTCTAATAGTGAAAGAATTTTTCAAATTTTGTCCACTAGTTTCGGAATTCAAACAAACAAACAATCAAATCTTCCCTCCTTATAATAACAAATTCTTGTATTCATATAAAACGTAAAACGAAATCTGTTGAAATCATGTCATAATATAAAACGTGAGACAGCGATATCCAATGACAGGTTGATACTCTTTTCAAGAAGCGTCATACTATTTCGTTCAAATCACGGCTCTATGCTTAGGTATATAAAGTTCATCCTTGCAGATTGTTGAGATATTTCTTACTTTTAATTGTATCAGATATTAATGCAGTCTTTACGTGATCCGATAATTATGCTGTTACAACGGTGCAAACGATTATTTTGCCGGGTGTCAATCATCACATATTTTTACATCCTAAGTATTATCACATAATTATACCTTCAATTGATAATCAGATAGTTTTGCAGCGCTGCCCATAGTCATATATTTATGCTGGTGACTGTACCTACCTGATTTGTAGATAATTACACACCTACACTTTTTGGTTCTAACCAAAGACACCTTTGGTTCTATTCTATCTAACAATCACATATAAATACTATACTTACTCATATAGTTCTGAACCTAATAAATTAGTTCGAATTTCGCAGGACACAGAACAAAACAAAGCCGTGTGCTAAATTATTTATTGCGTGGAGAACGTGCCTCGGTAAATTTAGGTGTAAATGTACTGAAGACAGTACATTTACACTGTGTGTATTCAGCTGTGGATATGAGATGATGATAGGTATTACTACGCATTACCTAAAATTATACCTAATAACAACGTTCATCGAGGACATGGCTACTGTGCGGTTTTCAATAAATAACTTGACATTTCCACACATACAACGTAGACTAGCCTACGCCTAAGGCTTCTGGCGTCTATTTCGGAGGAAAATCCCTTTTATTTAACAAATCTTTAAATTAGATATATACCGGGTACCTGAAAGAGAAATTTCAGTTCGATCCGTTGTATAGATCAATGATGGATGTGCACAAACATCCATCCAAACTTTCGCATTTTGAATATCAGTAACTATGTTATATTACTTATTCAATAAAATTGGTTTAAGCGCCTACCTACTCTAATTTATATAAATAAGTAGATCGTCCAGAACCGTGCTTTAGCATTCTGTTCAACAACAAAAGAAGTATAGGTACCTCGCGCTGAAATGATTTCCGATTTTAAAAGTGATTTGTTACAAAATATTAAAAGTGATGAAGCTCCGGAAACGTTAAAAGGGGTTGCAAATAAAGAATTCAACAGAGGACTCAAAAAAGGAAATTTATTGTATTTCTCAATAGTCCATATTTGTGGACTGTATGGGTTGTATCTTATATTAATCGGAGCTGCGAAATTGGGAACTATTGCCTTGGGTAAGTTGGAGCGAATTTCACGCTTTGACGAAAGGATCCAAAAATCTTGTGCGAGAAGACTTTGCAATGTCTGCGGTCCTAGACGTAGAAATTTCCTATGGTACTCGTCGATTAGTAGATGGGTCAGACGGTGAGTTCGAGGAAGAAACAGCGGATGCTTCTGACTATAACTCGGATCACCGTGTGCGAGCCGGCCGACCACCCTGAGCAACCCATTTGCATCTATGAATGTACATAGTTTCTTCAATGCTGTGGGGAGCGGGGTGCCCTCGTTCAGCATACGCAACTCCGACGCAAACATAACTCCCTGCACATGCCTCGCCAAGAACTGCAACGCATGGTTTGTTCCGATAGCCGACAACAAACCAGTTGATCTCTCTGGTGCTTTTAAATTTTTATAGAAACGGTAACAGTAGGCGACGACATTAACTATCCGCGAAAGTGACGAGAACTTGTTTAAAAGTCCGTCTACAAAATTTAAGTTATTTTCTTTCCTAAATGTCAAGATCCTTCGCTCATCGACTGCGGATTCATTATTTGCAGCATACGAATTTTGCGGCCAACCTGCACGAGGGTTCAACAACCAGTTGGGGCCCGACCACCATGACTGGCACGGGATTAAATCTTCGGGTAATAAACCTCGCGAACCAATAACGGCTGGATTGTCTGTGGTAGGGACGTTTACTCTAAATTTACGCTCTGGGTGTAGGAACCGTTTCCCCGCAATATCACTAGAGTTGGAGACGACTGTTTTATTTTGCGGATCAGCAAAAGTAAGCGGGACATCTAATCTTCCCTCGAAATTCCGACAACTATTTACATTGTACGTATCGCAACGCAATCGCAAGTTACTTCCTTCTTTGACAAGGTGACTGATCTAGGCGGCTCGACACCTTCCAGTTCCCTTATGGAATTGTCTAGCGATAGGTTCGACACGAAAAAACAACTTTTACGACTGTTGGCATTGTTGCCAAGGCGAGCAAGTCCGGTGTCCATAGTGCACTCGCCCATCACTATCCACCCGAAAATGGTGGGGATAGCTACGGGTTGGCCTGAAGCACCCTTGACTAGACCAGGTCTCAGTGCCGACGCCAAAATGTTGACATTTACGAGCATGTCGATGGGCCCTGGTTTATAGAAACTAGGGTCTGCAAGATCCAAACCATCGAGATGTTGCCAGGATGAAGTTTCAACAAAACCAGGCGGCATGTCTTGGCAAATGGTCTGTAGTACAGCAGCTTCTACAACCAAATTTTCTGAGAAGTCCTGACCTTTACAACCTAATTCACACATTAACCGAACCCAGTGTGTTGGTAGATACTCGGCCAATTCCATCGACAGATTGTGCTTTAGGGCTCAGTTTAAGTCCCAGACGGCGTGCACACGACAACGTCATGAAATTACAAGCGCTAGCGCTATCAAGCAAGATTCTAATTTTAACAAATTTATTACCTACCTATTATTATTTTTTGCCAAAATCACAGCGGTAGAAAATAATGAATCGGTACGTGATGAATATGCAGTCAGAGCCACTGGCGGCGATGCTGATTCTTGAGACGTAGAGGGAACTGGGGCAGCTTCATCAAAATGCAGCAATGTACGGTGCTTTTGGCTACACATAGTGCATGTCACTTTGACAGTACTTTTTTTGACAGTATGTGCAGGCTTTAAACACAAAATACAAAGTCTCCTTCCCTTCACATCCCGGAACCTACTTGCTGGAGTCAGTTTCAAAAACTCTGGACAATTTTCCGAACCATGGCCTTCATTTGGACAGAACTCACAGGTGGAGTCAGGGGACACAATTAATGAAGTTCGATTTTTTGGTAAAGGGTTAGAGGGTGCAGGATGCCCATGGCAATTCTCTAGTGCTCTAGCACGCCTATCCAAGAATTCCATGATGTCCTCATACAACGGAATATCAATAGCCGGGCTTAGTTGAAGCTCAAATGCTTCTCGAGTAGCAGCATCCAACTTCGACCACACCAACTGGAACAGCATGAAGTCCTGGCTAGGAAGGTCATACCGTGATAGTATGGCCAAGTTCTCCAAAAATGTCCGATGAACCCGCTCTAACTCTGAGGCACTTTTACTCTTAACTGACTCACACTTAAGTAGCTTTTCATAGTAGGTGTTGGCAATAGTCCTCTTCCTATCATAATATTTATGCAAGGCATTGTATGCTGCCTTATAGTTGCTACCTGTCAAGGGATAATTCTTTATCAGGTCAAATGCAGCACCTTGAACACTTGACAACAAATAATGTAGTTTTTTTCTACCTCTGCCAACTCCCTACTATGTATGAGCGAATCATAAAGCTCCTTAAAAGACACCCAGTTTTCCAACTTTCCATCAAATGGCTTTAAAACTATCTTGGGCAGCTTATTTTATTTTATTTATTTATTTTATTTTTACAATCTTAGGAAAACTTACAGCTAGACAAAGATTAGACACAAGAATATTTAACTTAAGGCCAATTACAAGTTTCCACATATAAGCTTAGCCAACATACTGCTACTCTGGATAGTTGGACTGTTTGTTTGACTGCGTATTTTCAAAAGCCGTGACTTAATACCTAAAAGCTTCTTATCAAAAGAAATAGTGTGCGGAAATTCAGTATTTTGATCTGCCTTAGACGTACCTGACAATACATAGATTTGCGCAGAGTGAAACTCTTTACTAATTATGTTGAGATCGTCTTCTGTAACCCCTTCGAGATCTGAGGACTCCATTTCACATATTCCATACGCATGCAATCTCGAGCGATTCTATATTTATTTCCGCCTTCATTTTCCATTTTTGATAAATTCACTAACAAAATGTAAACAAACACAATAGGCTATTTCAACGTTTCAAGACACACCGTACTGAGCATTGCATGTATTTATTATTTATTATGTAAATAAATGTATAGACGCAGATGGTGTTTTGGGTAGCCTGGTGAAACATTAGTCGTTGGAAAGAGTTCTGTTACCATAGAGATATAGACCCCTTCTGTCTTTGGTGCTGTCAAAATTACACTGACAACTGAAGTGGAGCCTCCCCGTATCTGGCAATCATGATAGAGCGACAGATAAAAATATGGCGCTCGAGGCATGACACCGGGTCTTGGGAAGAAACCACAATTTTACAGTTGTTCTATTGAGTTTTGGTTTATACTCCCTCTAATCTGGGCCAGCTAGTACCGGCGAGCCTAAATCAGGTCGTGGGATGTAACCCATGCCTTCACGCCCATGGTTTTCCAAAAAGAGTATTCTTGGAAAAGGAAAAGGTTTCACATCAAAATGGCGTCCAATGGCTAGCTAATCGGAAATGAACCGGGACGCGGCAAAAAGGATAATTCTGCGCCGTTAAACGTACAGGAAATATCAAGATTCCTAGTATCCTGTGGTAATAGCAAGCGCTATGGATTTTCAGTTCTGCAAGGGTTTGTATTGTGATGGTGGTAAGGTCTGATCGGTCCACATTTAAATTAGGTATTGGTTTTGTTAACGCTCAATTGATTTGTACATACCAAGGTACTAAAGGTAGCATGTTAACTTTGCAAGCAGTTCAAGTTAATTAATTTGATTGACCATACCTACATTTAATTAACCCAAACTGAAGAAAAATCTTAGAAAGAAACTAAACTTTCTTGGTTCAACAAAGTCACAAGTAGGTGATTGATCAAATCTGTTCAATGTGACCCTATGAGGCATAGCTGGTGATAATGGTGTCCCAAAGTGTGAACGATGATGTACTGAGGTGGGAGAGGGCACCTATGTTGCATCTTTCTGCTGTGATTTATTGTTTTCAGATTTCTGTCAAAATGGAGAATGCCATACAGTGTGATGAAGCTACATTCAGCATGGAGGTGGTACAGGGTAACAAGGACATCCATGTTGCAATACAAAATGGAGCCTGATGATGGGATGTCATAGAAAATCAACTTTACATGGTCGGTAAGATAGTGAAGGGTGCCTGGTGATTAAGATAGGCCACATCAACCTGTCTGATTGTTGGTTTGGGTTTCCAAGTAAGTGTTTGTTTTTATAACAAAAAAAAAAGGGAATGAAACAATAAAATAATTTTTCTGTTGATTATGAAATACCCAACACTTTGTATTAAGTTGCTGTTCTACTGTGTTACCTTCATGTATCTGTTCAGTTAGGTACTCATTCAGAATTGTGTAATGTTATGTTGCACATGTTACTAAAATAAACAAGAAAATTACAGACTTGATATTGATGTTGAGGAGTGAAGTAAGTATAAACAAAAATACCTTCTTTCTAATACCTAACAGTATAGCTACCCGCAAACACAGATGATCATGCTGTGTGATTTATTATGTTGTCGTTTACTTTCTACTATAGCTTTAGATGTGTTTTGTTGTTTACTCTGGACTTTCTTGTGTTGTATTCTACTATAGCTTTTGATGTGTTTTGTTGTTTTCTCTTGTTCACATGGTTGGTTTCATTCTGTTTCTATACAGTCGGGGTTGTTTTTGGTTTTTCCTCGGTTTCTTGGACTTAGTGGGCTGTACACGGTGGTACAAATGGGCATATTGAGTATGGTGTCTCAATATAAGTGGGTTGTACACGGTGGTACAAATGGGCATATTGAGTATGGTGTCTCAATATTAGTGGGTTGTACACGGTGGTACAAATGGGCATATTGAGTATGGTGTCTCAATATTAGTGGGTTGTACATGGTGGTACAGTGTTGCATGGCAGAACTGATGTGTGCATCGTTCAATTTTGTGTTGTGTCTAAACAGTGATCAGATGTTGTTTGTTTATGGAGATAGTTCCATCTTGTGAGTCTAGTCTGATTAATTCAGTGTTGGCTTATGGATAACTGATGTGTTTTTGATTCGGGTCCTCTCATCTCTCTGGTAGTACCACCGCGGATCTCATCTGTGGTCGGTAACTATCACTGGTTGTTTCCTAGTTGTCTGCACATGAGTGGGGCCTATACTAGGGCCGTTCTCACGAAATGGAGCGTTGTGGATGGCAAAGAAGTTGAGTGTGGTTATTGTATGTTGATGTTTTAACCTTCAACGTATCGCGGGCTGAGGCTAGCAATGTTCTTAGTTTGTGGATGGAGGTGTCGGCAGGGTGTCTGTGCTGCGGTAAGTAACGTGCGTGCGGCGGCGGGGCCAACTTGTGTCTGACTGATCCGTGCGTTGATCTCGGAAGGTTTATTGTCAGGTTGGACGAGCGATTTTGTGTAATTTTGGGTCTTTGTGCATTTCAGCACTGTCTGTGGTGATTGCGAGGAGCGTGGATGCTCCAAGGTGAGTATCATCGAGTCAATTGCGATCCCAAATCGTACCAGCTAGATAAGCCAGGCTAGCGAGATTTTTGTTGGCTATTTCTCCGGGCTGAGAGTGGCTGTTCATCGGGCTGGCATGGCGGAGGCTATTTCTCCGACAAGACGGTGTGGATCTGTCTTAGTTTTGTGTAAGTGGCAAAGTATCAAGGTGGTCAACAACTTAGTTATTCTAGGTACCTACCATATATGTGGTCGTGGTGGCTAAGACTAGCGTCCGCGGACGGCCGCATGTCAGGTAGGCCGTATAGACGCAGATGGTGTTTTGGGTAGCCTGGTGAAACATTAGTCGTTGGAAAGAGTTCTGTTACCATAGAGATATAGACCCCTTCTGTCTTTGGTGCTGTCAAAATTACACTGACAACTGAAGTGGAGCCTCCCCGTATCTGGCAATCATGATAGAGCGACAGATAAAAATATGGCGCTCGAGGCATGACACCGGGTCTTGGGAAGAAACCACAATTTTACAGTTGTTCTATTGAGTTTTGGTTTATACTCCCTCTAATCTGGGCCAGCTAGTACCGGCGAGCCTAAAAATGCATTGACAATTGAAACCCAAGAAGATCCTGTGTTTATTTTTCTGCTGCCCACTGCCACGAGGTGTCTACACTTCTCCCACAATGAGGAACCGTACAGTTTTTTGTTATGAATGCAGTTTTATAGACATTGAAAAACTAAGACATAAAGTGTAAAAAATTTTGTTCTCCGACCAAAACTGACAAAGTTATGGGCAAAATACCTAGCGAGGCTCACTGACCGCGCGAACGCAAGCTATGACGTCATAAGGCCCAAGCGCTTGCCGCCGAACCACTGCGCAGTCTTATTTTGTTCGCGATACTCCTGGAGCGTAACTTCACCAGTTTATACCAAATCGATTAATAAGTGATTTGATTTGTTTAATAGTAAAAGGTTATTATTATAATATAACAAATGAGTGGTAGAAATACTACTTCGGTATCGTTTTTTCGATCTACCTTAGGTTGATACCATCATGGTATTTGATTATCTTAGTAATAATTTCATCTCTGACGACCACTGTGGCGCGGTGGGTGAAGGTCCGCCTGCGACGCAGGAGGTTGCTGGTTCGATTCCCGCCTCGGGACAAATATTTGTACGATCTGCAGATATTTGTTCTGGTTGTTTTCTATGTATAATAAAAAATATATTTCTATTTAATAATATTGTATTATGTATGTATATCAGTAACCCAAAACACAAGTTCTGCTTAGCTTGGGGCTAGATGATGCTGTGTGGATTGTCCAGCATTCTGTATTTATATTTATTTATTTAAACTAAAATTCGTGGTTGGAAAGTTCAGAGGTAAAAAAATCTCATTATCAACCTACACAGAACAGCAGGATAATAAGTAGGCTAGTCCAGGTATGTAGTACCTACCTACCTGGACTAGCATATAATATTAAATACTTAAAAGTTTTAGGTTAGTCAGCCAGGGCAGTTGTGTTTGTTGTTGTAACTACCTACGCCGTTATTTTCAACATTGTTATGTAGATAAGTATGTACAAACTTAATTGTTTCTTCATGACAGTAAATTTTTTGCGACTTTTCGGGTCCTTTGGCACATTGGAAACATTTTTTCAGGAGTACTACAATTAGTACTTCAATGAAGTATTACATTTCGGTACTACATAGTACTTAGAATTCTGCATATTTTCACGTAAAAACCACAAAAGCACTACTTGACCCGCCCAGATCGAGTGAACTTTAATAAATTAATGGCGGAGAACGCGCGCGCGGGCGGAACGGGGCTCGTGACGTCACAATGGTCTACAAGGCCGCCCGCGGTTGACTTTTACAAAATGTTTAATATCTTCGCAACCAATGGACCGATTTCAATGATTTAAAAAGTATCGTACCTAAACGAATAAAAGGAACACCATTATATACATAATACATGCATTTTCCATTTTGGTACGGGGACTCATTAGGACTGGTACAACCTTGATCCACGAGCCTTTCTATTCTACAATAACAACGTTCATCAAGGACATGGCTACTGTGCGGTTTTCAATAAATAACTTGACATTTCCACACATACAACGTAGACTAGCCTACGCCTAAGGCTTCTGGCGTCTATTTCGGAGGAAAATCCCTTTTATTTAACAAATCTTTAAATTAGATATATACCGGGTACCTGAAAGAGAAATTTCAGTTCGATCCGTTGTATAGATCAATGATGGATGTGCACAAACATCCATCCAAACTTTCGCATTTTTAATATCAGTATGTTACATATTACTTTTCAATAAAATTGGTTTGCGCCTTCCTACTCTAATTTATATAAATAAGTAAGTAGATCGTCCAGAACCGTGCTTTAGCATTCTGTTCAACAACAAAAGAAGTATAAGTACCTCCCGCTGAAATGATTTAAAAGTGATTTGTTACAAAATATTAAAAGTGATGAAGCTCCGGAAACATTAAAAGGGGTTGCAAATAAAGAATTCAACAGAGGACTCAAAACAGGAAATTTATTGTATTTCTCAATAGTCCATATTTGTGGACTGTATGGGTTGTATCTTATATTAATCGGAGCTGCGAAATGGGGTACTATTGCCTTGGGTAAGTTTTTACAAACCACGATTCTGGATGATCTACTTAGGTACTTATATTCAGAGATGTACAAAATGGTTTTAAAAAAGCATTTAAATACAAAATGCAAAATACTTTTCAGATTTACTATTTCAAATGCAAAATACCAAATAGTATTGCGTTTTCTATTTGAAATGCTAAATGCAAAATAGGTATTTTCAAAATACTTTTTCAAAATAAAATACCCCCTGACCAAATCACAGATATTTTTATTTATTACACAGGAGAATAGATACACTCAATGCGATTACACTTTTTTTAGGGTTTTGCCATCGGTTGCAAAACCCTTATGAAATCGCTTTGGGTCTGTTTTGTGTTTTGAATCCTTAATATCTCAGAAACTACTGCAGCTATTGACTTGAAATTTGAAATAATAATACATTTTGTGCGCCCGCACATATTTATAGAAAAATAAATGAAAAATCAAAATGAAGATTTTCCATACAAATTTTGAAATCGAAATTTTAAATGGAACGTACAAAGTCGAAAGTGGTTTCAAATGAAAGGTACTCGTTTGTAGATTTCAAAATATTTTTTGAAATTTCGGTAGATTTCATACTTTTTAAAATATTTTGAAAATGGTCAAAAAAATGACCGTTCCCCCCCCCTTATCTCCGAAGATTGCAGAGCGATCGACGTGATATGTACCAAGTGTTTGTAGGTATTGATCTATATTTTATAGGAAAAATATAGAGAAGTCTGTAAAAATAATACTTTTTGAAATATGGTCAAAAAAGGGGGGGAAAAATTTCTAAAGGGGTGACTACCCCCCCGAGTTGGGTATCAAATGAAAGGTATTGGTTTGTACATTTCAATGCAGTTTTTGAAATTTCGATAGATTTTATACTTTTTGATATATTTTGAAAAAGGTTGAAAAATTGACCGGTACCCCCCCTCTATCTCCGAAGATTGCAGAACGATCGATTTGATATGTACCAAGTTTTTGTAGGTATTGATCTATATTTTACAGGAAAAATATAGAGAAATCTGTAAAAATAATACTTTTTGAAATATGGTCAAAAAAGGGCGGGAAAAATTTCTAAAGGGGTGACTACCCCACCGAGTTGGGTATCAAATGAAAGGTATCAGTTTGTACATTTTAATGCAGTTTTTGAAATTTCGATAGGTTTTATACTTTTCGAAATATTTTGAAAAAGGTCGAAAATTTGACCGTTCCCCCCCCCTCTATCTCCGAAGATAGCAGAGTGATCTATATAAAATGTACTAAGCGTTTGTAGATATAGGTCTATAGTTTACAGGAAAAATATAGAGAAGTCTGTAAAAACAATACTTTTCGAAATATGGTCAAAAAACTAATTTTCATACAATGGGGGCTATTTCATTGAGAGCAATATCAAATCAAAGGTATGGATTTCGACAATTCAAAACAGGTTTTAAAAATCGTCTAAGTTTCATACTTAGTGAAATACGTAGAAAAAAGTCGAAAAAATAATTGTAGGTACCAACCCACTAATCTCTGTAGTAACTGTAATAGTAGGGTTCCACAGCGCCACAAAACCGTTGTTCTCAAAATTTTAAAGTCCATACCCAATGTATTCCACTGCGCTCGAAGAATATTTAGATAATAAGATTATTGAATTCATGAATTCCACCGTGCTCCTAAAAAAATATGAGAAGAGTAATGTATCCTGGATAATCCACACAACATCATTTAGCGACAAGCTAAGCAAGCTTGTGTAATTCGTACTACTACGATATCTGTTATACTCAATAAAGTATATAATAAGTATCACATTAGATGATTTATTTTTGTGTACGTAGAAAAGGACTAGAACACCAACAAATAATCTGCAGATCTTACAAATATTAGTCCCGAGGCGGGAATCAAACCGCAACCTCCTGCGTTGTAAGCCCACCGCGCTAACAGGTCGTCAATATCAAAATCAAAAATCAAAAATATACGTACCTACCTAAACGACAAAAGTTCAAAACCCTCGGCGCGCGAGTTACACTCGCACTTGTCGTACTTGTTTTTCAATGCAGTACCTAAGCATCTTGTGTACACTTCCAACTGGTATTGATATGGATCAGTTGAGCTACCTGTAGTTTGTTCGCAACAGTCTCCAGCTAGCTCAATTGTTTCAATTGTAAATACTAGTTTGTTTTTTTTTATTTAGTTAGATCATTGTTAATTTTTTTTTTTTAATTAATGACAACTGGACTGGTATTGTTAAAAAGTGATAAAAATAAATATCATTTTTTATTTGTAACAAAAAAATATTGCCTTGTGGTGCCGTCATAGAATTTGCCGTGTGGTGCCGGCATAGAATTTCACCATCCCAACTCTTCCCGTGAGTGTCGTAAGAGGCGACTAAGGGAAACACAGCGGGCAGCAGCGCCTTTTGCAGAACACAACACAACACACAACTTCGATCCCCAACCCGAATGCCCAGCGCGGGGATTATGGGCAATAACCCCCAAATAATGATGCCATCATCAAAGTACTATGATCTAGCTAGGTGTTCAAAATCTTATCACAAATTATATGTACCTACTAAAAACAAATTTTAATTTAATAATTCAATCTAGCTGGATCTCTGGACCTACCTTACTCTAATTATAAAAATCTTATACTAATTGAGTAACTAAGGTTTAACACTTCTAATACAAAATAAAATCACTATTATTAAGGCTCTATTATTTAAAGTAACTAATGATTTTCACATATTTAAACATTAAGAAATATTATACAGAGCAGTCTAGTGTAGTTATCAATTCAATAATTATTATAGATTGAGTCTACTTATTGGTTTAATTATTCTACCAAATCTTGAAGACTGTGGTGCTGTCACTGGTTGAGCTGGGTTTGACATGATTGGAAGTGCTTGCTGATGTGTGTGTTGATGGTGACTTAGGAACAGCAGGTGATACATCTTGTAGTTGATCCTGTTCTCTTGCTGGTTCATCTGTGTATTTAGTTTCGGGTACTACCACTCTGTTGCTAGTTATGTCTGCTTCTGTCTTGTGCAGATGACTGAAGTACCTTCGTAACATTTGGCCTTGATCTGTTTGGATTATTACAGATCTTGGTAAAGATTCGGGCTGTTCTACTATTTTTGCCCCTTCCCAATTTCGATGAGCAACTTTGTGTCTGACTTTATCATTGATTTTAAATTCAACTGGTTTAGTGGTATGTTTATTAGAATATTTGACTTGTTCCTTTCTTAATCGTTGTAGTTCAGTTGTGACTCCTTGCATTATTTTTGGTTTTAAGCTATTATCATGGGTGGGTATTGAAGATCTAGTAATTCTGCTGAAAAGACGTTGGTTAGGTGAACCTAATTGATCGTTTCGTGGTGTATTTCTCCAATTTAATAACGCGAGTTGAACATCTGACTTGTCAATGCTGCATTTTCTTAGTACCTATATTTTTTGCTGTTTGAACTGCTCTTTCAGCAAGCCCATTGCCTTGATGGTGGTGCGGACTGGATGTGACATGATTAAATCTCCACTCTTTTTGAAAGGTCTTGGATTCTCTGGACATATATTGTGTTCCATTATCTGTTTCTAGCTCTTCTGGTACTCCATGCACAGAGAACCATTTTTTAAGTTGTTCAATAACTTCATATTATTATGATGACTGACCTTTTATCTGTTGAAAGCAAGGTTGAAAGTCTAAGTATCCAGAGTAACTGTCACAGATTACTAAAAAATTTTTCCTTTGAATTCAAATAGGTCTGATGCAACTATTTGCCATTCAAGTGTAGGGATCTTTTTAACCAGTACTGTGTCTTTACAGTTGTCTCTTTGGGTTTTTTCGCAAACGGAGCAACCTTTGACTAGCTTTATAATATCATTGTATTGTCCTTTCCAGTAAAGGAATTGCCTTGCCCTTCTTAAGCAGCTTTGTATTCCTAGATGTCCCTGATGAAATACTCTTTAACATTTTAGGGATTTCTGATTTTGGCACCACTATTTTATCACCTTTGAAAATAATTCCTTTAAGATGGCTTAGTTCTTCTTTGAAGTTAAAATAATGCTTTAGTTCCGTTGGAAGATCATTGACATTTTCTGGAAAACCTTGCATTATTGTCTTAAGAAGTAACTGTAAATGTGGGTCTTCTTTTGTAGCAAGAATTAATTATTCTTTGGCATTTAATGACATGGGTAGTATAACAGCTACTTTTAAGTTTTCTTCTTGTTCGTATTTAAGATTAGAAGCATCACAGTCTCGACTAAGGAAATCTGCTAAGGGTATTTCTGTGCCCTTTTTAAATATGACATTTGGTGAGTATGGTGTGAGGTTGAACATGATGCGTTGCAACCTTGCTGGAGCTGATTGTATTCCTCTATTAATTCCTCTATAATCTAATTCCTTCCTTTCTAATTCCTCTATAATATAGGATTCAAGGTTTCTTTATCAATTTATGGAGTAGACTGTCTTTTCTCTTGTCAAAGTGACAGCAGATCTTCATGTGACATGTCGCAGCAAATGTCAAGTCATAGCGTTTGAAATTTTTACCGCTGCATGCGGAAAAAATTTTCTTTATTCAGGTTTTTTGGTGAAAAAACGGTGTATATGGTGAGGTACAGCATTTACTTTGTGCAAAAATTAGTGCTCGTCACACGCGAGTTAAAATCTCGACCACCGGCTATGAGGTAAGCGTGGAAAACTCATATTTAACGAGCGTCACACAAAGTGCCCTTCGGAAGTTAAAACTTTGTATAAATTTTACTCTTTGCCACCAAATTTCATCAGATAACATACACACAGAACTGTGTTTTTAACAGATAGTAATACCTATCAAGTTATTTCAATAATATCCGATAGGGTTACCTGCTAGATATACCTATAGAAGGAAGGTGCTTTGAAACCTCTTTTTTTTTTACAATGTCTTATCATACCTGTCTCATGCTAAATCATTAAGCAGTATTTTAGCCCATAGGCACCTAGCTACTGAGGTACCTATAGTATACAAACAAACAAACTTGATAAATGATAATGATTGAATCACCAATAATAATGTACTTAGTTGGGTGCCTGAAGAAAAAACTATCAATATTCATTAATAATAGATTGTCCACCTAAATACCTACATCACTGAAAACCATTTTTGGCATAACATTGCTAAAATTAAGCCCAATTTGATTGCATTAAAAGATTGTAATGTCTTTATAGCACCATAATATGGGTAATTCTCATTTTTGAACTTGAAATTTCGTAAGCAAGTGAAATCGTCTTTTTAATATAATTAACGATGGTTTTGAGTTCTTTTGAGCTTGCCCAAAATACAAAAAATACTCGCCGAGCTCGCAGCCTTCTGAATGCTGAAATATATGGAACTGAAAAAAAAATGCCTCCACGGCAGTGACCTCCGTTCCATGGAAGTGACATTTCCTACTTATAATCCAAGGAAAGTATAAGAAATAGCTATTTGCATAATATAAAGACAGCTTTTTTAGTCCAGAACGATCATTATTTAATAAGTAGTAGGTTTAGTGTTCTTAATAATTAGTAAGTCACATCCAATGTAATATTACTTACTTAGGTTTCGAATACTAAGTGAAGTTTAAGTATTTATTTAAAATGCAGTCATAATCAGTCTCAAACATTAAAACTGATATTTTATTTTAATACAACAACTTATACAGTAAGCTTTTCAAAAATATTCAATCACCACTCTTTGCGTATTATGCGCTGTTCTCGGTGTCATTTCAGCTACTAATTATTTCTGCATAGGTACCGTGCTCTCTTTGTTTTTTAGCTGCCTTATATAAATAGGGATTCCATCCATTACGAAAATAGCAATAAGGTAACTGATTACGAATTTTGGTTATCCAGTAACGTCACTACGTAATTACGAATTTCATAAATATTTTTTCCTTCAAAAGTTTCATTCAAGTTATTACTGTCCGAACTATGTGCCGCCTATTAAGCGACAAATGAGTAATGAGCGGCTAAATTTTATAACAGCATTATACGTATTACATAGAAAGACACATGCAGCACAGGTATTTTCTGCGGACAATTAGAGCACAAAAATAATTATTAAGTACGTTATCCACAGACGTTATATTAGTCGCGGAGAAGTAAAGGAAACACAGATAATTATCACATTAATTTATATCCTACGGAAGAAAACTCACTTGTTAAGTTTCAATATTGACCGGTTGTAGTAATGCCATACATATGTTGGCTACTTACGTAATTACGGATTTTAATGCTACAGTTACGGGTTTTTCAGAAATTTAAAATCTTTACGTTATTATGTAATTACGGAACAGAAGCCCTTCATAATAAAGCAGGGTTTTGTTTGATCCAAGCTCATCGACTTCGATCACAATCTCATTTTACCAGCCGTAGCTCCTCCGCAGGCTTTTTAGGAGCTTCTTGGGGTTTTCCTTGTAAAATATAAAAAAAAACTAGGCTACGCATTCCCAAAAAACTCATTTTCGACAAAAAACACAAACACCTTCCTAAAAACACCTCAAATCCACCCCATATCCCATATAATTGTCACTTCTATGGATGACAGGTCACGTCCATGGGCAATTTTTTACCCACGGAACCGTGGAAGTGACCCCCATGGAAGGGATTTTTTTAGGTATAATCTTGGATAACATAAGCTCCAAATCAGGAACGAACATGCGAATTTAGCCATGTGTTATTGACATAAAAACACATAAAAACTACACACTCTCAAGTAAATAATCGAAAAAACATACCTCTGACGATCGACACAGATGTGACAGGTTATGCTCGACGAATTTTGAGAAAAAAAACTTGTCAAATATTTTCTCGCAAACTTTACGCCGGCGCGGCGACAGGAACTGACAACTAAATCGAAAGGTGTTGCTAAACACCTTGTCTATACCCAGTTTCGTTCAGCAACACGTGCGATTATTTTAGAATTATGCAAGGTGTGACATCCTTCCATGGGGGGGACAAAAATATTGATCACAAACTTTAAGCCCTAAGTTCAGTAATATTTAGTTAACTTTAGATACATTTGTTCTTATAATCAAAAAGTTAATATATTCCAGATAATTTTTATATTCGATTTTATGTAATTACTACGAAAGGTAAAGTTCAGGATTTTTTTCTTTGCATAAAACTGGTGTGATCACATACATGGAAGAGACAATTTAGAGGATATTTTTATTTATATTTTAGGAACAGTATTTATTATACATACGTTTATTTGTTGAAATAACAGTATTTTATCAACACTTTAATAACATAAATCATTATAACCTTATTTACTTATCATAAGTTAGAAAATCGTAATAACAAATAAAATAAAAAATAAAATATGATAAGCTTACAAATTGTGTGTATTATACCGATCTTAAACATTTAAATACTTATTAATAATATGAAATTGTAAACTAAGAACTCAGAATTATGCCACGCCCTTACAGGGTTCATGTAATTTCTACCTATTAAAATGTAACATCTTGTAAAGGACATGAATGCAATAAATAAATAAATAAATAAATAAATAAATAAATAAACAGTAAATTTTATCGAAAATGAGAATTACCCATATAACAGTAACTACCTACTTAAATCTAATGAGGCTATATTGGTGCCCTTATTACTGAAAGCTATTTTCTAGAGACATCCTCACAATTTATAAAAACATGTCTGTTTATGTCACCAAGAAATATAAGACTCACCGCTTTATTATTATGACTGTTATTTCTAGTAAAATAATTTTTCTATTGCCTTGTAAACTGGCAGAATACAGAGAAAATATAAGAACAATAGCTGAATTTTGATCAGCTTACTTATCTATATTTTGCACTTAATCGGATTGAGTGCTAATAAATAGTTTGGGTTTTTTCAGCGGTTACTCACATTAAAGTATATACCTAACAATCAAGGCCTATTTGAATGCTGAACTCTGACACTGTATTTTTCTTGGAAAATCAGTTGATGTTGTGGTTTTTTATAAGTACCTACCTTGATAATTAAATCTACAAATTTAGACAATGATTGCAATAAAATAAATATGAATATGACAACAGTTGTAGTGACTCGCACACACATTATTAAACTTAATTTTATAACTAAAATTAGTTTCACATTCATCTTGTAATATTTTGAAAATGTTTACACCCAAAGTTGAAATGATTATAAAAAATTAAATTCTCTATTACAAGCTGGACCTAATGCTAATTAGTTATTATTTATATAAGACCACCTACTAATGCTAATTATTTAAATCACAAGATCTCAAAGCTCCTTGTTAGTTCAGTAGCAGAAGATTTGATTTTGTTGTGCGGAACAACTTGTATTTGAGAATAAAATATTCTTGTGCGGATTTGAGAATAAATATTCCATCCGTAAATTTTTAAATGAAGGGTCTTAAGTTAGTGACTTTTAAACTTCTTAGATAACTATACCTAGAGAACTTCTCTGAAATCTGATACACCTTTTTGTGATAAGAGATGGTTACACTTGATCTCAATAATTCAGAGCCTATAAACCTGGCCGGTGATGTTCCTTTAAACCTAAAAGTCCAAATATGTATACCATTTTGTACCTCCATATTTTATACCTGTACGTTACTAAAACAGCAATGGCAATGTTCCTTAAATAACACATTTGCCAGCATGATCTCTCGGAGAGTTATATCACCATGGCATATAGCCAGTTAAACAACCAACATAGTATTGGAACGGTACTTATTGCCCTTTGCCTTGGAGGCTGTATTTCCATTTCGGCCATCGTATGTGTGCCAGTGTTTGTCAACAAACCAGATTAAAAGCTCTTTTGAGAGTGATTGCCAGGACCAGCTATGAATGTACTGGGGATATCCTAGCAACTGATGGTTCAGAACACTACGGAGGTTTAGTGAAATAACCGTCTGCCGGTTAAATAAACTATCACAGTATCGGAACTGTAGTTATTGCCCCTAGCTTCGGAGGCTGTAAACAGATTTTGGGGCTATCGCATGTTTGGCAGTGTTGGCCAGGGCCAGTGTTGAAGTTACTGAAGCTGTTCTAGCGATAGACGGTTCAGAGCACTACGGCAGCATACCTCTCGGGGAGGTATAGCGGATAAGCTGTCTGCTAGTCAAATAAGCTACCAGAGTATTGGAACGGTGCTTTTTGCCCCCGGCCTTGCAGGCTGCTATTCAGAACGTGGGGCGTGGCTTTAACGATCTTAAATGAGGGCTTTTACAGTAAAACAATATAGTACTTTTCACTACCCTATTCCCTATTCATTACTTATTCAGATCCTAGACTCAGCGGTGTGACCCACAGAGGTGGCGACTATCGTGCCCCTCTGGTTGACCTGACAGGTAAAAACTAGCATTATGTGCTTTCATATCTTCGTAAAGGTATGTATGCAATATTTTTGCCCAAATGACACATAAACTTCAGTCTGGCCTCGGAGGCCTTATTCAAGAGAAAAAGTTGTAAGATAACAATTGATCATAAGTTATTTTTTTGTTAACCTTTCAGTCAATGGAATCTATCTATCGGCACCGAAATCGTTCTTATTACTTCCGGCTTCAAGGGCCGTATTCAGAAGAGGGATATGATATGATACATCATACCTCTGACTGCCAGGGCCGTATTCAAGTATTTAAATGAAAAAGACAATCATTGCACTAATAAAAATAACTGTCCCCGGCCTCGGAGGCCATATTCAGATGATGGGGATTGTCATACCAACCAAGCGGTGCTTTGCTACAAGGTCATTTCGATTTGTATAGCACCTATTGTCGTGTGATCAAACTGTGTTCCAAATATCACCTATTAACCGTATCTTGTTGGTGCATAGGCGTTGCTACCCCGCCGTTTAAAGAATTAGTACACGCTTTCTCCCCTTTGGAATCCCTCCTCAGATGTTGGAGACTGAAGCTTTTGGTAAAGTGGGGGAGGGGGGGGGGGGGGGGTGCAGTAGACATGTGTACATCTAGACACGAAATCCACTGGTCCAGTCCTGTATAAATAGCCCATCAATCACTAATCATCCTTTTGGCGTCGGATATGAATGTCGCGTAGCACTCCGGAAGGAAATATAATGATGAAAATATCCAATGTCTTGCTGGAGCACCTTATGATTATGGTTTTCATAACTCACACTTTTCATGAAAACAAACTCAAGAACTACCTGTTTTGTTGGAGTCTTGTGCAACTGAACCCTTATTTTGTTTCATAAGTTTCTATGTGATTCAAATTAGTTAAAAGCTGTATATTAAACACTACTGTCATGCATGATACATGAAAGTACCAATAATTACACATCAGGGGCTATTGCCCTGTGTTGATTCTACAAATTAACACACATTAGGTATGCAGTTTTATATCAACAAAGAGACATTAAAAACACTCGATTTTAAACTGGTATGGTAATAGGGATTGCAATCCGGATATCCGGATATCCGAATTATCCGGATATCCGCTAATTTTATTATCCGGATAATGGGAGCTCCTTTATCCGGATAATACGAATAATACGGATAGTTACCTACAGTTGATTTTTCTAATTCACGACACAACACTACAACGCATCCAGCATTTTAGAAATGTTATACCTACATATTTAATGCATACAATACTTTGTGTTGTTAAAATAAACATAGGTAGATTAATTCGTGCGTGTTTCTGAATCTGTAGCTATAAACAAGCAAGACCTACACTAGCGGTAGCGCGCAATCGCAACACTCGTTGACACTGGTTGGTCTGGTCAGTGATTCGGGTTTCGATGGAAAGAGATGTTTATTTAATTTGATTGATTTATAACATAAACGTGTGTGTGTACACTTGTAAGTTTGATCTCATGACTGTGTTGTTTCTTTGTTTAAATCATTTTAGAGTACCTCATCACCAGCCTATAATAGTCCACTGCTGGACATAGGCCTCTCCTAATGAGCGCCATAGATGGCATCATTATGTGGGGGTTGTTGCCCATAATCTCCACGCTGGGCATGCGGGTTGGGGATCGCAGTTCGGTGTAGTTGTTCTGCAGAAGGCGCTGCTGCCCGCCCCCCGGTGTGTTTCCCTTAGTCGCCTCTTACGACACCCACGGGAAGAGTTGGGGTGGTGAAATTCTATGCCGGCACCACACGGCAAGAGTAGTAGAGTACCTACCTATCCAATAAAACAGGAAGTTGATTTACGTTACGTTACGGAGGAAGGATTCGTATTTATGTTAAAAAATAAGTTCGATGGAAAGAAGTAAACCGTTTTTATTTCATAGATATTTTAGTTTTTCAACCCATTTGATCGATACTCTTATTTTTAATCTCTATGTTGTTCAGTTTCTATGCGAATAGGCATGATGACAGATTTTGAAAAACTGTTCTATTATATTCGAAAATACATATTATTTACAATTAATAACATTTTTTCTGCAGAAATTAAAGGTTTAGTAGGAAAACACTAACAATTTAGTCTTTTAATTTAAAATTCGCACCAAAACGTGTCATGGCGTCGCTTGTGACGTCACGTCTGAGTAAACTAAACGTAAACACTAGGCGTTCATTGAATAATTTTGTTATTTTGTGTTATTAAATATGAATTAGAAAGTGTACAAGTGGTGTGCGGTCTCTCAGTGTAAGAATACATCAATAAAAACTCCTAATAAGTTATTTGTGTTCGTTCCGCATAAGAAAACCATACGGGACAAGTGGCTTAAACTTGCAAGGCGGGATTCAACAGCGATATTGCCTAGTACCTACTCACCTTTATTTTTGTGTAGATCACTTTGACGTAAGTTTTTATTTTGTTTTGCAGGAAATTTTTTTGTGGTACCTATAGGTCTTGGATCGGATCTTGTTTGAGGTCTAAATTTAATAATAATAGTAAATAAACTTTTTTGAGGTTAGGTTTCGTCTCGAATCACTGTGATCTTATTATGTCGCACCTCCAGTCGTAGACTGACCCAATTCAAAATTTGGGTGAATTAAGTTAAGTATACAGAACGACTCAAAAAAGCGCGCTCTATCGCTTAGTAAATCAAAAACTGCCCTATTAAGGCTAGAAAAGGAGATACGCAATCTTGTGTCTCTTTCTTAATGACGAGTTTGGCGCATGTCGTCATTACGAGGATGACGTATTTAGTGATACGTGAGAAGTGGTTGGAGTTAGACGCTGCGCAACTAATGAGAAAGTGACCTAAACCTCAGTGCGTTACTCTTGTAGAAAACTTGGGGTAAGTTTAATACGTTAATTTCAATCGTAAAGCGACCGAAGTTGGTTTTAAGTCACTTTAAAACTGTAAACTGAGAGATTTTTTGTGACTTAAACAAAGTTTGGTCAGTTTTGTACTGAATATTTGATTGGAACTACGGGCTTTTTAAAGTTTAGGTCTGTATTTAATTAATTTATTTTTAATTTTTGTGGACTTATGATGGGTTAGGTCTGTTTCTGAATAAATATATTGAAATATCTGATTGCACGTAGTTATGAGTCAGATTATTTCTAATTTTTAGCAATAAAACAGTGACCTCATTTGTTTTAGATTTAAAAATAAAACAATGAAGAGAAGAGCCGATCATATTCTGGAAATGTTAGTGACCACGCGAGAAGAAGAGGTAGGTACCGAAACTACTATGTAACGATTGAATAATAGGCACCTTGTGATGTCATTGCAACAGTATCCTAATAAACTTCTTTATTTACATTGGTGCCCCACAACTCCCAAGTCTTTCCTGTTTAGTTTACACACTAAAATAATATTTTACTAAATCACAGAATTACGCAAGAGATAGAAGTCCACTAATCACCGAAGCTACATCAGAAACAGAAATGCAGGTTGAGGTGAGTGTTCAAAACAACTTATTTTAATTACATAAGAGTAGGTATTATTATTAACACAAAACTTATTTGTGCAGATTATTGAAAGAGGTGACAGTCCGTCTATTATTGAAAATACGCCAGAGAGAGACATGCCTAATAAGGTGAGATTGAGAACGTTTTCCGTACCTACCTAGATAATAATCAAAATCATAACACTGCTAAAAAACTTTTTATTTTGAATAATGACTTCTTGTATGCAAATTTGTTTATTATTTCCAGATTGTAAAGAATTTTGAAGAACAGTTTACAGTTGAAAAGGCTTGTGACAGTCCACCACCTATAATTGAAAATACTACACCAGACCAGATGCAGTTGACGCAGACGCCTAAGATACGAGACGATACTAGTCGAGCTTCCATCAGATCAAGCTCGACTAGTTCGTTATCATCCAGTTCTTCCTCATCGAGTTCGTCAAGTTCAGACCAGTCAAGGTACACTAATTCAGCTACACGTTCATTAGTTCGTCCAAACTATCAGGTGTCACCAATACACACTGATGTAAGTGACGTGGACTTGAGTGACTCGGATCCAACATACCGAAAGAATACACAAAGAGGTGTTCGAAACATCCCACCATCAAGCTCCTCGTCATCCCCGTCCCCACCTCCTAGGAATGATTTAAGATCTGACGACACTCTCCGACAGTCTAGAAAACGTAAAAGGGACCCTGACAATTGGAAACAAAACAGGATGAAAATACTGAAAAACAGCGGAAAATCCTATGTATCCTCATCAAACGTACAGGTACCTGCTCGCAGCATTAAGGCAGCGTGTAAATGCAGGCTGAAATGCCCGGATAACATACAAAACGCAGACAGGGTCGAATTATTCAATCATTACTGGGAATTAAATGATGTAAACCTACAGCGTTCTTACATCAGATCTTGTATGTTTCCAGTCGAACCCAAATATAAGTATACAAATGCTGCACGACCAAGACAACCTAACAACGCATTTTACTTCGTAGTAAATGGTAAAAAAATCCGTGTCTGCAAACAATATTTCATAAATACTCTGGACGTAAGTGATAGACAATTGAGGACCATCAAGACAAAAACCAACACTCTCGGTTTCGTAGAAAAGGATATGCGAGGACGACATGCAAGTAGAAAAGTAACAGACCCAATACTGGTACAGGATATTAAAAACCACATAAATTCTATACCTAAAATAGAATCGCACTACTTAAGATCACAAACAAGTAGAGAATTTATTTCAAACAGCAAAACAATCAAAGATATTTGGAAAGATTTTAATAATCTTCAAAAAGAGAGTAATAAATGTGAGTGTGATTACTGGCTGTATAGTAAAATATTTAACACCGAATTCAACATTGGTTTCTTTCAACCAAAGAAAGACAGATGCGATACTTGTGTGTCTTATGAACTTGCGTCTACAGAGCGGAAATTAGAGCTAAAAGCTCATTATGATCAACATTTGGTCGAAAAACAATTGTGCCGAGAAGAAAAGAAGCGAGACCGTGACAACATTGATAAAACTCACATTTGTGCTGTATTTGACTTACAGTCTGTGATGCTTTGCCCGAGTCCAGCCTATTTCTATTATTGCTCGAAAATCAATTGCCTGGACTTCACAATAACAGAACTAAATAAGAAACAAGACAAAGTGGGTTCTTATGACCAAGTAAACTGCTACTTTTGGGATGAGACACAAGGAATGAGGGGACCTAATGAAGTGGGATCCTGCATTTATGACTACTTAAAAGAATTGAATCAAAAGCACCCAAATGAAAAGGTGCAAGTAACTTTTTATTCTGATAATTGTACGGGTCAGAATAAAAATAAAGCTATTGCTAGCTTATATTCATTTGCAGTGGCTTCATTACCTAACATTGAAAGTATAACCCACAAATATTTAATAAAAGGCCACACACAAAATGAAGCGGACAATGTACACAGCCTCATAGAAAAAGAGATTACAAAAAATGAAAAATCTGGCCCTATTTATACACCTTGCCAATACGTAACACTGATCAAAAGTGCTCGAAAAACTGGCCAACCTTTTAAAGTAAAAGAACTAGACTACAGGTTTTTCCTGAACATCAAGAGCCTGCAAGAAAAATTGGGCTATAACTACAATGAAAACACAAACAAAGAAACGATAACATGGAATAACATCAAAGTCTTGAAATTTGTGAAAGGAAATACTTTTGAATTCGATTATAAGACTTCATACATGGACACGGAATACAAAACCATTAATATGAGAAACAAGAGGAAAAAGATGTTGAGATTTGATGAAATCGCAATGGAACAGTTATTTACGCAAGAAATGGGCCTAAAAGAAAATAAAAAAAAAGATTTAAAGGAATTGGTGAGAAAGAATTTAATTCCTAGTTATTACGAAAGTTTTTACAACAATCTGTAGTAGGTACTATATTTAGTATTATTAGTAGGTACTACGTACCTACCCTACTAGGTAGTGTAGTAAATGCCTAATTTAAAATGGCAATGGTTGTGATAGTGAAGGCATTAAGAAAAGTTAAAATTTTGTTAACAGATTAAATAGGTATAACTATTGTCACTATTTTATTTTCAGCTATGTAAGTAAATCACTAAATAACTTTAAAATATTCTACCTCAATGACTGATTAGCTTGGTTAACCTTATGTATTTGATTGAAGCTTGTTTTCCTTCATTTCTTTATTTTTGTGTGACTGTTTAGGTATTCTGATAACGAATAGTGTATTCTATGTTATTCATAAATAAAAGTTTTTCTATTCAATTTTTAAGTTCCTAAATTTGTTTTTGTAGTTGATTAATAGTAGATAATTAATTGTGATACCTATAAATAAAAATTACTATTTTTATTGCTAAGGTATAGATAGTACTTGTGTTACTATTATTTAAAATATTTTATTTTTGTTGTTTAGAATAAGCATAGCAAGTGATATTGATAACTGAAACTGACTGATTCATTTGGTACAATACATAGCAAAGATTTAAAATTGTTACCGTAGTACAATGTGCGTAATGTTAACAAATAATACTACGTAAGTTGATTAATTAAGAAATTTAATTACAAGTTGTTATGAACAGATATTAAAAGATCGTGATACCAATTTATGTTTTATTTCGCATACCATAGGATTATTTTAGTACATTACTGCATCATTTAATATTAGTCTGCAAAAATATCTTGAAGTTAAGAATTAAAGGGAACTGTTTGTAAATAAGTCATCTTATCAAACGTATTGCTAGGAATTAAAAAGACCTATTTGTATAAAAGTCAAAAGTTCAAAAGTTTTTTTAGTATTAAAGTGACTCTTTATTCGATTTTTTTTTTCGGCGTTGATTTACTCCCACTGTTTTAAATATTTTGAAAAATATCTTTATCCATATAAGTAGTCCTTAGACCAAATAACCTGTAAGACTTTGAATTTTGTAAATAGCTCTCTGTTTCATAAAGTTATAGTGTGATTTATCAAAAACTGTCAAGGACCGAAACACGTTTTCTTCATTTCCCAAAAAACATGAATTTTGGATTGAGTCAGTCTACGACTGGAGGTGCGATGTATTTTATTCAAATTTCAGTTGCCAATTGATATGGAGAATTTATGGAATATAATTTGATGGGATCGGTGTCACAAGTCCGCATGAAACCTTAGTGAATCCTTGTTCCATCGTGCGTGACATGGTTATTTCACTTTCGATTTAATAAAACCACTAGACCTAACTCGGTGAAAACAAAGTTAAATCGTAAATAATACAGATAACCAGTGCTGCTAACGAAACAAGATGCTTGTATAGTCAACTCAGAGATGACGTCATTTGCTCTGATTGGTGTTCAGCCTATCATGGCGGATTGCCGTATTTCGTAGTTTTATTTTATTAAAATAAATATCAATCTCACTATTAATAAAATAAATAAATGCGTGTTTTTTATTCCATCACCCAAGTTTTATTAAAGAAATAAATAATTTTAGTGATTTTTAGTTACTGTCATCATGCCTAACGTTTTTTAAGTATAAATTAATAAATACTTATACTTTAAAAACCCATTTTCCTTGTTGTAATTTAATTTTTATGTATATTTTTCAATTATCCGAATTATCCGAAATATCCGGATATCCGAATAGTAAGGCTCACTACTATCCGAATTATCCGGATACGAAAATTTTACGGATAATGCAACCCCTATATGGTAATATTCAACTTTTTATGAATTTAGGTATATCTATACCTAGGCCTTCCTAATCAGTATCCTTCGACGATGGCAACCAGTGGTGACCCTATAGATTATGGATTTCTAAATCATTGATACAAAAAATAAATAAATATATTATATTATATATTATTGAGAAAGATCACATTAGACCTGGAAATTAAGTCCAGTCATTTCTTATCAATAAGATTTTATTGATATAATTTGATATTCAATTTTATTTATCTTAGTGCTAAACTTAGTGAAGTTTAAAATGGAAGTCAGAAGTTCAGAACTTAAATCATTGAAATATGTGTTTGACTATCCGGACATCGTGATATTATGATGATTTGTATAAAGCTTATCACAGTTGTATTAAGCACACATGGTACGAGCTACATCTACAATACAGTACGGCGGTCGCCCACCAATCTTAGTGTTTAGTGTTGGTCTAAATGCGCACTTGTTTGCGATGATAAGTACATAGACTACTACTAGTACTTGTTTTCAGACCAATTCACTGTAAGGCCGTTTGTCCACCGCCGCCGTCACCGTCACGTCACCGAGAACGAGATGACGGCGCCGAAGTAGCGGTACATACATTTACTAAGAGCCGCGTGTCCACCGCACATCCGTCACCCGAGCGCCGTCATCCCGGCCGCCGATATTGTGAGTAGATCGGCGTGACCGCTAGAACGTGGCCCGAGATTTTGACGGGCCGATGTGCCGACAATACAAAACACGTATGAACTTGTCCACACACTGCCGTCGCCGTTCCGTCGCAGTTGCACCACCGTACACGAGCTCAGTTATTATTTTGTCTGTCATCAATTATCATAAAAATGGCCAAAAAATTTAAATACGATATTTATTCATTAATAGAAGTTATAGAAAGTAAAGAATGTTTGTGGGATAAAACCAAGGAAGTGTCCAAAGATAAAATTTTGCGTAGAAATGCATGGCGTGATGTTTGTGTCTTATATATCTTATATATCTATACTAATATTATAAAGAGGAAAGATTTGATTGTTTGTATGTTTGTTTGTTTGTTTGTTTGTTTGTTTGAATTGAATAGGCTACGAAACTACTGGACCGAGTTAAAAAATTCTTTCACCATTAGAATCCTTAATTTTCCGTGATGAACATAGGCTATATAATATTTTCAAAAAAGTTAGGGATCCGCATGAAAAATTCAATAATTGAACCGTGGGTTGTATATTCAACCTCTTTTTCTATTATGGCGCGTCAGAATAGAAAAAGAGGTTGTATAGCGCACGGTGCTTACTTTTTCTCTACGGCCAGTGTCAGTTTTGGAATGTCGAGTCAATGTCAAAAACCCCAATGCTGTTAAAAAACGTAAAGATCCGTATGAAAACTGTGAAACCCATCGTTTTAGTGTGTATAATTTCTGAAATTTTTGTTTAATACCCGTGCGAAGCCGGGGCGGGCCGCTAGTCTTATATATTCTTATATATTCTTCTTATATATCTTATATTGTCATGACAGCTGGAACAAACTAAACCAGCGAAATCGGTCGCGGTGGACAAACGATCGCCGTCACGTCATATTAAACTCGGCCTGAAATAATCTCGTTCTCGGTGACGTGACGGTGACGGCGGCGGTGGACAAACGCACTAAGTGTTGATTTGCGAAACATTTTGTGTTTTTTAATAAACTGATTAAATACATATTACGTTATTAATGACCAATCAATTGATTGGGTGTCTACCTAATTGAACATTGAATTTAAAAACTCTAAGTTTTTTGTGTTTTAAGACTTTCTATTTTATTTTTCGACGTCTGAATAAAGGTCATATAATGTATCCACTATATAATGTATATAACCTATATAACATAAATACATTTTATTTTCACATAGCGTTTGTCCGTCTTTCACCAGCAGATAACAAACAGGTCTTCACACACTGTCTTTTTCGGAAACACATATAATATTACCGTTTTGCACAAAAACAAAACGGATATTATGTGTGTGGAGAAAAAGACAGTTTCAGCAAGCTGCTTGCTGGTGTGGATGACACTATGACTTGACATTTGCTGCGACATGTCACATGAAGATCTGCTGTCACTTTGACAAGAGAAAAGACAGTCTACTCCATAAATTGCTAAAGAAACCTTGAATGCATGCTTATATACCCATAAATTTCAATCGCATCTTCACACACTGTCTTTTTCTCCACACACATAATATCCGTTTTGTTTTTGTGCAAAACGGTAATATTATATTGTAGTTGACCAATCATGAAGGAATCGCCTTCACCGCCATCCAAAACAAAACAAGACAAAAAAAATTATGTACCTATATTATTCATAGAATTAAAGATAATTTATCTAAATTTTTTATTCCGGCGGGGGGGGTAACGTTATTGGGTATCAGTTGGTGCTACTTTATTATAATGAAAGTCAAAGAAACCTTAAAATTAAAATAATAAACTGTGTGAATTGTCTTAGTGTAAAGAAATAAAGTAGGTATTAAAAAAGTCAGATGGGTAGGTAACCCGTAACGTAAACTGACTTTTTTAATTTGACCGATCCTTAAAATTATAGTAATTAAATAGGCCTAAAATTTGTCTCTTCTTTTTCTTATAAAAGTCAGCGAAACATTCCCGATTTAATACGAATTGTGTGTTTACGAATGTATGAAACTAACACCTTCAGATCATCGAAAACCACCCTTACAGCAATGAATAGGTACTCTGAGTGACCACCCGTCAGACAATTATATCAGACTTGTCGAGATAAACATGAGTCACTCATGCTGCGGTCAAAAGCTAGTAACTAAATATACCTATTTGTCTTCCAGCAATACTTCTGTACTACATATCAATATTAGGAATAACAGCGGGCGCGCATCGGCTTTGGTCTCACCGTTCGTACAAGGCAACGAGACCTCTGGAGATCCTGCTGATAACCATGAATACGATCGCCTTCCAATTCTCCGCGATCACATGGGTCCGAGACCACAGGAACCATCATAAATATTCAGAAACCGACGGAGATCCGTACAACTTAAACAGAGGCTTATTTTTCTCGCACATCGGATGGATGCTGTCACAGAAGCATCCTGATGTGAAGAAGGGAGGGAAGAAGATTGACTTGTCGGATGTTTATAACAATCCGGTGCTCAGGTTCCAACATAGGTGAGTTCCGTACCTACGTCATCCATCATCAGTGGCTGTAACTGCGAGAACATGCTAGGTATGTAGCTATAATTTTTTATAGGTAGGTGATACCAACCTAGGTACTTGGTATTTACTGGTAAAATTTACGATTTCGGTGGGACTCGAAAATTGACTCGACTTGACCCTTGGTTCGTTCTGTTGCTGGCTTCGAAATTATTTATATACCGGAACTCCCTCTTATATTTAATGAGTCCCCGTACCAAAACGGAAAATGCATGTATTATATATATAATGGTGTTCCTTTTACTCGTTTAGGTACGATACTTTTTAAATCATTGAAATCGGTCCATTGGTTGCGAAGATATTAAACATTTTGTAAAAACCAACCGCGGGGCGGCCGTGTAGACCGTTGTGACGTCACGAGCCCCGTTCCGCCCTCGCGCGCGTTCTCCGCCATTCATTTATTAAAGTTCACTCGATCTGGGCGGGTCGTGTAGTGCTTTTGTGGTTTTTACGTGAAACTATGCAGAATTATAAGTACTATGTAGTACCGAAATGTACTAATACTTCAATTAGTACTCCTGAAAAAATGTTTCCAATGTGCCAAAGGACCCGAGAAGTCGCAAAAAATGTACTGTCATGAAGAAACAATTAAGTTTGTACATATTTATCTACATAAAAATGTTGAAAATAACGGCGTAGGTAGTTACAACAACAAACACAACTGCCCTGGCTGACTAACCTAAAACTTTTAAGTATTTAATATATGCTAGTCCAGGTAGGTAGGTACTACATACCTGGACTAGCCTACTCCCTATCCTGCTGTTCTGATAGGTTGATAATGAGATTTTTTTACCTCTGAACTTTCCAACCACGAATTTTAGTTTAAATAAATAAATATAAATACAGAATGCTGGACAATCCACACAGCATCATCTAGCCCCAAGCTAAGCAGAACTTGTGATTTGGGTTACTGATATACATACATAATACAATATTATTAAATAGAAAGATATTTTTTATTATACATAGAAAACAACCAGAACAACATGAACAAATATCTGCAGGTCGTACAAATATTTGACCCGAGGCGGGAATCGAACCCGCAACCTCCTGCGTCGCAGGCGGACCTTCGCCCACCGCGCCACAGTGGTCGTCAGAGATGAAAATATTACTAAGATAATCAAACACCATGAAGGTATCAATATCAACCTAAGGTAAGGTAGATCGAAAAAAGATACCGAAGTAGTATTTCTACCACTCATTTGTATTTTATAATAATATAACCTTCTACTATTAAACAAATAAATAATTTTAAGTCTCAAATATTTTTCAATAAACGTTATTATTATTATTATAAATCAAATCACTTATTAATCGATTTGGTATAAACTGGTGAAGTTACGCTCCTAGTTGGAGGAGTATCGCGAACAAAATAAGACTGCGCAGTGGTTCTGCGGCAAGCGCTTGGGGCTTGTGACGTCATAGCTTGCGTTCGCGCGGTCAGTGAGCCTCGCTAGGTATTTTCCCCATAACTTTGTCAGTTTTGGTCGTAGAACAAAAATTTTTACACCAATGTCTTAGTTTTTTAAGGTCTATAAAACTGCATTCATAACAAAAAACCGTACGGGTCCTCATTATACATGAATTATGTATTATGTTAATATGTGACTATAGATACCTAATTCCTAATTAAAAAAATATGTCGCAAAGTTGGCGCGATATTTGAGTTTTTAATTTGATTTTGAGGTTATAATATACCTATGTAGGTATCTGAAATTTGAAAAATATAGCAGAGAGAGAGAGAAATAAAAACAAGTACGACAAGTGCGAGTGTAACTCCCGCGCCGAAGATTTTGACCTTTTGTCGTTCAGGTAGGTAGGTACGTATATTGACGACCTCTTGGCGCGGTGGCCCAGGGTCCGCTTACAAAGCAGAAGATGGCGCTTTGATTCCCGCCGCGGAACTAATATTTTTACGATCAGCAGATTATTTGTTCGGGTCATAGACATATGAAAAAGTTCAGACGTAGGTAATCCTATCAAATCAAACTTGATTCCTAACAATGGCGGAATGACATTGAGTGTCAGTGTATAGAGAGTTGCCAACAAAAGAAAAAAATACCCATAATTTTTATAAATATTCTTCGGTTTACATATGAATATGTAAATTATAATGAATCATTTTAGGTACTGCTTTAGCCACGATAATCGTGTTTATTAGTCCTACTTTTTATAATTTTCAATATACGACAGCACTTAATTTTTATTTATTCATTTAATTAGAACGGTCATACAACCACTTACACTAACTAATTAAAATTAATTAATACAATAAGTATCGCACGAAAGTGACAATAAAATCTGGATTATGTTAATGAAAATAATAATTCAACAAATTCTATTTAAAATATTAATTATTAATATTTATGGTGCTAACTGCAGTGAATTTCATTGTTCCCGGGATTAAATAGTAACCCCTATTTGCTCATCGAAGAAATTTCAACAAATCTGTTCAGGCCTCTGAGTGTGTGTGCAGAAGTAACAAACATAAACACATCCAAAGTCTCCGTTCCATGTTTAATTTTAGTTTGAATAAATTATTCTTTGTGCCTAATAACTGGCTGACAACATTTTCTGCCTGCGGCTTCGTATACGTTGTTCATAATATGGAAATGCCTAACCAATATAATTAAAAAAATCAAATAAAAATTATAATTATTTAAATGTACATTTGCAGCCACATCTTATGATTGTTACTGGGAATATCAATGAAACGTTCCTAATAATGAAAAAAAATATACATTACTCATATTCATTGTTTATTGATAATACATAATAAATAAAAAAATATGTATACCTACATATAATGCCCGAATGCTTTTACATGAAAAATCTTTATGCATACTGCATGCTACACTAGATTTAGTAGGATTCAAATTATTTTAATTATGAGATTCTCTGATTATGCGAATTCAATTTAACTTCCAATTTTCATCACCCGGAAATCTGAAAAAAAAATTGACTATTAGTATGCCCCACGGCTATCGATAATCTCGATATAACATCTGCGTAGCATGATCGTCAGTAAAAGTATTATCCAAACGGGTTCAGCTATTTTGGAGGTTAGCTCAAATAAAAAACAAACAGGGATAGGGATACGAATTTCGAAATACCTAATTTCGAAATTCGTATCCCTAAAGCTAAGCTATTGTATAGATATTACAAAGTGAAATTCAATATACTAATTATATTTCGAATACTTAACACATTATTTTATATAACCAGGATGGTGAAATGTCTATTTACCTGATTCATAATTTAAAGTCAATAAAATATGAGAATTAAAACATTTTTAATATCCTCCCACACCCACTGGAAAATTTACATGTTGGCAGCACTGGCTAGATTTTGTGCTTATAGTTTGATTTTTATGTTTATAATAATTTTGCGTCAAATCAAAATAATAAGTTGGTGAAATAAGAAATTTATCTACGAAATGTGATCCGGTGTTTTTTATTGACAAACGCATTGTGATTTTGGCAACATCTGACCACACAAGACGGCGTTTTTCATTTTGTTTTGATGATGTTATTAGCTCAAAGGTTATTAGGTTCGTGTCTATGGGCGTTATGGCGGCGACTGACTTATTATTAGAATCATAGACAGTATGTCAGAGTACCGAGTGCTTCTTTTTATTTTTTAAGAGACTCCTTCCGAACATATTCATACTTTCATGGTTCGGGTGTTCTAGATTCTAGTCCTTTTCTACGTCCACAAAAATAAATTACCTAATGTGATAGCTATACTTTATTAACTATAACATCTATCGTAGTAGTAGTACCAATAACACAAGCTTTGCTTTGCTTGTGGCTAAATGATGTTGTGTGGATTATCTTTGAAATTTTGAGAACAACGGTTTTGGGGCGCTGTGGAACTACTATTACAGTTACTACAGAGATTATTGGGTAGGTAAGTGGGTTGGTTGGTAGGCTTTTTTTAACGTATTTCACTACCTACCTACTTCGTTTTCGAAAAGTATAAAATTTATAATTATTTCAAAAACTGTTATAAAATAATACAAATGAATTACTACCTTTTATTTGATATCCCACTCGGTGGGGTAGTTCACCCTTGAGAATGTTATCCCCTCCTTTTTTAACAATCTTTCAAAAAGTACCTATTATTAATACAGACTTCTCTATATTTTTCGTTCAAAATATAGATCCAAATCTAAAAACACTTGATACTTACTTACATTTCACATCGATCGCTCTGCAATCTTCGAAGATAGGGGGGGGAGAATGGTAATTTTTTGAGCTTTGTCAAAATATTTTAAAAATTAAAAAATCTAGGTACCTACCTACCTACCATAATTTCAAAACTATTTTGGAATCTACAAACAAATAACTTTCATTTGATACCACCCGTTACCAATACTAGGTATAGGCAAAGATTTAAATCGTAGATACGCCCTTTCCGCAGTAAGTCCGCGCCGTGTTGTTGCAGGGCGAGGTGGGCGCGTGTTGCGTAGGTATTTAGGTGTCGAGCGATCGCCGGGGCGCGGGGCGCTCCCCGCGCGGGGTCTGCCCCTCCTCGCGCACTCGTGCGTATGCGTACGATACGTTCAATTGTGTATATTATTTTGATAGCATGAGGATTTATTTATAAATAATTTCAGATAATTCATTGAAATGCACCTTTCTATAACTACTTAGGTACCACACAGCATCATCTAGCCCCACGCTAAGCAGAGCTTGTGTTATGGGTACTAGATGACTGATATACATAATACAATATTATTAAATAGATAGATATTTTTTATTATACATAGAAAACAACCAGAACCCCTGAACAAATATCTGCAGATCGTACAAATATTTGTCCCGAGGCGGGAATCGAACCTGCAACCTCCTGCGTCGCAGGCGGACCTTCGCCCACCGCGCCACAGAGGTCGTCAAACCTACTATTACCTACCTATCTAATTCTTTATTGGCGGACTTATCACTAAACCGTTTTCGTCCAAGCATCCTTTGAATAAAGTGAGCGAACTGATCCAAATGGATGGGTACTTTCTATAAACGTAATACAGAAATACATAAACAAACCAATAAAAAATACGTAGCCGGTAGGTACCTACCGGGCGGCGAATGGAGAACCTAAACCTAGTTAGGTATTCCTTTTTTTCTATGTCCGTTGATAACAGTACCTACCTACGGGCTTGCTGACGTTTGGGACACAATATTTTCGGACACTTTGTCCGAAATTACACTTTTCATTTGAAATAATTATTGAAGTGACGTTTCAGACACCACCAAAATATTGAAGCTATTTTGTCAGTTAGAAAAGTTTTAAATTATATTTCGTATTACTAAAGAAGAAGCGTAGAATTGAGTAAAAAGCTAAATTAAATGAAAACGTGTACTGTAGTTTATAAATCAACATCTTATAAATATTGCACTTAAATCTACTATAATCATATTTTTTAAAGTACATTAAAAATAACTCGTTATCGCACATAGATTTTTTTTAACATTATTAGATATTATTTAGCCTTTATACATTGATTAATTCACCATTCCCTATATAAAATTTTTTAATGTAGAATGTGGTTACAATAGAAATGACAGATAATCAGTTCTACTACACAATAAAATATATTGTAGGTTTAGTTACTACATAATTGTAGTGTATGTGCAACATAAAATGTATGAGGGTGGTTTGCGACCGCCAGTTGATTGTCGGCCATTACAAAGTTCGAATGTGCATCGGTGTTTCAGTTATCCATAATCCCTCAAATACGCAATAATAATATACAATTTGTATTTTCGAACCTTGATCAAACGAAATGTGCGGATACACGAAATAAATTAATCGATAAATATTGTTAAAAAATATTCTATGTTAACTATTTAAAAAAAAATAGCCGCTTTAAATTTTTTTTATGAAATCTACTTCATCTGCTTTTTTCTTCGTTTCTGTTTGAGTAAACTGTGTATTTTATTCAAAGTAGTCTCATTTGAAAGCTAGATAGTTTACCTAGCTAAGGAAATTAAATATTATTATAATAATTATACAGGGTGTTTGGTGGAGGGTTTGACAAACTCGGTGGGTGAGTAAGTGGACCTATTTGTGAAATACAAATTGAAGGAAAAGACCCTAACTGCTTCCAATTTTTTTCAATCCTATTATTTTGTATTTTTTTAAGATTTTCCAAAATTTTACGTCTCTACCCCTAGAACTTTTTTTGGAACATGTTTTCTGGTAAACTTTTTAGGTACTTGCTTTTGGTATCAGATGTATCCTTCGTTTTTTGAAGGCATTATTTATTTGAAAAAACGTGTAAATAATTAGTAATAAGCTCTCAAAGTTAAAAAAATAATCAAGAAGGACATTTTTGCATCGTTTTAAAAAAAAACTAACAGCGATCGAGGAGTTCAAATGCTTTTAAAAATTAACAAAAAAAGGGGGAAAAAAAATTTAAAAAATTGTAAACAGTATGGGTCTTTTCCTTCAATTCGTATGTCACAAATAGGTCCACCTACACACCCACCGAGTTTGTCTAACTCTCCACCAAACACAAACCCTGTATATTAAATAATTACATAAACCTAGTAAATTTTTTTTTTTAATTTAACAAAAAATCGTTTTTTATTTGATTTTTGATCTGTATATAAAATAAAACTGGATTATTGAGGTGTACTTTTTTGCATGTTGTATTAAACTTCATAATTTATTCTACAAATACTCCAAAAACTATTATGGGTCTACCTCTTTTCGTTGTCATGTTATTCGCCATTTGAAATAGGTACTTTCTGCCTTGTAGAAAGATCAACAGACAACAAATTATGTAAAACAAGGCAAGATAAGATGAAACGGAACGAGACCTTTCCCCAACAGTGGGATAGTAACGGTGGATTAAGATAAGATACAGTAAAACAAAATTTTTAGTAATTAACGGGTATTTATCGCGTTTCTTCTTCTTCTTCCTTTCTCTCGCGTTTCTTCTTCTTCCTTTCTCGACGTTTCAACAGGTTTGCACTCTGTCGTGGTCACGAGATGACTCTATTATGTGTTCAGATCGCGTAAGTTTCAAAACATTAATTTTTAGTAATTGCTATCAATTAATTTATTGATTGTTCAAAATGTCCACCATTTTCCTCAATGCATATTCTACAAAAAATATTTTTTTTACTTGGTTTATGTGCCGAAATTGTATTATTTTTTAATTTCCTTAGCTAGGTAAACTATCCAGCTTTTAGTTTTGCTTTCTACTCAATTCTACGCTTCTTCTTTAGTAATACGAAATATAATTTAAAACTTTTCTAACTGACTGTACAAAAGAGCTTCAATATTTTGGTGGTGTCTGAAACGTCGCTTCAATAATTATTTCAAATGAAAAGTGTAATTTCGGACAAAGTGTCCGAAAATATTGTGTCCCAAACGTCAGCAAGCCCGTAGGTAGGTACTGTTATCAACGGACATAGAAAAAAAGGAATACCTAACTAGGTTTAGGTTCTCCATTCGCCGCCCGGTAGGTACCTACCGGCTACGTATTTTTTATTGGTTTGTTTATGTATTTCTGTATTACGTTTATAGAAAGTACCCATCCATTTGGATCAGTTCGCTCACTTTATTCAAAGGATGCTTGGACGAAAACGGTTTAGTGATAAGTCCGCCAATAAAGAATTAGATAGGTAGGTAATAGTAGGTTTGACGACCTCTGTGGCGCGGTGGGCGAAGGTCCGCCTGCGACGCAGGAGGTTGCAGGTTCGATTCCCGCCTCGGGACAAATATTTGTACGATCTGCGGATACTTGTTCAGGGCGTTCTGGTTGTTTTCTATGTATACCTAATAAAAATTATCTATATTTGTAATAATATTGATTCCCGCCTCTGGACAAATATTTGTACGATCTGCAAATATTTGTTCAGGGGTTCTGGTTGTTTTCTATGTATAATAAAAAATATCTATCTAAGTATTTAATAATATTGTATTATGTATATCAGTCATCTAGTACCCAATTATGGGTACTACCCATAACACAAGCTCTGCTTAGCTTGGGGCTAGATGATGCTTTGTGGATTGTCCAGCAATAACATATATACATATATTGTATTATGTATATCAGTCATCTAGTACCCATAACACAAGCTCTGCTTAGCGTGGGGCTAGATGATGCTGTGTGGTACCTAGGGCATGCAAAATCGGAAGAATACACAAAACCGATTTTTGTTCGATTTTTGATTTTTAAAATCGGTTTTTTCGATTTTTGTTTCAATACAAATAAAATTGCTTGATTTTTTTTTGTAGTCATTTAATAAAACATGAAATCGCTCGGTCAATAATTTATGCAAATGTACAGGTATATATTGAACATTAACAACTTAACTATGAAACTTCGCCATATTTAAATCAAAACTAAAACTACAAACAAATAGTAGGTAGTTTTAGCCTCTGAGTTGGATTTTCGGTGCGGTGTAGTTGGTGAAGTGATCACATCCATAGGTCATAGTTTTTCACACCCACAATTTTTGAGTTTATTTATTGTGCACAAACAGACAAAGAAACGGAAGCTAAAACGGTTTTATAATAATGTTGTATTAGTTAAGTAGTCTCAAATTCATAACAAAAAACCGAATTTTGTATGTGCATCCTACCCTACCTAATTACCTACAATAAAATAAGTATCTAGTTACAAAATAAATAAACATACCGCGCTGCGTTCGTCGCCAGACAAGACACTTTCTCCTGATTTCCACTTAATTTCTTTAAAAAGTAAAAAATACACGCACAGAGCACTACATTCAATGAAGCGAAATAAAATTATTTTAGTTAGTATTTTAGTTAGGTAGGTACAAAGTACAAAAATAAACCAGGATATACCTTGGTATATTTGCGTTGTGAAGTATTAACCACTCTTGAGTGGTTAATACTTCACAACGCAGACAAAAATTCATGTCCCGTTAGCAGTAGTAATGTAAAAAAATATCGCTTTCTTTGTATTTCGAATAATACGTACCTACCTAATACCTAATTACCCATACCAACATAATTATAGAACTTTAAATTATTTTATTACAACTAAAATTAGGTTTGCTGTTCTACGTCGTTTCATCATCACTATGTAATTCCGTCTATGATAATTATGTTCATAGAGGTTCAGAGCATGTCTGGCGGTGATTCCCCTAAACATTAGAGTGTGGTGTTGCCACTGCCGGAGAATTTATAACAAAAATGGTAAAGATCGGAAAAATCGAAAAATATCGATTTTGACTTTGAAAACCGGTTTTAAAAAATCCAGGAATATTAACCGATTTCCGATTTTTTCGATTTCCGGTTTTCCGATTCTGCATGCCCTAGTGGTACCTAAGTAGTTATAGAAAGGTGCATTTCAATAAATTATCTGAAATTATTTATAAATAAATCCTCATGCTATCAAAATAATATACACAATTGAACGTATCGTACGCTTACGCACGAGTGCGCGGGGAGGGGCAGACCCCGCGCGGCGAGCGCAATAAAAGCGGAAAGGGCGCGAAAAAGTTGTACACGGGTGCTCTCGACGAGGCGCTGAGGTCGACTGGACTGATGTAAGACGAGAGCCACGGAAAGGCCAGCCCGAGCGCGAATTCGTTGGTTTTTGTTTATAAATTTGTTTATTGCTTTAAAATTATACTCTTTCGCAATAAATTAAAACCATAATCGTCTTAAGTATTTATTAGGGCACACGTAGACGAAATTTCATTGAAATATATTAAATAACCAGCTCATAAAACTGGTTCTTCCGTAGCAGTATCACTGTAAAAATGAAGATTTAGAGGTAAGTTTGCGATTTTTTTCTATCGAGAAAATTTTTCTCAATGATGTTTCGGCTCCCATAACTTTCTAGCTAGAATCCTAAACTTTTGATTGTCATCAAAAATAAATAAAAAAAATATGTTTTTATGCCTAAAAACTGATTTGAAATGCAGTGAAAACGCGGGTTTTGGGACTCACTTCACCTGGAATCAGTGTAGATCGAAGCACAGTGTTATCCGGACGTGTTAAAACCAGTCGTAACTTCCAATTTTTGCAAGAAAAGTTTCACAAAATGCCATCGTGTGTGTTTCGGAAGTGTAAAAACAATTCTACAAATACAAACAAAGCTAAAGGTGTAACATTTCACTCGTAAATATTGCGATTTAATTAAATAACTTTTATTTATCATTCCGCGATCTCGATAACAAATTTAAATGGCGAGTGCACGAAAAAGATAGTAGTGTTTGCAAATAATGTGGGAGAAAAAGAGATGACACTATTTTCTCAGTACGCTTGTTGTGTATAGATTGCACACGCACGCATTCAAGGACAATGACACAATTTTTGGTGTCGGGGCGTATCTACGATTTAAATCTTTGGGTATAGGTAGGTAGGTACTCATTATACAATAATATATAAATAGTTGTTTGAATAAATTGTTTCCTTCCAGATACTACAACGTGCTCGCCGGGCTAGGATGTCACATCCTGCCCGCTTTGCTCCCCCTCGTTTGGGGGGAGGCATTCAGCGTCGCATGGTGCCTCAACCAGGCGCGATACATGATGAGCCTTCACGCAATCTTCCTTGTCAACAGCGCTGCCCACAAATGGGGAAATCGGCCTTATGACAGGTCTATAGCGCCATCGCAGCACCTCGGAACTAGGGCTTGTAAAAACCGGGTTATTTTAGAAGCCGGTTAATTCGTTTTTTTTTCAAACCGGTTAAAACCGGGATTTTCGGTTATTTCGGTTATTTTCCAACAAGAGTCGTAGGACGTAAAAAAACAATAAAATTCGATCAAATTTACATATTAGTACATACATATAAGTCAGATCTTTGCTCCAGGATGTTCGACAGGTTACAGTTTGCACTAAAACCGTAAGAAGAAGGGTAAAAGAAGCTGGAATAAAGATGTACTTGCCAGCTGGAGGACCCTTACTTACCACATACCATCGAGTAGCTCAGGCTAACTTTGGTGGAGGGTCATTAATGGTATGGGGCGGTATTTGCATAGGGGCGCGTAAGGAGTTACACATCCTAGAAAATGGATCCCTGATTACGGCTCGGTACGTAAATGATATTTTAGAACCAATTGTCATGCCCTTAGCCCCATACATCGGAGAGAATTTTCAATTAAAGCAGGACAATGCGCGACCCCACACTGCAGCGATAGTTTGGGAGTATCTTTGAGAGGTGGCCAGCACGCTCGTCAGACTTAAATCCCATCGAACATGTTTGGGATAAGCTAGGAAAACAAATAAAACAGCGGGATCCAACACCAATAAACATAGGAGATCTCAATAGGTCACTGGAAGAAGAATGGAATCGAATACACAAGGTTTCATTGATAAGTTAATCAAAAGCATGTTGAGAAGATTGAATGCAGTTTTAACAGCTAGAATAAAGTGCGTAATATAATTTTATAACCAAATACAAAAAAAAATGATTTATCTTCCGATTTGTCTCTTTTTTGTTCCGTTCCTCTAATTATGTACATGAGATTCTGTTGCATATAATCTATGTTGTTTATGTAAGTTACTCCGACTCCAATCCAGAAATAAATTATTCCAATCAAGCGCGAGGAAAAATAATAATGTTAATAATAATACATAAACATACAAAAATATTATTTTGAACCAAGAACAAACTAAACAGGTTACATTTACAACAATAAACAATTTTAGCCCTCAAAGGTAAATCTGTGGAGCGGTCTCAACGCCCACCTCCTAGACACAGCACAAATTTAAGGAGCAGAGCAACTACCCCATTTCATTACAACTACCACACAAAGGAAGAGCGATTGAAGAGTGTGGAATCGGTGAGGGATCGCGGGGTTCAACTGGACAAGGGATTGAGGTACAGACCCTATGTTGCTAGCGCTTGTACAAAGGCGTACAGAATTTTAGGATTCATTTTACGAACTAACTAGTTTATAAAACATTCGGGCACTCACAGGAATATATGATGCTCCGGTCAGAAATCAAGAAGAAAGCGCAGTTTTTGTATTGGATCTTCAAAAAGCCAGATAAAGTCTCGTTATGGGGCGTATAAAGGACAATTTTACTCGATACCTTTAGGAATATATGGCGTCAAACCTTTCTATTCCTTTATGTATATTTATTCGCACTGGGCTAATATAACTAATACATTCCTGTTGTACTCAACTTTTCTTGGAAATTGGAAATCAGGAGAGGTAGGTATGGCGTTAACACTGTACATTATGTGGTTAGGGTATTGAAGGGAATGACCATCAAGGGCCGTGCGTGTGGTGCCGGCATAGAATTTCACCACTCCCACTCTTCCCGTTGATGTCGTTAGAGGCGACTAAGGGAAACACACCGGGGGGCGGGCAGCAGCGCCCTCTGCAGAAAAACTCTACCGAACTGCGATCCCCAACCCGCATGCCCAGCGTGGGGATTATGGGCAATAACCCTCAGATGAAATAACGCCACCTTTGGCGCACATTATGGGAGGCCTATGTCCAGCAGTGGACTGATATAGGCTGATAATGATGTGATGATGTTGACCATCAAGTTCATGCCCAACTAACACTTAGGCGCTAAGACAAGAGCTATATTAGATGTATAAGAGCGCTAACCAGATCTTACAGTTATTAATAAGTGTTACTATTTGGAGTTAGAGCGCACTATAACTCCTCTATACCCCCGAATTGGGCACACTTTTTATATCGCCTTGGGTTATTTAATGGCTGTACAACAGAGTTACAGATTTGGTTGAGAGGTATAATAGAGCTATTAGAGAGCTATAATAGCGAAAACTGAAACTACAAGAGATAAAAACGTGATAAATAAGCGGAAGTTAAGTCCTTTAGTGGTAAAATAGATTAATATAGCGTTTATTAACTCTTTGGGTGCTTAGAGGGCTGCAAATAGGTGAATACTAACTCCTTAAGGGGTACAACAGAACTACAAAGTCACTTACTATGTCTTTAGGTGATTTGAGGGTGGCAAATAGGTGATTATTAACGCGTTGAGCTCTACAATGTATCCACAAGAGCGATATTAAGGTTCTTAAACTTTAACATCAGGATATTCTTTTTTTTATCAACAGAATAATTACTTCTAGTTTTGTGTGCGTAAAATGTTTAGATATTTATTAATCCAAAAGGGCGCCTCGTTTGTGAAACTGAAATGAAATCGTTTAGTTCCAACTTATTGACTACAGGAGAGGTTGATTTTTCACTGCGAACGTAAGTACATTGTGATTAAGTATGTGTATTATTAACAAATTATTCAAGCGCCCGATGACTAATGTCTCTTTACTGAAAATAAACAATGTATTAGATATGGAGTAACATATCTAATACAGATATATAATAGATAGGGGGGGGGCTGTGTCCATGCTTTAGTAGTTGCACTGCCTAGCTTGCTTTGCTTACCTAGTCAACTAGATCAGCCGCTTGCATAGTATAGATACAGACCTGCCTTACATGACTCTTCAAGTAATGTAAGGTGCGAACGGCCCCAGGGGAGAGTAGCGCAACAGTCGCCGATCCCTGGGGCAAGCCTGGTGGGGTATCCTTCACGTGGTTGTCCCCTGCTATTGGTCTAATTCCCTAGGAAATAGACGTAACCAAAACCACCAGACGTACACTGCCGGAGACGATGTCATGTCCCGGCGGGTCCATCATCGAAAGGAGCAGAAGGTGGATAGAAATGACAATGGAAAAGACCTACCCCTCACTAAAATCCCATCCCATCCTAAACCCCTTTTTCCGCTACGAGGCTAGGTGGTCTAGCTTCGTGGGCCTGCCATCCCCTAAGAGAGTGATGAGAGGCGGGGGGAAGACCACCTACGCTTTTGCTGCTGCGCGTAGGGGGCCCGCAAGGGGGGATGCAACTGTCCTGGTGGCTGAGCGGACAGATGTCTCTTCCGCAACACTCCTCTTTGGCGTGAATTTCCTCCGAAAACGGGAGGTCACGTTCTAACCAATCGTGACTACTCAGCAGGGCGGTCGGCCTTCAGCCATCGCCGGTGAGAGGGGGGGGTCGATGGGGTCTGCAGCCGGCGGTGCACGCTATAGCTCGGTGGTTTTGGTCAACGCCGAGTATAGTGGTGCCGTTGAGGCTCGTGGGCAACTCGATCACCCGTTCTATATCGGACCGGCAACCCTGGTGTACATATCTATTACACCCCCTGGTTGGACTCCGTGGTGGGTGGGGACCGGGAAGATGAAGACTTAATCAACTTACCATGCAGAATCAAAAGAATAGTGACCACTTTGCGCCCTCAGCAGAGGAGGCAGTAGAAGCTTTTGCGGCCATAAAGGTTGCGGAGGCTAGTACTGCTGGCTGGAAGATCGTCAGATCCAAGGCCAAAAAACCGAACAAGGCAGGGAAAGAGGCAAAGCCAGTGGCTGGACCCTCGAATACCACTACTCGAGCCTATGATGGGGCTAACGCCCCAGTAGGTAAGAATGCCCAACGAAAACTGAGGAGGATGAGACAGAGGCGTGAACGACAGGAGGCTTCAGGCTCTGAAGCCACTGTCCAGAATGCTGACAGTCCCAGCTTCTTTTACAAAAACAGACAAAATGCAAAAAATGCGTCTTCCTCCAAGCCGCATGCCCCGCCGGCGAATCCTACGACCTTGCTCGTAGAGGCTTCCGGGTCTGAAGGTAGCAGAGGCAAGGAAAAGAAGGCGTGGGGCAGCAACCGCTTCAATCGCCAGAAACGCGCAGCCATTGCGATCACTCGATCTGCACAGGCCCCGGCCGCGGCTCCGATCCCGGCTCAGGCCACGATCCAAGTGGAGCCAGGCAAGAGGATGCGTCTGGACGATACTATGTCCCCGAGAGGGGAACACAAGAAGCAAAAGCTCGACAGCTCCAACCGTGCTCCCGCTGCTAGTTTTGCTGAAATCGCGAAAAGCAACCTCGGCGTGGCGGTGATAAAAAACAACAACGAACAACTGACAGAGGAACAAGCCACTGTACTGAAGAAGTACTTAAATGATCGGCTCCGGGACGAGGTGAGGAATCCCGACATTACTTTCACCCCCCGCTTCCAGGGCAAACCCATCTTCACAGACGGGGCCCTAAAGCTGTGGTGCATGGATGTACCTTCGGTAGAGTGGCTGAAAAACGCCATCCAGCAGCTACCAAGCGTAGCTTGTCCAAATCTGGTGGTTGTTAAGCAGAGCGACCTGACAAAGAAAGTGCGTGCAGCCATCTTCTTCCCTGATTGCACGTACTCCCTAGAAGACACTAGCCTCATACTGGGAAAACAAAACAAATGGGCGCAGGTTCATCAGTGGACCCCCTACACTCACCACCGACAGGCAGACGATATACTCTTCGTGACGCTAGGGATCCCAGAGGCTCTTATCCCTGGCATCATGGAGAATGACCGTCGGCTGGCGTACGGCCTAGGAAGCGTCTATGTACGCTTCTTCGGGACGGAGGGGCAACTCCAGGATGAACCCCCGACCGAACAACCTAGTATACAGACGTCAGACCCAGAACACAAGCCCGGTCCTAGCAACGCAGCAACGCCCGAAGTCCAAGAGTCTCGGGTACCTTCACCTCCCCCACACTCATCGCCCAAACCGTCGAGCTCTACAGCGATGGAGGCGCTGTGTGAGGTGATGAGTGAGGACCTGGCGCTGGCCTCGGACGAGGACGACGTGGTGGAGAAGAAGGAGGAGAAGGGAAACCAAAATGATGGTGACCCAAAACCCCTCCACTTATAACGTCGTCCAAGCAAATCTCCAGCACAGCCTTACTGCCACGGCTAACCTGCGCAGAGTGCTGGAGAACACGAACTGCGAGACCATAGCCCTGATTCAGGAGCCGTGGATCAGGGCAGGACGTGTGTGTGGTCTCAACAACCTAAACGGTAAGCTTATATACGACAACACTTGCAATAACCCGCGTGCGTGCATCTTTGTACCACGCAACTTGACAGCTACCCCCATAACTGAGTTCTGTTCCAGAGACCTGACGACCGTCAGGCTTCAGGGCATTTTCGGAGAGGAGACAGACGTTATAGTGCTCACATCAGCCTACATGCCCGGCGACGAGGCCGTGCCCACAGAAGGCACCAAGGATCTGGTGAGACAATGCTACCTTAATAATTCTAAACTGATAATGTCAACAGACACAAACGCGCATCATCCCATATGGGGCATGCCCGTGGCTAACAGCAGAGGAGACGATCTGGTAAACTTTCTCTTCACAACCAACCTCTCCATAGCAAACAGGGGCGCGGAACCAACCTTCGTGACGAAGCGATGCCGTACCATCATTGACCTGACTCTGGTAACTGACAACTGCTCTGACTATGTGCGCAACTGGAGGGTATCAGATGAGACCTCCTCTTCCGACCATAGGTGGATCAGATTTGAACTGACGTTAAACAAAACAATCCCTACACCCGTGCGCAACCCGCGCAAAACAAACAAGGTACTGTTTACAAACTCTCTGCAACAGAACCTAGGTGTAGGAATACCGGAAACAGACTTAACCAGCACAGCAGAGATAGAAGCAGCGGTACAACATATAACGCTCAGCCTTACAAAGAGTTTCGAAGCAGCCTGCCCTCTCAACGTTATCAGGGAAACTGATACAGGTAAGCAGGGCTGGTCGCGACGACTGGAGGAGCTCAAAAATAAGGTACGTAAGACTTTTAATAGAGCTATGAACACCTTCGACGACTCCGACTGGGATGCCTACAAGAAGGCCCAGGCCAACTATAAAAAGCAAATACGGCGTAGGAGTCGTCTTAAATGGAAAAACTTTTGCACCAACATAGAGTCTAACTCAGAAGCGAACAGAATCAGAAAAATTCTAGCGTCAGAACCAAACCGCGAGATCGGTTCACTTAAAAAGTCTGACAACACATACACAAAAACGACAACTGAAACACACGAACTCCTTTTACAGACACATTTCCCAGGGTGCCTCATAGACGGTGAAACACAGTGGCAAAACACCAGTCTAGTCACACCATCAACGTCTGACTGGGAAGTAGCATGCTCGGTAGTCGACGGAGATAAAGTAAACTGGGCCATTAACACATTCAAATTATACAAGTCGCCGGGCATGGATGGAATATTCCCTGCCCTACTAAGGTGGGGTACAGCACACATGGGCGGGGCGCTGACGACCATTTTCAGAGCCTGCTTGGCCTTCCGCTACGTACCGCTCATGTGGAGGGAGGTTAGAGTCCTTTTCATACCCAAACCAGGTAAAAGCGACTATACTGAAGCAAAATCCTATAGGCCGATCAGTCTCACCTCTTTCCTACTCAAGACCTTAGAGAGACTATGTGACCAACACATTAGGGATAACATACTGACAATAAATCCATTACACACACAACAACACGCCTACAGTTCGGGTAAATCAACAGAATCTGCACTACATGCAGTTGTTAGTAGATTAGAACTAGACATCTCTAACAAAACGTTGTGTCTGGCAGCCTTCATAGACATCGAAGGAGCCTTTGACAAAACAAACTTTAACAGCATCAATGCAGCCTTAAAGAAGCATGGTGTAGAGGCGACACTGGTAGATTGGATCATTAACATGCTCAAACTGAGAGCGGTGCGGGTTGACGTGTTCGGGGGAACCCGGGGTGTGGTGTCAAGAGGTTGTCCCCAGGGTGGCGTCTTGTCACCACTCCTATGGAACCTTGTAGCAAATGATCTAATCACCAAGCTTAATGAGCAACGCTTCTACACAATAGGCTACGCGGACGACCTGGCAATACTCATATCGGGACACTTTGCCAGCGTGGCGTGTAACATTATGAACAACGCACTAAAAGTCGTCGAAACATGGTGCACAGACCATGGATTAACCGTGAATCCGACCAAAACAGAGCTAGTAATGTTCACCAACAAGCGTAAACTAGGGAACTACAGGCTCCCTTTCCTGTTCGATACGCAACTCACACTTTCCGATTCAGTCAAATACTTAGGTATAACACTCGATAGCAAACTAAACTGGGCCACACATCTTGAAAACAAGACCAAAAAAGCCACCATCTCATTCTGGCAGTGCCGCCGAATGCTAGGGAGGACATGGGGTCTCGGCCCAAAGATTACCCTATGGCTATACAACACGGTAATCAGACCATCACTGACATACGGTGCCCTTGTATGGTGGACTAGAACAAATCAAACAACAACCATAAACAAACTACAAAAGCTACAGAGACTGGCCTGCGTAGCTACAACAGGGTGCATGAGAACTGCCCCCACGGCAGCACTTGAAGCCCTGTTGGGTCTAACGCCACTGCACTTATATGTGCAGCAAGAGGCAGCCGCAGCTGCCTATCGACTCTGGGCTATACGTTTATGGGTACACGACACTAGATCACAACACACCACTATCATAGACGAATACGCAAGGAATAACCCTTTGTTACTCTCGGTCTACGATAGGGTACCAAAAAAACACATACACTCAAAAAGCTTCACTGTACAAATGTACGAAGAGCCAAGTGATAGCTCAAATATACACGAGGTAAGAATATACACAGATGGCTCTAAAATGAAAACAGGAACTGGGGCAGGAACGTTCTCGGAAGACCTCAACATCCACAAAACAGCAGCGCTGGGTGCCCACAACTCCATCTTCCAGGCGGAATGTGTAGGTATTATCCAGGCTATGAATGCAGTGCTGGAAAGGAAGATCACTGAACAAAACATCAGGATCCTCTCGGACAGCGCCGCGGTACTACAGGCCCTGAACAAGAGAGAACACAACTCAGGACTTACCATACAGTGCCACCACCTGCTGGAAAAGGTAAGTAAGTCCAATAGAGTCACACTGCAATGGATCAAAGGACATAGCGGATCCAGAGGTAATGACGAAGCTGACGCACTGGCGAGGAGAGGCTCAGAGTGGCAACCAACAGGACCTGAGCCAATAATTCCCCTACCATTTAGTCAAGTCCGCTCATGGATCCGTCAACATACAGCTAAACAACATCAAGAGTACTGGGCAAGTATTACGGATTGTAGGCAGTCAAAGGAGGCCTTCCCGGTTTTAAATCCGAGATTCTCCCGCAAACTCCTCAATCTGAAGCGTAATAAACTCCGGCTAATTGTCGGGGTGATCACAGGACACTGCATGCTTAATAAACACCTATTTAAACTGGGTATCACGGACAGCCCTCTATGCAGAGGGTGCATGAATGCTGAGGAGACGGCGGCGCATGTGCTTGTAGAGTGCGATAGCGTAGCTTCTCAAAGATTGCAATACCTCGGGAGACCGAGAACATCTAGGGAGGCATGCACCGGCGTCAGCGAGCTGCTGGCTTTCCTGGAGGATATCGGGTGGTTAAAGTAGCAGACCCCACCCGTCACGCAAAAAGGGCCCACCTGTGGCCTAGTTGCGGAAACCAGTCCAGAAACAAGTAACAAGTAACAAGTATGGAGTAACATAAAAGTTTTCGAAGAATCGAATAAAACATTGTTTATTCCAGTTTAAAGTATCGTGCTAGTCGTAATTAATACACATAATGAAGCATAAGTAAAATACTTTATATAAATCATAGTTTCTTCTGTTTTTATAACCTTAGTCAGATCAATTCGCAACCTATAAATGGTGGGCAAACAAATTTAGGGATCCGTAGCTTTTTGAGTGACATTCATTACACTTCTATTTTACAGTAACGCGAAAGTAATGCATACTGCTACTTTAAAACCACTCAAAAATAAGAAAAAGGTCCTTTATATTATGATTATGTTTAAAATTTATCAATTATTTAGAAATCAGATATAGATTTCTGTGTTAGGCTTATAAGTACTTATGATAGGATGCCGGCATAGGAGATTCAATTTTATGTATATATTTTATTCACTGTATCTTTTCTCTCTCCTCTCATTCATCTCCTTCATCCTCCTTCATCTCCTCTTTTCAGTGACGTCATGAAATAACTTGTATTTTAATTTCAGAATGCCGTACACAACAATTGTACAAACTATAGAAAAAGGAAAATATGTGCTGTGCACTGCATGCTCCATCGGATCCATGGAAACATAATAATAGTACTAAAATGGCCTAAATGCAATGCGTTAAAACTTGTAAAATCCACAAACACCTTACTACAACTTGATGGGCGACGAATAAAGTGTCAAGTAAAAAGAAGAAATATTTCAACTTATGCAGAAGCTGAACGCGAATTAGATTTTTTGTTATAACGATATGAAAACGTGTAAAACTTGACAAAAAAAAAACAAAGAGAAAGATGATGTTGATAAAGGACTTGATAAGTCGGAAGGCGGCCTCTGCAAAAGAGACCTACTAGTACAAGCTGTAGGTCTGATTGTGAATGATATGATACAAATTAATAACCTCTTGATCTTGACTATATTTTTATTGATTTATTACTATAAATCTTGATGATAAGCTGAATTTCATGAATCTTTATCAGATATTTTTTTTGCTTTAATTTGAATATGATTCATTTAAAGAAAAACTCAGTTAATTTACTTTGTAAAAAAGAATAAAAGAAATGTGATTGAAATATTGTGTTTAATTTGATTTATTATTTAGAAAATTATGTACGGGACCCAGATTGACATTTTCGCAGAAAACTCCCGCTTGACTACTTCTAGTACCTACTATCACTTCGCCATTGCTCTGATATCAACAAGTGAACAAATAAGGGTTACAGAAGAGGTATTGAGATCTATTACTCTACCTAACCTATACAGAAGTGACATTAGGCACTAGAAGTTCTATGATAGTGAAAAATGTTCCCACTGTTACAACTTTAAGTAATATAAGAGAGTATTGTACCTCTTTAGGTATTTGGTGCTATAATAACCATTGTATAAGTAATTATTGCTTTTGTACAACTTTTAGTTCTTGGCAAGAGTTCGTTAGCGCTTGCATAGCACTTTGGGGGGTTGTAGTCAGTGCTTACTTCTTATTTAGATTCTATGGTTGTAAGATTCACTTACAGCTATAAAACAAGATGCTTAGCCTGTATTATAGCGTTACAAATTGCTGCTGTATGTCTTTAACCTTTAAACTCATCTTGTTATTACCCTTAAAACTATGCTGTATAGCTCACAGTGGAATATTTTGTTAGACTACACTCTTATGTTGCCAAAAGTTGTTATTGCTGCTGCTATAGCACCTTTATATCACGTTAAGGTCTAAAATAAGCTCTAATTGACGCCAAATTGTTTGTTGGGTGGTGTTGATAAGTCTGTGCCGACCGAATGAATATGTCAGGGGGCGCAGGCGGCTACCTTTGTTCTCAAAGCGTCGCGGAAGAACTAAACTGATCAACAATGCACCACTGTCACTCATCAATCAAGCACTTAATCTAGTAGCACCGACCATTGACGTATTCCGCTGTTCACGGGGCGACTTCCCAAGATTATCTCCATCATTACTTACTATTCAATTTATCCTATTGTAGTATCTTTTTGTAAAATAAGTTACTGACATTAATAGTCCATTATTTTGCTTTTTATTATTATATTAAACTGAAATTACTAAAATTACTCACATTTTATACGTTCAAAAGTGTTTTTGAGATGTTTGTTGTCCTTCCATATCGTATTAAACGATAAACAAAGTAATTGAATAGTCGGTGGGTCATATTGAAACGTTTAAAATGCTATTTTTTTAACTTTTTACTACAGAAAAAAAACCGAAAAACCCGGTTATTTTGACCAAAAAATCCGGTTAATAACCGAGGCAAAAACGGCCGGTTAACCGGTTTTTCGGTTAACTGATTAACCGGTTTACAAGCCCTACTCGGAACTACTATCGCGAGCCTTGGAGAAGGGTTTCATAATTACCATCATTCTTTCCCGTTCGACTACCGAGCTGCCGAGCTTGGCGACAATATCTTGAACCCGACGACTCGGTTTATTGATTTCTTCATGTGGCTCGGCTGGGCTTATGATACGAGGACTGCCAGTCCTGAGATGGTGAAAGACAGAGCAAAGAGGACTGGGGATGGAAGCTTCCTTTCATATTGAATGGACATTGTTTGTAACCTAATAATTCTTCTGTGCTTCTTGCTAGAAAGAAGATTTGTGAAATTTAATATTTTATGAAACTATGCAATAGGCAGGCAGTTAAGTCCCATAATATATGATAGACATAGAAATTCTAGAATCATTAGGACTACAATACAACAGATAGGACATAGATTACAAGTTCTCCCATCACCAAAGGGCATTTATATGATTCATAAACTCACCCGTCCCAACAAGATTGATGTGATGAGTTGACAAATAACTCACTTTATTGCTTGGTAAAAGTTAGTTTGTTTCTCTGATTAGATTAAACATAAACAACATAATAATCAGATATTTACAGTACGTTCTTGGATGTTACGTACTTACGTAGGTACTGCCATCGAGTATGGATGCGTAGTGCCTAGGTTTTATCTATTAGGTATAGGTACTAATATTATAAAGAGGAAAAATTTTACTGTTTGATTGAAAGTTTCTTTGTATAAATCGACGACCTCTGTGGCGCGGTCGGCGAAGGTCCGCCTGCGAGGGAAGAGAAAGAAGAAAGAAAGAAAGAAAGAAAATAAGTTTATTTTTAACTTCAATCGATAAACATCACATTTTTTTAACTAGGTACTACTTACAGCCTAATTATTATGGTTACGGTGAATAACATCGAGGAAATGCCATAATAGTCATACCTATATGTTCGAGAACTCAGTTAGAGAGCTAAGATTAGATATAGTGGACTGTATTATACGAAAACGAAATGGATGATTATGTGGTTGATTCGATGAAGTTTATTGGATGGCAAAACAGTGAAATGGATTGTGATGAGTGTGAAGATGAATTATGATTTTAGCAATTAGGATTCCACTAACCTTCTGTCCGATGTGATGTGGCGAGTCGGTCTGTGTTCATCACCTAGGGTTCACTTACAGCACAAACAAAATACCTAGCAAGTCGTATACTCCCTGGTTCAATATGATGTCGGCCAGTTGTCCCGGGTATGACACAGCGTGGAGTCCTGTAGCCTGGATCACAATCACCATCGAACACTTCTCATCAAAAGGGGGATTGCACGTCTACGGACGGTCTACTAGATATTACCAACGAGAAACGACACGAGAATTTCGTTTATCTAATTATAGCGTGTGCACGAAAAAATGTTACTGCTCTGTTCGAGATCCAAGAACCGAATAATGAATTATTTAAACTTATGAGCGGGAAACAAACGGGGAACGAAACAACTGTCATAAATGTACGTGACGTAAAAAATGTCAAAGTCATGATGTCAAAGTTAGTGTCAGATACGTCTAACGCAGCTCTCAACCTAACCAACAAGAAGTTGACAATCAATCCTAAACATTCCGACCACCAAAATACGCAGTATTTTCCGCAAGCTTATACAATTTTAAATACGAAAAAAATACGAAATACGAAAAAATTAACGAAAAAACAAACAAAATTAAATTAAATTATCAAAATTATTTACAAATTATAGACGATCAATTCCTCAGGCGCAATTGTTAAGAGGCTCAAGTGTAAGAAAAACACCTGGGGTTAAAGCCGCAATATCATTTGGGTCGGAACTTAGAGGCGAAATTGGCCGTGAGTTGATCAGAGCCTCGATTTGGACCAGCAGTGTATTAAACTCTTCATAAGTCAGGCGCTGCAAACCAACGACACGAGCGAGGTGAGCTTTAACCGATTTAACTCCTGCCTCGACTAGCCCCGAAAAATATGGACTACCAGGAGGATTAAACGTAAACTCTACCTTCTCGGCCTGCGTCGCCTGCGACATTAAGTCCTTCAATAAGTTACTGGCCCCGACAAAGTTTGTGCCTTGATCAGATATCAGTCGAGAGCAACGACCTCTACGAGCGATAAACTGTTTCAGACATGCCAAATATGCCTCTGAAGTCAGTTCCGAAGCGAGCTCCAAGTGAATTGCCTTAGTGGCCGCACAAACAAAGACACAGACATACGCTTTGTATGTTCGAACGCCACGATCACGCCAAAGGGATATGTCAAATGGCCCGGCATAGTCAACTGAAGCCGACGAAAATTGTTCGAGTTGACGGAGACGGTAGCACGGCAGATTTCCCATCCGGGGAAGTGCGGACAATCGTGGTTTTGCAGGAAAGCACTTGACACAAGACGAAACTACGGAGCGAATTTCACGCTTTGACGAAAGGATCCAAAAATCTTGTGCGAGAAGACTTTGCAATGTCTGCGGTCCTAGACGTAGAAATTTCCTATGGTACTCGTCGATTAGTAGATGGGTCAGACGGTGAGTTCGAGGAAGAAGCAGCGGATGCTTCTGACTATAACTCGGATCACCGTGTGCGAGCCGGCCGACCACCCTGAGCAACCCATTTGCATCTATGAATGTACATAGTTTCTTCAATGCTGTGGGGAGCGGGGTGCCCTCGTTCAGCATACGCAACTCCGACGCAAACATAACTCCCTGCACATGCCTCGCCAAGAACTGCAACGCATGGTTTGTTCCGATAGCCGACAACAAAGCAGTTGATCTCTCTGGTGCTTTTAAATTTTTATAGAAACGGTAACAGTAGGCGACGACATTAACTATACGCGAAAGTGACGAGAACTTGTTTAAAAGTCCGTCTACAAAATTTAAGTTATTTTCTTTCCTAAATGTCAAGATCCTTCGCTCATCGACTGCGGATTCATTATTTGACGAATTTTGCGGCCAACCTGCACGAGGGTTCAACAACCAGTTGGGGCCCGACCACCATGACTGGCACGGGATTAAATCTTCGGGTAATAAACCTCGCGAACCAATAACGGCTGGATTGTCTGTGGTAGGGACGTTTACTCTAAATTTACGCTCTGGGTGTAGGAACCGTTTCCCCGCAATATCACTAGAGTTGGAGACGACTGTTTTATTTTGCGGATCAGCAAAAGTAAGCGGGACATCTAATCTTCCCTCGAAATTCCGGGTTGGAGTGGAGTTTACGGGACGCAGGACTTAGAAAATTTTCGACGAATTTTTTTATGTATATATAACATATATTTTTTTTTATGGCTACGTAAAGAGGGTCACTAGGGGTGCAACTTTAGTTCAGGTGATCTACCCCAAAGTTCAATGACCTCGGTGCTAGAGGTCAAAGTATGTCGTTCAGTTTAAAGGCGAAAAAGACTTAGAAAATTTTCGAAAGATGTTTTTTTGGGCGTATATATAACACATGTTTTTTCTTATGCCATCAGAAAGAGGGTCACTAGGGGTGCAACTTTGGTTCAGCTGATTGACCCCAAAGTTCAATGACCTCGGCGCTAGAGATCAAACTGTGTCCGATACAGATACCGATACAGAGCATTCCGATAAGAGTTGATTAGGTTCAATTTGATTGGCGGATCCGATACAGAGTACCCCGACTCCACGTGGTCTTGTGCGTGGCGCCCCTAGAGTGTATATAATAAGCCGGAGGCGCGAAGGGAGTGCAGCCTCCGCCAGCCGTAACAAGGGACAGGCACCGCGCGAGCCACAGCGGCTGAGGCTGGTCGCCGAAGGCGACCAAAAAGCCGAAGCTGCGGAGGTGAGCAGTGGTGCCTGTCCCTTGTTACGCAATGGCGGAGAGGCTGCACTTCCCGCAGCGCCGGAGCTATCGCGATCCTGAAACTTTCCGGCATCGACTCCAGCAAAAACCAACGATTTTACAAAAAAGGTCAGCGACCTTGACCTCAAAGGTCACTGACATGTGCTCGAAAATGATTAATTTAACTTTCCGGTATCGACACTAGCGAAATCCAACGTTTTTACAAAAAAGGTCAGTGACCTTGACCTCAAAGGTCACTGACATGTGCTCGAAAATCATTAATTTAACTTTTCGGCATCGACTCCAGCAAAAACCAACGATTTTACAAAAAAGGTCAGCGACCTTGACCTCAAAGGTCACTGACATGTGCACGAAAATGATTAATTTAATTTTCCGGTATCGACTCCAGCGAAAACCATCGTTTTTACAAAAAAAGTTCAGTGACCTTGAGGTTAATGACTCAAGGTCACTTATCTAAGGTGCATTGAACCTTAGGTCAAAGGTCAATGACCTTGACCTTGAAAAAAAAACATAAATTTTTTGCGTCCCGTAAACTCCACAGTGACCAAATTCCGACAACTATTTACATTGTACGTATCGCAAGTTACTTCCTTCTTTGACAAGGTGACTGATCTAGGCGGCTCGACACCTTCCAGTTCCCTTATGGAATTGTCTAGCGATAGGTTCGACACGAAAAAACAACTTTTACGACTGTTGGCATTGTTGCCAAGGCGAGCGAGTCCGGTGTCCATAGTGCACTCGCCCATCACTATCCACCCGAAAATGGTGGGGATAGCTACGGGTTGGCCTGAAGCACCCTTGACTAGACCAGGTCTCAGTGCCGACGCCAAAATGTTGACATTTACGAGCATGTCGATGGGCCCTGGTTTATAGAAACTAGGGTCTGCAAGATCCAAACCATCGAGATGTTGCCAGGATGAAGTTTCAACAAAACCAGGCGGCATGTCTTGGCAAATGGTTTGTAGTACAGCAGCTTCTACAACCAAATTTTCTGAGAAGTCCTGACCTTTAGAACCTAATTCACACATAACCGAATCCAGTGTGTTGGTAGATACTCGGCCAATTCCATCGACAGATTGTGCTTTAGGGCTCAGTTTAAGTCCCAGACGGCGTGCACACGACAACGTCATGAAATTACAAGCGCTAGCGCTATCAAGCAAGATTCTAATTTTAACAAATTTATTATTATTATTTTTTGCCAAAATCACAGCGGTAGAAAATAATGAATCGGTACGTGATGATATGCAGTCAGAGCCACTGGCGGCGATGCTGATTCTTGAGACGTAGAGGGAACTGGGGCAGCTTCATCAAAATGCAGCAATGTATGGTGCTTTTGGCTACACATAGTGCATGTCACTTTGACAGTGCATTTTTTGACAGTATGTGCAGGCTTTAAACACAAAATACAAAGTCTCCTTCCCTTCACATCCCGGAACCTACTTGCTGGAGTCAGTTTCAAAAACTCTGGACAATTTTCCGAACCATGGCCTTCATTTGGACAGAACTCACAGGTGGAGTCAGGGGACACAATTAATGAAGTTCGATTTTATGGTAAAGGGTTAGAGGGTGCAGGATGCCCATGGCAATTCTCTAGTGCTCTAGCACGCCTATCCAAGAATTCCATGATGTCCTCATACAACGGAATATCAATAGCCGGGCTTAGTTGAAGCTCAAATGCTTCTCGAGTAGCAGCATCCAACTTCGACCACACCAACTGGAACAGCATGAAGTCCTGGCTAGGAAGGTCATACCGTGATAGTATGGCCAAGTTCTCCAAAAATGTCCGATGAACCCGCTCTAACTCTGAGGCACTTTTACTCTTAACTGACTCACACTTAAGTAGCTTTTCATAGTAGGTGTTGGCAATAGTCCTCTTCCTATCATAATATTTATGCAAGGCATTGTATGCTGCCTTATAGTAGCTACCTGTCAAGGGATAATTCTTTATCAGGTCAAATGCAGCACCTTGAACACTTGACAATAAATAATGTAGTTTTTCTACCTCTGCCAACTCCCTACTATGTATGAGCGAATCATAAAGCTCCTTAAAAGACACCCAGTTTTCCAATTTTCCATCAAATGGCTTTAAAACTATCTTGGGCAGCTTAGCCAACATACTGCTATGCTACTCTGGATAGTTGGACTGTTTGTTTGACTGCGTATTTTCAAAAGCCGTGACTTAATACCTAAAAGCTTCTTATCAAAAGAAATAGTGTGCGAAAATTCAGTATTTTGATCTGCCTTAGACGTACCTAACAATACATAGATTTGCGCAGAGTGAAACTCTTTACTAATTATGTTGAGATCGTCTTCTGTAACCCCTTCGAGATCTGAGGACTCCAGATATTCCATACGCATGTAGCAATAATCTCGAGCGATTCTATATTTATTTCCGCCTTCATTTTCCATTTTTGATAAATTCACTAACAAAATGTCAACAAACAATAGGCTATTTCAACGTTTCAAAACACACCGTACTGAGCATTGCATGTATTTTTAGGCTCGCCGATACCAGCTAGCCTAGATTAGAGGGAGTCTATACCAAAACTCAATAAAACAACTGCTACAATCGTGGTTTCTTCCCAAGACCCGGTGTCATGCCTCGAGCGCCATATTTTATTCTGTCGCTCTATCATGATTGCCAGATACGGGGAGGCTCCACTTCAGTTGTCAGTGTCATTTAGACAGAAGGGGTCTATATCTCTATGGTAACAGAACTCTTTCCAACGACTAATGCTTCACCAGGCTACCCAAAACACCACTGCGTCTTTACGGCCTACCTGACATGCGGCCGTCCGCGGACGCTAGTCTTAGCCACCACGACCACATTGGTAGGTACCTAGAATAACTAAGTTGTTGACCACCTTGATACTTAGCCACTTACACAAAACTAAGACAGATCCACACCGTCTTGTCGGAGAAATAGCCTCCGCCATGCCAGCCCGATGAACAGCCACTCTCAGCCCGGAGAAATAGCCAACAAAAATCTCGCTAGCCTGGCTTATCTATCTGGTACGATTTGGGATCGCAATTGACTCGATGATACTCACCTTGGAGCATCCACGCTCCTCGCAATCACCACAGACAGTGCTGAAATGCACAAAGATCCAAAATTACACAAAATCGCTCGTCCAACCTGACAATAAACCTTCCGAGATCAACGCACGGATCAGTCAGACACAAGTTGGCCCCGCCGCACGCACGTTACTTACTGCAGCACAGACACCCTGCCGACACCTCCATCCACAAACTAAGAATGTTGCTAGCTTCAGCCCGCGATACATCATCATCATCATCATCAGCCTATGTTAGTCCACTGTTGGACATAGGCCTCCCCTAATGAGCGCCATAGCGCCCTGTCTTCGGCTTGTCGCATCCAGCATCTGCCAGCAGTCTTTCGCAGATCGTCATCCCACCTGGTCGGAGGGCGTCCTACACTACGTTTACCGAGTCGCGGTCTCCACTCAAGAACACGTTTACCCCAGCGGTTATCGGTTCTTCGCGAAATATGGCCGGCCCACTGCCACTTCAGTTGGCTAATTCTCTGAGCTATGTCGATGACTTTAGTTCTCTGTCGGATGTATTCGTTACGAATCCTATCCTTCAGAGAAACTCCGAGCATAGCTCTTTCCATAGCGCGCTGAGCGACTTTGAACTGGTGGACCAACCCTATCGTGAGTGTCCACGTCTCAGCTCCGTAGGTCATGACTGGTAGGACGCACTGATTAAAAACTTTCGTTTTCAAACATTGCGGTATGGATGACGAGAAGACTCGACGTAGTTTTCCGAACGCTGCCCAGCCTAGCTGGATCCTCCTCTTGGCTTCCTTCTCGAAATTGTTTTTACCCAACTGCAAAATCTGCCCGAGGTAAGTGTACTCAGAAACAATTTCGAGAAGGTGGCCATGTACGATCACCGGTCTTGGATCAATGTGGGCATTGATCATGACTTTGGTTTTATCCAAATTCATGCCAAGACCGATACATCGGGAGGCTGAAGCTAGACTGTCCAGCATCCGGTTCAGCTCCTCTAGCGACTCCGCCATTAAGACTATGTCATCAGCGAATCGCAGGTGTGAGATGTAGTCGCCGTTTATGTTGATGCCCTTGTCTTTCCAGTCCAGCGTCTTAAACATATCTTCCAACGCGCTCGTGAACAGTTTCGGGGATATGACATCCCCCTGCCTCACTCCTCTGCGCAGTTGGATCGGTTTAGTCTGCTGGTCCTGTACTCGGACACTCATCGTAGCGGCTTCGTAGAGACATCTCAGCACCTCGATATAACGATAGTCTACTTGGCATCGCTGTAAGGATTGTAGAACAGCCCAGGTTTCAACGGAGTCAAAGGCCTTCTCATAGTCCACAAAAGCCAGACACAGGGGCTGATTATACTCTTCGGACTTCTGTATAATCTGCCTCACTGTGTGAATGTGGTCTATGGTACCATATCCTCCGCGAAACCCAGCCTGCTCCGGTGGCTGAAACTCGTCGAGTCTCCTGGCGAGACGGTTCGATATAACTCGTGAGAAAAGCTTATAGACGTGACTTAGGAGCGAGATGGGTCTATAATTTTTAAGAAGGGTTTTATCTCCCTTCTTAAAAAAGAGCACCACCAAACTCCCACTCCACGCCTTTGGAGTTCTCCCACTGTGAAGGACGGCGTTGAAGAGGCTCTGTAACTCCTGTATAACAGGGTATCCTCCAGCTTTCAAAAGCTCTGATGTTATTCCGTCCTCACCGGGGGCTTTTCCATTTTTAAGCTGCCTCAGAGCTAACACGATCTCGTCTTGACTGATGTCTGGCAGTTCGTCGGTATAGTGGCGTATCAAGGTGGCTCTAGAATCGTGGTCGTCTCGTTGGGAACGGGGAGCATGTGCAGCGTATAAACGGCCATAAAAGTCCTCTATCTCGGCCGATATCTCCGGCTTCGACAAAACGGTCCTTCCGTCGTGCGTTGAAAGCTTCGTCAGGTGGCTCCTTCCAAGCTGCTGAGTGAATACTTTGGACCCTCGGTTTCGCTCTATCGCCTCTTCAATGAGGCGTGTATTAGAGCTCCGAAGGTCGCGTCGTACCATCTTCGCAATTCGCTTGTTCAGGTCTGACCTCTCTGACGAAGTCGCTTGGGTGGTTTCCCGTCTTTTTGTCATCAGCCCAAGAGTCTCATCCGAGAGTTTGGACTTCTTACCAGTACGCTGCTTTTTGCAAAACTTGATGTCCTCGTCCCTCAGCGTTTCTACCAGATTGTGTAGGGTCTCGTCAGCGTCATCAGTGGGTTCCAAGGCAGCGAATCTATCCCCGAGAAGCTGCTGAAACTTCTCGGTGCCCGCCATGATTTGGATTGGGTTCGGTCGGAGCGTGGACTTCACCAGACGGTTTCTTTCAAGCTTCAAATTTATATTCAGAGAGCCTCGAAGGAGTCGGTGATCAGATCCGGTATTGAACCTGTTGATCACTGAGACATCTCTGAATATATGCTTGCTATCCGTCATGATGAAGTCGATCTCATTTTTAGTCACAGAATCGGGACTCCGCCATGTCCACTTCCTTTGGGGCTGTTTCTTAAAGAAAGAGTTCATTAAGAACAGCCCCTCTTTCTCAAGGAAGTTGACGAGCATTTGTCCCCTGTGATTTCGAACACCAAAACCATGCGGGCCTATTCGGGATTCGTTGCCAGTCTGGGTTCCCACCTTGCCGTTAAAGTCCCCCATAACAACGTTGAAGTGAGCCTTGGTGGTGTGATGTAAGGCTTTGGATATGTCTTCGTAAATATCCTCCACTTCATCATCCGAGTGTGTCGAGGTCGGTGCGTAAACCTGAATGACCTTCAATCTGTAGCGCTTAGACAGCCGAAGGATCAGGTACGCTACCCTGGTCGACACACTGGAGATTTCTTCGACGTTGTTAGAGAGGGCCTTATTGACGAGGAAACCTACGCCACCCTGGGATGTTTTATCACCCTCACGAAAGTAGAGAAGATGGCCCGAGTCTAGGGTTACGGTGTCCTCCCCCTCTCTACGGACTTCACATAACCCTAGAACATGCCATTTAATGTTCTCTAACTCCACTTCCAACTGCGCTAGATGGTGATCAAGCCTCAGAGTGCGTCCGTTAAACGTTGCCAGGGTCAGTGTGTGTGGGGTGTGGTAGCCTAATGTAGCCCGGTGATTCCTAGCACCCCCTGCCCCGCCGTTACCGTGGCCGCTACCATGGCCAGGAATAGCGAGGCGGCCGGGAACTGGGGGCCATTTTGTGGCGGTTCTTGTCATTTGGGGGTATTGCCCATAATCCCCACGCTGGGCATGCGGGTTGGGGATCGCAGTTTAGTGGAGTAGTTCTGCAGAGGGCGCTGCTGCCCGCCCCCCGGTGTGTTTCCCTTAGTCGCCTCTTACGACACCCACGGGATGAGTTGGGGTGGTGAAATTCTTTATTATGCCGTCACCACACGGCACTTATGCCGTCACCACACGGCACTTATGCCGTCACCACACGGCACGCGATACGTTGAAGGTTAAAACATCAAGATAGAATAACCACACTCAACTTCTTTTGCCATCCACAACGCTCCATTTCGTGAGAACGGCCCTAGTATAGGCCCCACTCATGTGCAGACAACTAGGAAACAACCAGTGATAGTTACCGACCACAGATGAGATCCGCGGTGGTACTACCAGAGAGATGAGAGGACCCGAAACAGAAACACATCAGTTATCCATAAGCCAACACTGAATTAATCTGACTAGACTCTCAAGATGGAACTATCTCCATAAACAAACAACATCTGATCACTGTTTAGAGACAACACAAAATTGAACGATGCACACATCAGCTCTGCCATGCAACACTGTATGCATGTGCCGTGTTTATTAGACCTACTTTTTATAATTTTCAATTTACGTCAGCGCTTTATGGTGCTAACTGCAGTGAATTTTATTGTCCCATATGAACAGAACAGAACACTGTACTTTCCCGGGATTAAATAGTAACTACCCCTATTTGCTAATCGAAGAAATTTCAACAAAATCTGTTCAGGCCTTTGAGTGTGTGTGCAGAAGTAACAAACACATCCAAAGTCTCATTCCATGTCTAATTTTAGTTTGAATAAATTACTCTTTGTGCCTATTAACTGGCTGACAACATTTTCTGCCTGCGGCTTCGCATACGTTGTTCCTACGGAAATGCCTAACCAATATATAAAAAAATTATAATTTTTTATTTAAATGTACATTTGCAGCCATATCTTATGATTGTTACTAGGAAGATCAATGAAATGTTATGTGAAAAAATATACATTATTCTCATATTCATTGTTTATTGATTGATACATTATAAATATAAATTTATGTATGTATACCATAATGCCCGCATGCTTTTACATGAAAAATCTTCATGCACACTGCATGCTACACTAGATTTAGTGGGATTCAAATTATTTTAATTATGAGATTCTCTGATTATGCCTAACTTCCAATTTTCGTCACCCGGAAATCTGAAAAAATATTGACTTTTAGTTATGCCCCACGGCTATCGTTAATCTCGTTATAACATCTGCGTAGCATGATCGTCACTAAAAGTATTATCCAAATGGGTTCAGTTATTTTGGAGGTTAGCTCAAATAAAAAACAAACATATTTCGAAATTCGTATTGTATAGATATTACAAACTGAAATTCAATATCCTACCTAATTATATTTCGAATACTTAATACATATTATTTTATAGGTATAACCAGGATGATAAAGAAATGCCTATATACCTGATTCATAATTTAAAGTCAATAAAATATGAGAATTAAAACATTTTTAATATCCTCCCACACTTACTGGAAAATTTACATGTTGGCAGCACTGGCGAGATTTTGTGCTTGTAGTTTGATTTATATGTTGATAGTAATTTTGCGTCAAATCGATAAAATAAGTTGGTGATATAAGAAATTTATCTACGAAATGTGATCCGGTGTTTTTTATTGACAAACCCATTGTGACTTTTGCAACATCTGACCACACAAGACGGCGTTTTCCGTTTATTTTGGTTTGTTTACAATAGAGTTCATCAGTTGGTGTCTATAGCCGTAATGGCGATGGCCAGCATAATAATTGATTGATTGGCACGCTTGCTTGATTGGAGTGCTTCGTTTTATTTTGTTCTGATACTCCTTCCGTACTTATTTATAGTTTCATGTGCTTCGTTTTATTTTTTTCTGATATTCCTTTCGTACTTATTTATAGTTTCATGGCTACTGTGCGGTTTTCAATAAATAACTTGACATTTCCACACATACAACGTAGACTAGCCTACGCCTAAGGCTTCTGGCGTCTATTTCGGAGGAAAATCCCTTTTATTTAACAAATCTTTAAATTAGATATATACCGGGTACCTGAAAGAGAAATTTCAGTTCGATCAGTTGCGTTGTATAGATCAATGATGGATGTGCACAAACATCCATCCAAACTTTTGCATTTTTAATATCAGTATGTTATATTACTTTCAATAAAATTGGTTTAAGCGCCTTCCTACTCTTAATTTATATAAATAAGTAGATCGTCCAGAACCGTGCTTTAGCATTCTGTTCAACAACAAAAGAAGTATAGGTACCTCCCGCTGAAATGATTTCCGATTTCAAAAGTGATTTGTTACAAAATATTAAAAGTGATGAAGCTCCGGAAACGTTAAAAGGTGTTGCAAATAAAGAATTCAACAGAGGACTCAAAACAGGAAATTTATTGTATTTCTCAATAGTCCATATTTGTGGACTGTATGGGTTGTATCTTATATTAATCGGAGCTGCGAAATGGGGAACTATTGCCTTGGGTAAGTTTTTACAAACCACGATTCTGGACGATCTACTTATATTCAGAGATGTACAAAATGGTTTTAAAAAAGCATTTAAATACAAAATGCAAAATACTTTTCAGATTTACTATTTCAAATGCAAAATACCAAATAGTATTGCGTTTTCTATTTGAAATGCTAGAATGCAAAATAGGTATTTTCAAAATACTTTTTCAAAATAAAATACCCCCTGACCAAATCACAGATATTTTTATTTATTACACAGGAGAATAGATACACTCAATGCGATTACACTTTTTTTTTTCAATGCAGTAAGCATCTTGTGTACACTTCCAACTGGTATTGATATGGATCAGTTGAGCTACCTGTAGTTTGTTCGCAACAGTCTCCAGCTAGCTCAATTGTTTCAATTGTAAATACTAGTTTGTTTTTTTTTATTTAGTTACCTAGATCATTGTTAATTTTTTTTTTCAATTAATAACAACTGGACTGGTATTGTTAAAAAGTGATAAAAATAAATATCATTTTTTATTTATGACAAAAAATATTGCCGTGTGGTGCCGTCATAGAATTTGCCGTGTGGTGCCGGCATAGAATTTCACCACCCCAACTCTTCCCGTGAGTGTCGTAAGAGGCGACTAAGGGAAACACAGCGGGCAGCAGCGCCTTATGCAGAACACAACACAACACACAACTTCGATCCCCAACCCGAATGCCCAGCGCGGGGATTATGGGCAATAACCCCCAAATAATGATGCCATCTATGGTGCTCATTAGGGGAGGCCTATGTCCAGCAGTGGACTATTATAGGCTGGTGATGATTTATAACACTTTTTAACAATAACAGTTGTTCGAATACATCATCACTCATTTTTCACACTTGTCAGACATTACTTGACATTAACATAAGACGCGCACTCTGACCAAAGAAGAAAAAGATGTCGTGCATGGTTAGTTGGCGCCTCTATCAGTCGAATTCGGCAATACAAGCGTTTTGTTTTGTTTGACTGGTAATGTTGGCTCAACTTAATCACAAAGTATTTTGTATTTTAAAATGTATATTAAAAATACAAAATGAATCTCGAAAGGCATTTCAAATAAAATACAAAATACTTTTCACTGAAAGGTATTTAAATACAAAATAGGTATTTTGCATTTTCTATTTGCATTTATAATAGAAGTATTTCAAATAAATCACATCTCTGCTTATATTATATTAGAAGGTTAGGGTTAGGTTTATATAGGTGTTTGAACTTGAACCTACTTTATTGAATCTTACTTTATGTTAAATATCAAACTGATATTATAACTGCGAAAGTTTGAATAGATGTTTGTTACTAACCTAATAATAATAATAATGTAGTTATAACGTTTCTGTAAGGTTGGGGTTCATGAAAATACGATAATATTTGAGGTAAATCACATTGTATTGGAATCACAAGTTAGCGGTACAAACATGGCTGACGCGTGGTGAGTGAACGTCAGTGTCGTTTTACAATGTCGACACCAGATGTCTCTACCTTACATCTCCCTTTCTTTGATAATTAATTAAGTGAGGACATAAGACTACAAGTTTACTTACAATTTGACAAGATTAGCATTACAGATTGATGCTTAGGTATATTGAGATTACATAGTACGCTCAAAGTACTATGATCTAGCTAGGTGTTCAAAATCTTATCACAAATTATATGTAGGTACTAAAAACAAATTTTAATTTAATAATTCAATCTAGCTGGATCTCTGGACCTACCTTACTCTAATTATAAAAATCTTATACTAATTGAGTAACTAAGGTTTAACACTTCTAATACAAAATAAAATCACTATTATTAAGGCTCTATTATTTAAAGTAACTAATGATTTTCACATATTTAAACATTAAGCAATATTATACAGAGCAGTCTAGTGTAGTTATCAATTCAATAATTATTATAGATTGAGTCTACTTATTGGTTTAATTATTCTACCAAATCTTGAAGACTGTGGTGCTGTCACTGGTTGAGCTGGGTTTGACTCCTGCACATGATTGGAAGTGCTTGCTGATGTGTGTGTTGATGGTGACTTAGGAACAGCAGGTGATACATCTTGTAGTTGATCCTGTTCTCTTGCTGGTTCATCTGTGTATTTAGTTTCGGGTACTACCACTCTGTTGCTAGTTATGTCTGCTTCTGTCTTGTGCAGATGACTGAAGTACCTTCGTAACATTTGGCCTTGATCTGTTTGGATTATTACAGATCTTTGTAAAGATTCGGGCTGTTCTACTATTTTTGCCCCTTCCCAATTTCGATGAGCAACTTTGTGTCTGACTTTATCATTGATTTTAAATTCAACTGGTTTAGAGGTATGTTTATTAGAATATTTGACTTGTTCCTTTCTTAATCGTTGTAGTTCAGTTGTGACTCCTTGCATTATTTTTGGTTTTAAGCTATTATCATGGGTGGGTATTGAAGATCTAGTAATTCTGCTGAAAAGACGTTGGTTAGGTGAACCTAATTGATCGTTTCGTGGTGTATTTCTCCAATTTAATAACGCGAGTTGAACATCTGACTTGTCAATGCTGCATTTTCTTAGTATATTTTTTGCTGTTTGAACTGCTCTTTCAGCAAGCCCATTGCCTTGATGGTGGTGCGGACTGGATGTGACATGATTAAATCTCCACTCTTTTTGAAAGGTCTTGAATTCTCTGGACATATTGTGTTCCATTATCTGTTTCTAGCTCTTCTGGTACTCCATGCACAGAGAACCATTTTTTAAGTTGTTCAATAACTTCATATGATGACTGACCTTTTAGCTGTTGAAAGTCTAAGTATCCAGAGTAACTGTCACAGATTACTAAGTAAATTTTTCCTTTGAATTCAAATAGGTCTGATGCAACTATTTGCCATTCAAGTGTAGGGATCTTTTTAACCAGTACTGTGTCTTTACAGTTGTCTCTTTGGGTTTTTTCGCAAACGGAGCAACCTTTGACTAGCTTTATAATATCATTGTATTGTCCTTTCCAGTAAAGGAATTGCCTTGCCCTTCTTAAGCAGCTTTGTATTCCTAGATGTCCCTGATGAATACTCTTTAACATTTTAGGGATTTGTGATTTTGGCACCACTATTTTATCACCTTTGAAAATAATTCCTTTAAGATGGCTTAGTTCTTCTTTGAAGTTAAAATAATGCTTTAGTTCCGTTGGAAGATCATTGACATTTTCTGGAAAACCTTGCATTATTGTCTTAAGAAGTAACTGTAAATGTGGGTCTTCTTTTGTAGCAAGAATTAATTCTTCTTTGGCATTTAATGACATGGGTAGTATAACAGCTACTTTTAAGTTTTCTTCTTGTTCATATTTAAGGTTAGAAGCATCACAGTCTCGACTAAGGAAATCTGCTAAGGGTATTTCTGTGCCCTTTTTAAATATGACTTTTGGTGAGTATGGTGTGAGGTTGAACATGATGCGTTGCAACCTTGCTGGAGCTGATTGTATGTTTTTCTTGAAAATTGTCTCGAGTGGTTTATGGTCTGATTCCACTGTCAGTTCTTTACCATAGACATACTCATGGAATTTCTTACACGCAAATAATACAGGGTGTAAATGTGAACAGTGTCATCCTTGAAACCCGAGGATAGGTATCATGAGTAGAGTCCGAAACCGATTAAAAAAAAATTATTTAATTTTACTTATTTTTGAAGAAAAAAATACTCTTAAATCATAAATGAATTTCACCAAACACAAAGTGCCGCGCGGCGCTACCTCAAAGCAAAGCACAATCAAAGATACCGCCGCCTTACACGCACCGCGCCGTCAAAGAAGCCGCGCTCGCGCCATTCGTTCCCTCGGCCCCGCTCGCTAGTCACAGCGCGGCTACTGTACTGAGCGGTCGCGTCGCGTTCGTAATACCGTGTGTCGATTTCGAAGTGACGATGTCCTACACAAATGAACAGTGGACCGAAATGGTGCGGCTTTATGCTATCGCTGGTGACAACATAAACCTATCTCGTACGATGTATGCGGAGCTGTTCCCGGGAGAACCTGTGCCAACCCGGGCAACTATCCTAGCCGCTACACAAAGGCTTCATACCTATGGCCAGTTCACCGTGCCTAGCCATGCACAAGGTCGTGGAAACCAACAACTGAGGGTCAACCTTCAAGAAGAAATCTTAAATTTCTTCGCGGAAAATCCAGAGGAGAGTACTAGAAGAGCAGCTCTAGAGATGATGCTCTCGAGAACCTGGACAAAATTTCCATTTTGTTCACGGATGAAGCCATGTTCACAAGATCGGGCATTTACAATGTTCATAATGAACATTATTGGAATAGGCTCAATGAACACAGAACGCGGGAAGACCATTTCCAGCGTAGGTTTTCTGTGAACGTGTGGGCGGGAATTGTGGACGGTGTCCTCCTCGGTCCACATTTCATAGACGGACATTTAAACGGAGAGGCCTACATGAACATTTTACGACGGGTGTTCCATCGGATGCTGGAGAATGTGCCTCTTCGATCGTTAAGAAACTTGTGGTACCAGCATGACGGGGCTCTTGCACATTTCCAGTTGCAGGTTAGAGATATGCTCGATGAGGAGTTTCCTGGGCGATGGATTGGTCGCGGAGGACCAGTCGCGTGGCCAGCGCGTTCACCTGACCTCACGCCCTTGGATTTTTATTTGTGGGGAGACATTAAGCGAAGAGTCTACGCAACTCGGTTTCACAACACCAGACAGTTAAAAAATCGTATTCGCAAGGCGTTTAGGGATGTGAGAAATGATCAATCTGTGCTTTCTCGAGTGCGTGATAACCTAAAAAGGCGTGCGCAGGCTTGTGTCCATGTAAACGGAGCCCACTTTGAAAACATTCTAGGTGTAATGTAGGTGAGTGGATAAAAACTGTAAATTTTAATTGATTTGTACATAAAACTTGATTGATGAACTTTTTAAATACGCCATAAATACCTACTTTAGCCTACTTACTTTTTTGATTAGTTTTGTTACCTACCTAATTTGAGTAGCCTTAAAACATTTTCTCTTGACTGGCAAATGTGTTAAAGTAGCTATTTTTGCCTGTCCTAAGCCAGGAAAAGTATGAAGGGAAAGTTCCATCACAAGTTACCTACAATTCGAGTGGTTTCGATGCCTACGCGCTAGGCGGTACGCGCGATATACCTACTTAGGCGGGCGGCGTTCTAGCACAGCTGATAGGGTGTCCATGAGATCACATACAATAACGGAGAAATTAATTATGTAAATCCATCAAAACTAATTGACTTATTTTTTTTTATCTATCGATTTTGGACTCTACTCATGATACCTATCCTCGGGTTTCAAGGATGACACTGTTCACATTTACACCCTGTATAGCAAGTGCTTCTTTCTCTATCTGTGGATAGTTTTGTTCGGATTTAGATAATGCTCTTGCCCCATAAGCTATTGGTTGTCCTTCTTGTAGAAGTGCAGCTCCAAGATTTTTTGAACTTGCATCCACTGTTAAAGTAACAGGTTTGTTAACATCATATAGCCGAAGTACTGGTGGACTCTGAAGTACTTGTTTTATTTTGTTAAGTGCTTCTTCATGATGGATTTCCCATATAAAACTTGTGTTTTTGTGTAACAAATCTCTTAGTGGATTTGTTAGGTCTGACATGTTTGGGATAAATTTATTGAGATATGTGATCATCCCCAGTAGTTTCTGCAGTTCAGTTTTATTTGTTGGTGTTTTCATTGCTTGTATGGCTTCCACTTTGTCTGGGTCTGCTTCTAATCCGTTGGCTGAAACGATATGTCCTAGGAATTTAATTCTTTGTGCTTCCATAATGCATTTATTTTTGTTCAGTTTGAAGCCTGATTTATTTAGTACTTCAATAACTGCACTGACAGTTTTACGTAGTTCCTCTCTACTTTTTGCATGAATGAAAATGTCATCAATGTATACTCTCACATTTTTAAATTTACTCAGTAAGCTTGTTAAAATTTCTTGGAATATTTCGGGGGCTGAGGAAACACCAAATGGTAATCTCTTACAGGAATATCTACTAGCTACCCCATGGGGTAGCAAATGTTAATATTTTTTGTGTTCTCTCTGAAAGTTTAATTTGCCAAAATCCTTTTGTGCAATCTAATAGTGCAAAAAATTTTGAACCTTTTATGTCAGCTGTAATATCTTCTATAGTTGTAAGTGGAAAGTGACGTCTCAGAATGTTTTTATTTACATCTGATGGATCTATACCGATTCTTATTTTACCTTTTTGTCTGACAATTACCATAGGGCTCACTGCAGGAGTAGGCTCTGTTTCTGGTTTTATGACATCTAACTTTACCATTCTGTCAAGTTCTTGTCTTACCTCATCTCTTATGGCGTGTGGAATTTTTCTGGATGGTTTAATCTCGAATTTCGGATTCTCAATCAGGTCTATGTCATACTCATAATCCTTATAACATCCTAAGCCTTCAAATATATTATTTGCGCATTGACTTTCCTTCAATGTTTTGATTCTTGCAATGAGACCTAATTTCTCACAGGTATCAAGTCCTAAAATTGGTGTAACTTTTTCTTGAACTACTTTAAATACAATGTTAGTTTCTTCATTTTTTATTTTACATTGTAGCTCTGCTTCACCTAGAACAGCCATTTTATCATCTGTGTAACTAATTAAATTTCTTGTTCGACTTGCTTTTAGATTTGCTTTTGTTTTATCCATCAAGTATTTTGGTAAAACGTTGCATTCTGCTCCTGTATCTAATTTTACTGTAAATGTCACATTCCCAACTTGTATTTTTTCTGACCGCTTTTTCTTTTCTCTTGTACTTATTGCTGATATGTATACCTCGTCTTCAGAATCAGATTTTTCTTCTAATATATTGACTTTGTTTTTCTTGGTATTATGTTTCTTTTTGGTTCTACACATTTTAGCAAACTGTCCTTTTTTATTGCACTGGGTGCATGATTTGTCAAAGGCTGGGCATTCTCGGCGTTGATGGCTGGTGCCACACCTTCTGCAGTCAAAGTTTTGTTCCTTTTTAGTGTTTTTGTTTTTCACCACTGAGACTTTACTGCTACCTTCAAACTCATCTATTTGTTTGGAGGCTTGTTCGCTTGTTTTGCAGATAGTTATCGCTTTTGCTAATTCTAATTTATCTTCTGTCAATAACTTCTCTCTTACTTGGTTGGATTTTATTCCAAACACTATTTTGTCTTTCAACATTTCTTCGAGTAAAGTATCAAATTCACATTTGCTTGCTTGAGTTTTAATTCTGGTTAGAAACTCGTTAAAAGGTTCATCCTCGTTTTGTTCGATCTTGAAAAATATGTATCTTTCGAAGGATGCGTTTGTTTTGGGTGCAAAATATTCTTTGAACCTGTCTTTTATGATTTGCAGCATGGATTTATGAAAAGTAAGGATGGCATCCTGTCAAATCAAACTTGAATCCTAACAATGGCGGAATGACATTGAGTGTCATTGTATATCGAGATGCCAACTGAAGAAAAATTTACCCATATTTTTTATAAATATTCTTCCTAATAATTGTTTACAAATGAATATGTAGATTATAAAAAATCTACGTAGGTACTGCTTTAGCCACGGTCATCGTCTATTAGACCTACTTTTTATAATTTTCAATTTACGCCAGCGCTTTATGGTGCTAACTGCAGTGAATTTGATTATCCCACAAGCACAGAACAGAACACTGTACTTTCCCGGGATCAAATAGTAACGTATTTGCTAATCGAAGAAGTTTCAACAAAATCTGTTCAGCCCTCAGTGTATTCCAACTCTCCGTTCACTGTCTAATTTTAGTTTGAATAAATTATTCTTTGTGCCTATTAACTGGCTGACTTTTTTCTGCCTGATGCTTCGCATGCGTTGTTCCTATGGAAATGCCTAACCAAAAATCAAATAAAAATTACTTATTTAAAAGTGGCAATAAGCAGCCATATATTATCATTACGATTGTTACTAGGAAGATCAATTAAACGTTCCTAATAATGAAAAAATATACATTATTCTCATTATTCATTGTTTGATAAATAAGAAATAAAAATTTATGGATACATAAATATTATTAATTTTAATTGCCCAAATTCTTATAAATGAAAAATCTTAATGCACACTGCATGCTATACTAGATTAAGTGGGACTCCAATTATTTTCATTGTGAGATTCTCTGATTACCTATACGAATTCAATTTAACTTCAAATTTTCATCACCTAGAAATCTGAAAAAATATTGACTATTAGTAATGCCCTGCGGCTACCTATAATCTCGATATAACATGTTATCTGCGTAGTAATCAGCGTCAGTAAAATTATTATTAAAATGGGTTCAGCTATTTTGGAGGTTAGCTTAAATAAACACTATAATAATTCGTCTATCAACAGACAGACAACTATACAAACAGAAATTCAATATCATAATTATATTTCAAATAATACATATTATTACCAGAATGATAAATAAATGCCTATTTACCTGATTCATAATTTAAAGTCAATAAAATATGAGAATTGAAACTTATTTAATATACTCCCACATTTACCGGAAAATTTACATGTTTACATGTTGGCAGCACTGGCTAGATTTTGTGCTTCTATTTTGATTATTTTGTTCATAATAATTTTGCGTCAAATCAAAGAAATAAGTTGGTGAAATTAGAAATTTACCTAGGAAATGTGATCCGGTGTTTTTTATTGACAAACCTATTGTGATTTTTGCAACATCTGACCACACAAGACGGCGTTTTCCATTTATTTTGGTTTGTTTACAATGGGGTTCATCAGTTGGTGTATAAAGCCGTAATGGCGATGGCCAGCATACTATTTGATTGATTGGCATGCTTGCTTGATTGGAGTGCTTCGTTTTATTTTTTTCTGATACTCCTTCCGTACTTATTTATAGTTTCATGATTTGCAGGTTATTTTTGTCGGCGTCGCTCAGATTGAAACTATTGAAAATTTCTATCGCATCTGGGCCTATCACTGCCATGAATGTTGCTGCTTGGACCTCGGCTGGCTTTTTATCTAGTTGAATGGCAATGGAATACCACTCAAACTGTTGTAACCAATTTTTCCAGCTCGTTGATTTTTCCGAGTCAATTTGTAGGTTAGCAGGTGGCTTTATTCCAGATACTGTGTCATTCGAAGCCATTTTACAAATTCTTGATTTCCTTCCTTTTCTTTATCATAATTATTAACACTTCTGACACCATGTAAGGTTGGGGTTCATGAAAATACGATAATATTTGAGGTAAATCACATTGTAGATAATGGAATCACAAGTTAGCGGTACAAACATGGCGTCGTGACGCGTGGTGAGTGAACGTCAGTGTCGTTTTACAATGTCGACAACAGATGTCTAGAGATGAGTCCGGTATTCAATAACTAACTCAGTAACTGTTAGCATGGTCCTAAAATATCGAACGTTATTGGAAGGTCCGCCTACCGCTACGGAATAACTGTGCAAAGCGATCATCACGCATAACCGACCGTGAGTCATAACTTCAATAAGTACCTTACTATCATCTAAAAAAAAATTTAAATTGAATAAATAAATAAATAAATCTACGCATACTAGAGTACCGCTCACCCGTAAAGTTATGTAGCTACAACAAGTATTTCTAACCAAATCCGTTAGAAATAACAATTGGTATTTCAAACCAAACAAGTTAGAAATACCTAACATGGTATTTCTAACCAAATCCGTTAGAAATAACAATTGGTATTTCAAACCAAACAAGTTAGGAATACCTAACATGGTATTTCTAACCAAATCCGTTAGAAATAACAATTGGTATTTCAAACCAAACAAGTTAGGAATACCTAACATGGTATTTCAAACTAAACAAGTTAGGAATACCTAACATGGTATTTCTAACCAAATCAGTTAGAAATAACCAAATACTTGTTGGCATCCCTGTTTAACACTAGGATTTTATTGCGAGTAAATGAGATAGGTAGCTAATTTAAATACCCAATACTTGTGGGCATCCCTGTCTAACACCAGAATTCTGATCCGAGTAAAAGAGATAGGTTATTTTCCATACTGCGTTCCACAGACAACCATTTTAGTACGAGATTTTTTTACTGGTGGCGCGGACATAGTTTCCTTCCTATCCTACCACCTTTTAATTTAAATTGGCAGTGAATACCTTCCTACCGCCCCGCCTCTATTTTTTCTTATTATTTATATTACGTCATACATAATATTAAACATAAACAATATTATCAAAAATTCTATTTTAGCAATTTGAATTGCTCTTGTAATTCTGGAATTTCTTTTTCGCACACCATGTACTGCCATCTATGTCAACAACTAAAACAACAATAATGTAAGAAAATGAATAGATTGAAAAATAAAACAGGGAAAGTACCTACTTACCTATCTACTATCACATTATTATTTACTAGAGTGATAAACATGTTAAACATTCGCAATGCCAACGTAGGGGAAAATTAAAAAAGTAGGTACTCGATAAAATACCCTGTTATAATCTTTAGAATGATAAAATTGATAATCATTTCTGTCAGCGCCATCTAGTGCTTAATCAGACCACTAATAAAGACCACTTGTTTAGTAAATTACACAATACATTATTATGAGCAGTCTATCGATATTTCTACAACTTCGTTCACGAGCATATCGATAGGTAGCGCTTTTAATATTATGAATTGCTATTGTTCGGAATCTGATGAAGAAGTATAGTAAGTATAGTAATGAATAATATATATTTTATAGCATTAGGTACCTAGCTACATCAGTTATCTATTTAGGTACCTATAATAATAACAGAAGCTCTGGGGTGAAAAGATGCTGTATGGATTGACTTGCCTTAGATACAGACATGGATGACCTCTGTGGCGCGAGATAGGTACCCTATACTTTTGGGTATTCCTATCTTTGGCAATTTTCCATCGCAACACTGCGTTAAAACACTTTAGTACGAAAGTTTTTTACAGGTGGCGTGAAATTTGCCTCGGGTCTTGTTTATAAGGACCACAGAACACTAATATCCTAACGGAAAGAAGTAAGACTCCATAGAATAAAAATGCCAACACTAGAGCACACTAGCGCCGCTACTTTGTGCCCACGGAACTAACGCTTGGCGGGAGTTTTAAATAAAAACGGCACTCTATTCAATCTTTTGTAAGGTGCTTACTTTCTTTGCGACTATTTATCTATTAAATGAATGGTGAATATTCAACATTTTGTTGAATATCCGCCATTCACCTGATAGATAGTCACACAGTAAGTATTTTGATGATATATTAAAATAAAAGCATTTTTAAATGTTTTGTAATATGTTTATTTTCTTTTGCAACCATAACAATTTTCAAGCAGGTCTTAGTTTAGTCATTGTATGGCCAAGGTCTTCACACCAAACCATTTATCCAAATTTTTAGGTGCTCAACTGCATTCGGCGTTCTAACAAATCCATCAATAGACAGTGGCTTAGACCTGGCACCAACAAATCTCATTGAAAGAATCTCAAGTGTCCTGTAAAGTCTAAAGGAAATAAAGCACTTTGGGTCAAATTTGTTTCCAAGATCTGGATTGTCTCCATTCAACGCATCAAATAATAGCTCCTTTTTGATGATCATTGTTGTGCTCCTAGCTTTTTGTGAAAGTTCATCTGAAAGAAAGGTAACATAACATAAATTATAAAAGTTGTTGTTGCAAGCTTTTCAAAGATTTTTCAGTGGACCAGTCCCCAGCTGGAAAACAGAATTAAGAGTGTACCTTATGTAATTTTATAGTTAGAAATCGTTATTTATCTCAGAATCTGTGAAAGCTACCAATTTCATATTTAGGTAAATGATAATTCGAACTTTTATCTTGGATTCCGTCTTTTCAAAAAGATGATTGGTGAAAATTTTCTCGATACTTTTATTTTTTGAAAAATACATGTTTAGCACACATTTTGCTATTTATCTCAGGAACCACCTCATTTTTTTGTTGGATTTTTGTTTTGTCAAGAAACGTAGCTTCGCAACTTCGTTTTCGTCTTTTTAATTTTTGGATTAGTTGTGTAAAAAACTTGTAATTAGGCATAACAGTTTTGGAAATATAAAATACGGAGCACGTCTATCGCTCTGTGCTTCTCACTCATACGAAAATCATATCTTGTCATTCTGCTCGAAATTTGAATTTTGGCTGAGGTATGGCACGCTCTTAAGCCCATACTCGTGCCCTCAAGTCATGGAATGAGTCATTGAAGATGGTTCGACATTTATGAACTTATTGAGGATGGATCGATGGACGATAAAGACACGGATATAAATGTATTAATGTACTCACCTCATAGTAGCGGAAACCTGTGAAAGCACAAGTTAAAACATCTTCGGTTCCGTTTTTGGTGGAAATACGGCATTTAGCGCACTTTCGGTTTTAAGCCATTGTCAATCGAAATAACCTTTCAAAAAGTCGAAATCTTTCAAGATTATTAAAATTTTCTGTTGTTTACGATCACAAAATAAGCAATTAATTTTATAACGGTCTACCGTTTGGCGTTTGGCACGGCTTTCATTCATTCAAATTAATGACAGTGTTACATGGACATTTGGGTGTCATGTCAAGATTTTATGCATAGATTTTCTTTCTCTTTCTAACGTATAGCGCCATCTCATCTGATGTTTTATGCCCAAGTACTTGTGCTGTTGGCATTTTCTGCTTAGCGAGTTGACAGCCCCTGATAAGGACATAAGTTTGACTTTCGGTAAAACGGTAGATCGCGTTCATTATAATTGTAGTTGACCAATCATGAAGGAAAATCGCCTTCACCGCCATCCAAAACAAAACAAGACAAAAAAATTTATGTACCTATATTATTCATAGAATTAAAGATAATTTATCTACAATTTTTATTCCGGGGGGGGGGGGGGGGGGGGGTGTAACGTTATTGGGTATCAGTTGGTGCTACTTTATTTTAATGAAAGTCAAAGAAACCTTAAAATTAAAATAATAAACTGTGTGAATTGTCTTAGTGTAAAGAAATAAAGTAGGTATTAAAAAAGTCAGATGGGTAGGTAACCCATCTGACTTTTTTAATTTGACCGATCCTTAAAATTATAGTAATTAAATAGGCCTAAAATTTGTCTCTTCTTTTTCTTATAAAAGTCAGCGAAACATTCCCGATTTAATACGAATTGTGTGTTTACGAATGTATGAAACTAACACCTTCAGATCATCGAAAACCACCCTTACAGCAATGAATAGGTACTCTGAGTGACCACCCGTCAGACAATTATATCAGACTTGTCGAGATAAACATGAGTCACTCATGCTGCGGTCAAAAGCTAGTAGGTAACTAAATATACCTATTTGTCTTCCAGCAATACTTCTGTACTACATATCAATATTAGGAATAACAGCGGGCGCGCATCGGCTTTGGTCTCACCGTTCGTACAAGGCAACGAGACCTCTGGAGATCCTGCTGATAACCATGAATACGATCGCCTTCCAATTCTCCGCGATCACATGGGTCCGAGACCACAGGAACCATCATAAATATTCAGAAACCGACGGAGATCCGTACAACTTAAACAGAGGCTTATTTTTCTCGCACATCGGATGGTTGCTGTCACAGAAGCATCCTGATGTGAAGAAGGGAGGGAAGAAGATTGACTTGTCGGATGTTTATAACAATCCGGTGCTCAGGTTCCAACATAGGTGAGTTCCGTACCTACGTCATCCATCATCAGTGGCTGTAACTGCGAGAACATGCTAGGTATGTAGCTATAATTTTTTATAGGTAGGTGATACCAACCTAGGTACTTGGTATTTACTGGTTTTACGATTTCGGTGGGACTCGAAAATTGACTCGACTTGACCCTTGGTTCGTTCTGTTGCTGGCTTCGAAATTATTTATTATACCGGAACTCCCTCTTATATTTAATTATACATGAATTATGTATTATGTTAATATGTGACTATAGATACCTACCTAATTCCTAATTAAAAAAATATGTCGCAAAGTTGGCGCGATATTGAGTTTTTAATTTGATTTTGAGGTTATAATATACCTACATAGTAGGTATCTAAAATTTGAAAAATATAGCAGAGAGAGAGAGAGAGAAATAAAAACAAGTACGACAAGTGCGAGTGTAACTCCCGCGCCGAAGATTTTGACCTTTTGTCGTTCAGGTAGGTAGGTACGTATATTGACGACCTCTTGGCGCGGTGGCCCAGGGTCCGCTTACGAAGCAGAAGATGGCGCTTTGATTCCCGCCGCGGAACTAATATTTTTACGATCAGCAGATTATTTGTTCGGGTATGGTTCGGGTGTTCTAGATTCTAGTCCTTTTCTACGTCCACAAAAATAAATTACCTAATGTAATAGCTATACTTTATTAACTATAACATCTATCGTAGTAGTACCAATAACACAAGCTTTGCTTTGCTTGTGGCTAAATGATGTTGTGTGGATTATCTTTGAAATTTTGAGAACAACGGTTTTGGGGCGCTGTGGAACTACTATTACAGTTACTACAGAGATTATTGGGTAGGTAAGTGGGTTGGTAGGCTTTTTTTAACGTATTTCACTACCTACCTACTTCGTTTTCGAAAAGTATAAAATTTATAATTATTTCAAAAACTGTTATAAAATATACAAATGAATACCTTTTATTTGATATCCCACTCGGTGGGGTAGTTCACCCTTGAGAATGTTATCCCCTCCTTTTATAACAATCTTTCAAAAAGTACCTATTATTAATACAGACTTCTCCAAAGATTTAAATCGTTAGATACGCCCCGACACCAAAAATTGTGCCATTGTCCTTGAATGCGTGCGTGTGTAATCTATACACAACAAGCGTACTGAGAAAATTGTGTCATCTCTTTTTCTCCCACATTATTTGCAAACACTACTATCTTTTTCGTGCACTCGCCATTTAAATTTGTTATCGAGATCGCGGAATGATAAATAAAAGTTATTTAATTAAATCGCAATATTTACGAGTGAAATGTTACACCTTTAGCTTTGTTTGTATTTGTAGAATTGTTTTTACACTTCCGAAACACACACGATGGCATTTTGTGAAACTTTTCTTGCAAAAATTGGCAGTTACGATTGGTTTTAACACGTCCGGCTAACACTGTGCTTCGATGTACACTGATTCCAACTGTGCGAGCTGGCTCACCTTAACTTTGCAACAACGTGGCGCGGACTCACTGCGGAAAGGGTGTATCTAACGATTTAAATCTTTGGACTTCTCTATATTTTTCGTTCAAAATATAGATCCAAATCTAAAAACACTTGATACTTACTTACATTTCACATCGATCGCTCTGCAATCTTCGAAGATAGGGGGGGAAAGAATGGTAATTTTTTGAGCTTTGTCAAAATATTTTAAAAATTAAAAAATCTAGGTACCTTCCTACCTACCATAATTTCAAAACTATTTTGGAATCTACAAACAAATAACTTTCATTTGATACCACCCGTTACCAATACTAGGTATAGGCAATTTAAATCGTAGATACGCCCTTTCCGCAGTGAGTCCGCGCCGCCCCGTGTTGTTGCATAGTTAAGGTGAGCCAGCTCGCACAGTTGGAATTAAAGATGGGAGTTATTGGGTATTTTGGGCAGCGGTTATTAGTTGGGTATTTTGTTTCAATAACGCTAGCACCAACTGATACCCAATAACGTTACAGCCCCCCCCCCCCCCCCCGCCGGAATAAAAATTTTAGATAAATTATCTTTAATTCTATGAATAATATAGATACATAATTTTTTTTGTCTTGTTTTGTTTTGGATGGCGGTGAAGGCGATTTTCCTTCATGATTGGTCAACTACAATATAATGAACGCGATCTACCTTGCTTACCAAACTTCACCAAACTCCAAAATTACCACCGCAAAGCCTCTAAAATTTTCGGGGTTCGGTAATCATAATCTTTTGTCACTCTTGATTCTATTTTACAGAACATCCAAAGTCGCTAAAAAATTGGCGTTCATTCTGTAGTAGAAGTTATTTGGTTAATCATCAAAAAAGCAAATATCTCACACTTTTGCATACTTTTTTACAAAACATCGGCAAAATCAGAAAAAAATTGCGGCTCGCTCCGCTCGCCGTTACTTATGGTTATTATGTTTATATCGGTTTTTTTTGGAAAGTGCTTGGTTGAAAACCACTCCGGGTACTACTAGCATATGATGATGTTGAGATGATGCATATTGGTTCGGATGATGAGATGTTGCATATTGTTTCGGGCGGGTCTAAGGCTCGACCCCCCCGAATAGTATTTCTGGCTACGGCCCTGAAGGACAATGACACAATTTTTGGTGTCGGGGCGTATCTACGATTTAAATCTTTGGGTATAGGTAGGTAGGTTCTCATTATACAATAATATATAAATAGTTGTTTGAATAAATTGTTTCCTTCCAGATACTACAACGTGCTCGCCGGGCTAGGATGTCACATCCTGCCCGCTTTGCTCCCCCTCGTTTGGGGGGAGGCATTCAGCGTCGCATGGTGCCTCAACCAGGCGCGATACATGATGAGCCTTCACGCAATCTTCCTTGTCAACAGCGCTGCCCACAAATGGGGAAATCGGCCTTATGACAGGTCTATAGCGCCATCGCAGCACCTCGGAACTACTATCGCGAGCCTTGGAGAAGGGTTTCATAATTACCATCATTCTTTCCCGTTCGACTACCGAGCTGCCGAGCTTGGCGACAATATCTTGAACCCGACGACTCGGTTTATTGATTTCTTCATGTGGCTCGGCTGGGCTTATGATACGAGGACTGCCAGTCCTGAGATGGTGAAAGACAGAGCAAAGAGGACTGGGGATGGAAGCTTCCTTTCATATTGAATGGACATTGTTTGTAACCTAATAATTCTTCTGTGCTTCTTGCTAGAAAGAAGATTTGTGAAATTTAATATTTTATGAAACTATGCAATAGGCAGGCAGTTAAGTCCCATAATATATGATAGACATAGAAATTCTAGAATCATTAGGACTACAACAGATAGGACATAGATTTTGTAATCTATTCTTCTACTATATTATGGGAGAACTTGTGTTCTCCCATCACCAAAGGGCATTTATATGATTCATAAACTCACCCGTCCCAACAAGATTGATGTGATGAGTTGACAAATAACTCACTTTATTGCTTGGTAAAAGTTAGTAGCAAAACAAATATAAAAGAAGTAAAGCTATGAAAGTACTAATTCTAATTAGAGTTTCTATTAATTAATTGTATGGAGTCTTAAGAATTCAGTACAGTTTGGAATTAAATACATTTAAAGATATTAAAAAATATGAAAAATGATATATTATTATATCAAATACTAAATAGGAAAATAAAAAAAAACTAAACTATAATACAAATCGCGATCGCTTCTTTTGGTACTAGAAGGTTTGAAGTATAATATTTGGAGGATTAATAAAACAAAATAATTTTAATTTAAAAGAAAAGGAAGAGGTTGTGGGTCTGCAAATATTTGTTCTGGTTGTTTTCTTTAAATAATAAAAAATATCTAATGTATTAATATTTTTTAATTTATTTCCTTCTATGCTAAATTACCTATGGACCATGAGAGCTGCAGTGAGCCCCAGGATAAACAAATAAAATGAAACTCTCACTACTCTAAAACATGATTTATATTTCACTTAAAACATAGTTACAGGATTAACACTATCTGCAGTTGTAGCGCTCAGTGGTGCTCCGCAGCCTCACGCCTCCTGATCTCCGCCCATTTACTGACGTTCTCGGGGGAGTTTGCTGAAAAACAGGAGGGTAATATTAATTTTGACGAAATTGCGGAGCGGTGTGCGAGGGTCCGAGGAAAGGGTTCGATTCCCGCTCGATCTGCATGTTAGGCTGTTCTGGTTGTTTTCTATTTATAATAAAAAATATGTATTGCTATAATACATAATATTATAACAACAATAAACTGACTTCTAGTTTATTGTTGTTGTTTTTATCAAAAATATTCTTTTCATTTCAATATTAGATTATGCCACTCAAATATATAAGACCATCAAAACTTCAAAGTGTATGAACCTATTTATTTCCTAGTTTAACTTAAGGCTGGTATCGGTATAGTAAAGTAACAGTTATGAAGGACTACCACATTATTGATATACCTACAAGTTGTAGTTACACTCACATACCTACCAAAGAAAAGGTAGTATCAGCTTGTAATTGTTCTAGATTATTTATAATGTAAGTACAGCTACAAAAAAATATAAATAACCAAATTGCAATGGGAGCAAAATTATAGATAGTAGATCAATCTCTCACACTTCTAGGTGTTGAGATATTATTTAATGCACAAAATTTATCATTATGAAAGAAGAAGAATGACACACATTTACTTGGGTCAAACAGATTCATAAAAAAAACTTAAGATCCAAAACAAACTATCAACATTTTTTCCAAGCGATGGAACTTGATTGTTAGGATTAGGGTTTTCTATTTCCCAACTTTTTTTTGTTCCCTGAAACCAAGAGTTCTCAAGCACAATTTCCCGGAAATTCCCGAGAAGTCGGGAATTCGATTTTCCGAAAATAAGTATCAAAATTTAAAATAAAAGACTTTGGTAATTAACAATGTGTTCATTTTAATCAGTTTTCGTCAATTCACTTAAAAATATGCCTTCTTAATTTCCTTTAAAATCTTTAATTTTTACGGGTACTAATCTCTTTTTTCCCATCTCGACTAAGGCCTATTTTCCCGGGAATTCCTGCTTCTAGACGTCTTGATGAGAAACGCTAGTTAGGATTGACATTTTCTATTTCCTAAGGTACTTTCCAGAAAACTTCTGCTAGAAGGGGGTATATTAGTGTACCTCCTATCTATCTTTCCCGTCAACATGTAAAATTTTAGCACTAGTGGCCATTTTGGCAAAACTACTTCAGAAACAATCCCCCAATAGATCCCTCTGGTACACCATAAATTTTAATACTAAATAATTGAATACCAATTTAACTTTTTGTTTGTGGCACTGCTAATGAACAGTTTATCAGCTTTTTCTATATCTTGGGAAGTACTTACCCAGTTTGTTGATCTTGTAGAATACGGGAATAGACAGCACGGTCGCGAACGCCCAGTAGCGCCATATCCACTGCTTTTGGAAGTAGAACTTCAGCGGGAACTGCGCAATTTTCGCGCTGAAAGTATAGGGATACTTCATAGGGCGGCCGGGAGCTGGAGCGTCAGACATCGTTGCGGCTTTTCTGCTGAAAATCACAAGGATTATGTAATGTTTTCAACTCGAACCCATCGAACCCAATGTCACGGGAATCTTGAATTTTAAGTTGGATATTGACAGTAAGCCTATTGAAAAATTGTAAGCTTTATTATCAGGATGAATTCACCGTCGTTATATATCTGAATTACAAAGAACAGCAATACTTAACTCTAGTTCAAAATTCTAACCTTTCCAATTAAATGGTACGACGATGATCGGATGATCGATCTCAGAATTTGACACTTTTGATTTGACAGACGACAAACTGACAGCTAATATGATACAACAGTGCCGCCAGCTCTGATAGCATCAAAACGCAAGAAAATTATCGACACGTTGATAAATAACCCAGCCACCATAAGTATGTAGATATCATTCATTTAGATGTACCTTTTTATGAAAATTGTCAACTAACGTTGAAAATAACTCAGCCACTATAAGAATCATGAGACTTTTATGATGAAGATGAAAAGGATTTTGTTTCGGTATTAGTTAACATCGTTAACATAACATACCTAATAAACTTCAGATAATTTTACCTACAGTTTTTAGCACTTGAGATTTTTATCACTAAGTAATCTAGCTTCTGCTCCTGGCTTTGCACGCACTTTTAGCTAAAAAGTATTGTATAATGTTATTTCAGGTCAAAATCTCTATGTGAAAAAATTTCAACTAAATCCATTTAGTAGTTGTGTTGTGACGTTGTCTTCAAACAAATATCTTCGGCAGAGTTTGACATAGCACAAACCTGCACTGCACCGGCATTATTTAATTATTTATTTATTATTATTTTCTTACTTCTGATTACCTTATACTTTTCTTAGACCTTAACCCACGCAAGGGGCAAGAGCGTCGCCAGGGAGGGGGAGGGCAGGTTGGGCAGCTGCCACACCTGCCCCCCTTTCCTAGAGACCAAAAAAATGAACCTAGCCAAATACAAAACAATGAAAATCCTGCTCCCAATATTGTCTTGCTTTGCCGATAAATCCCGCATAAATTCATCACTAGCAATCAAAATTCGTTGGGTGGTTCTTCCTCGCGTTAAATATAATTTGATTCGTATTGTAGGTGTACCTTATAATATGTGTCTATGTGCATCACATTCGTTTACGCCCGACTCCATCTACGAAGGCAGATCACGAAATAAATTTTAATATTGTTAATCGATGAATGGATTAAGTACCTACCTATTTTCTTGTTTGCCGTTATTGAATTGCTCCCTCCGTTTGCTGTTATTCCTTTAGATTATTATATACAGACTCATTTAAAATTTTTTGCATACGGCCCAAAAAGTCACAAAAAAAAATCGCTCTGCTTCCCGTTTATTCTATTATAGTCTTCAGTTTTAACTATTTTCAGCGCCCTCACACTGTAAAATATCGCGCTCATTACACCCCTTACCAGGGGATTCGGGATAACATGTGTTTTTCTTCCACTCTCCTCTACCAGGCATCATAACCACACAACAGAGGTATTATTTGTTGACAATATTAGTTAAAATTTATATATAATTTACTTTATATACCAGTTGGAAGTGTACCAGAGATGCTGGGTGCGTTGCCTCGCTGTATGGCAATTTTAATGTGCTCCGCCATTTACTAACCAGTTCTCGGGTCACACGTCGCTTCGATCAGACGCTCCTAAATTGTTTACAAACTCGTATTTCAAGCCAATGCAAGCTCTATTAATATTTAATTTAAAATAAATTTGTAAAAATGTAGATTCATACTGTAATTGTCATGACCCAATTTTTTACCAATAAAGAATTTGAACCTACCCCGTCCCACGACCTCTTACAGTCATCATTATCCATCTTACTCATCAAAAAAATTTAATTATCTACGTAAAAAGAAAACTTGAAAGTGAAAGAAAATTTAGCATTATATAGCTGTTTTTGGCATGTTGGCAGCACCTGTGTCGCGAAACACAAATAATTAAGTGTTGCCCTCTAAATATATGAATTCGTATTAGGTAGAAATACATACTGAAATAGTGTTAATATTCGATATTTTATTTTACGCATTATCGGATTATCAAGCAACTCAAGCTTTTGATTTGTGTTTTTTTAATTTAATTGAGCTGTATGAAATAGGTAGTTTATTTAACTATCACAATTATTAATGGACTGAAACCTTCACAATATAAAATGATAGATTTTTTACTTTAATTAAATAAAGCAACACTGCTTTTCTTCTAATGGCTGACGGTTGGGTGACAGTCTTCAAAAAATGTCAAATCTAATTAGAAAATGTCACAACGCTTTGTGATGAAGGTGTATTTTGGTGAATAAAATACTAAAAAGAGAGTTTTTCAATATAATGTGCGACAATGGCTTCTGTAAAAGTGGCTGTAAGGGTTCGCCCATTCAATCAAAGGTTAGTCTGATTAGTTACACCAGTTAATCTTCAAATGCATTCGCAATCGTTAAAATTAATATCGCCAATCAATCGATTCAAACGCCTATTTTTGATAAAATTATGACCATACGATGGAATTTGTATAGAAATAGAATATTAAACGATTCGTAAAAATTTTGAATAGATGATTGAAAGTGCTCCGTACATTATTGTCGGGGGCGAACAAAAAGCAGTGATGTCACGGAGACGACAATGACATTCACGGTTGAGCTGCATTTGGAGCACGAACTGTACGTTGGGCTTTCCGTTTTAGATGAAAGTTGTCGAAAAAATGCAAAAGAGATCGCCCCAGATGTCCATAGTCAAATCATCTACTAACTACCTCTGGCACAGTGCCCCTACCGTTGCATGTTTGTGTGTTTACATTTTTTGTCTGAATTGTAAACATTCACTCTCTTCGGTTGTTTATTTATTTATGCCTTCCTCATACATACAAGAACTTGATTCTCATATGCTTTAGAATTTTTCAGTATCTATTTTTTATAGATATTATGGAATTAATAGAACAGCTGAATGAACCAACCTGCAAGTATCATTTTATGTATTATTCCAGAAAAAATTCCTAAGCATGAAAATCGGAAACTGTTGAAATAAATACTAGAATTTTTCTAAATATTATTTATTAATAATTGCACCTAAACATATGTAATTATATCAATCAATATTAATAAATTATTGTCATATCAATTAATAAACCCAAAATCTTATGAATTTTAAATAGAAGCTACTTTATATAAGGCTGGCTGTAGAACCTCTGCCCTTATTTATTTTCATATTTCATATAAAAAAAGATTTGCATTAGTTGTTATTGCTACCTTACTGTTATCATGTAAATGAGATATTCATCCAACTTTTGACAATGTTTAGAGATAACTTATCTCAATAAACAATACTCTGGGGCACCTGTGCTTTGACTATGAGTCATAGCCGCTTACAATCTGAGCTAGACTGACCTTTGCCTTATTTGGGTTATAGTGTGAGGAATAGTCTGTATGATTCATACTGTCAATAAATAAATATCCATGAATAAATAATAAAAAATAATCCTATATAGTAAATAGGTAATTTATATTTATATTATAAACTAGCGGTCCGCCCCGGTTTCGCATGAGTATTTAGCAAAAATTAAATTTTCATGCAGATCCCAAATTTTTTAGTATATAAACTGTATCTCGGGGACACACAGATCTTTATCCTATGAAAGAGCCTGTGAAGCTGCAGGCAAGAGCTAGTCTGTGCCTCTATTATTGTTCATTTTAATTGAATAAGCACCGAAACTATTCGACTGATTTGAAAAATTCTATCGCCATTCGAATCCTACGTTATCCTTCATAAACATAGGCTTTGGACTTTGGGTCATCATCGTCTGGGCAATGGCAACTGGACATATTTTAGCCTCTCCCAAAGCTCCATTTGATTAAAGTAAAATCAAGTTTAATTCCCGTTTTAATTGACTTAACTATTCTTAAATCACATTATTGATATGATAGTTTCAAAAATTTTATCATTAGAGTAAAATCAGTGAAAATACGGTTTTAAAAAACAGACTGAATTTGGATAGCTTTTCTCACTGTATCTAAAGATATAGGAGGAGTGTTGACGAATCCGTGAAATTACGGATCTAAATTAAAGTAAAAACTCTGACTTAATAGGGGTGTTGTTTCCGGGCAACGTTTTGAATTCGAGATCATGGTCGAAGGACAGAAAAGGGATTTAGTGCGTAAACTAGGTACCATATAAATAATTAATGCCTCGGAAAGTAGGTATTCCTGGATAATGATCTGATTAAAACCGTGTGGTGTTGCCGTGTGGTGCCGGCATAGAATTTCACCACCCCAACTCTTCCCGTGGGTGTCGTAAGAGGCGACTAAGGGAAACACAGCGGGGGGCGGGCAGCAGCGCCTTCTGCAGAACAACTACACCGAACTGCGATCCCCAACCCGCATGCCCAGCGTGGGGATTATGGGCAATAACCCCCAAATAATGATGCCATCTATGGCGCTCATTAGGGGAGGCCTGTGTCCAGCAGTGGACTTTTATAGGCTGGTGATGATGTTGATCTGATTAAGTGCGCTCTTAAGTATCACTCACACAATATATGACCTAAGGTCTTCACAACACAATTCAATGGCACAACTTTATAACCGCCATTGAGCTCGTTCCTTATTAATATGTACAAATTGTTTGTTACAGAGAAAAGGACATGAATGCAAAGTTATGCGTTCAAATGGAAGCAAAGAAAACGAGGCTGCTCGCAGTGAAAGTAAGTTAATCACTTTATTTTACTTTGTTTTGTGACACTTGCTCTCCGACTGTGAAAAGTGCCTGGCGGAACGAAAATCTGGTTTATTCAGGGTGTCTGAAAGATACTGTCTGATTATTTACATAATCAGCTGTAGTTTGATAACTTAGATAGCGTTTATTGATAAAAAATATGATATTTTAAGGTAAGTAGAGTCTTAAATCCTAAATTAGGTTTACCCTAGAGTTGACCCTGAAAACCATCGCTGTTACCTTCTTGTGTTCTTAGTTTAATACGTACTAGATACCATTTAATAATGCAAATGAAGCTTAGCACACGGCAATCTAAGTAGCTTTCTAAGTGGTGCGAGAACAACGGCCTAGAGCTCTCCGAAATCACGGGTCGGACCAAAATTAGTTATAAGAATGTTTATAGCCAGAAATATGCAGTCAGGAAATTGGCGGTGTTAAACACCCGTTCTTCGGAATAACAAACATTTTATCCTATAAATAGTTTCCCATGGGATAGAATTTAAAACAATTCCATAGAAACAACACGCGAAGTTGTTGGTAGAGTTTCTGCCAGCTATAATTATAACATACGTTTATTTTTTTTTACCATTATACAGCACATCAACCGTATGTAACATTCTTGTTGCGCAAGATAATGACTTGACGATCAAAGATGTAACTGGCCATCTAAGCCATTAGCGTTGTGTTGGTCAATCAAAGTGTGGTCATAACATAACCCTCTTCCATTGGTAGTTGAGAAAAAACACAATCTAAAAGTTTTATAAATTGCAAAACAGAACATAATGTAGAGCCGTAGGTAGTGTAGGTACTACTCAAGTTCTGTGCTGGATTTGAGAAAGAATGCTTTTTTGAGAACGAAATTAATACGAAAACCACGATTTTAAAATTAATATCATCCCAGTTCCCTCTCAGGATGTAAATTACTTAAATTACATTGACAACTATGGTCTATGGTGTATGGGTAATTTTCTAGTCGGATCGTCCTATCGTATAGTTCTAACGGGTAGTTTAGCACACTTTGAAACCCCTTGTAGAACGGGCACGTTGCCAAAACAGCCTTAAAACAATTTATGTGAACTAGAAACTACTGCATTTTCTTACACAAAAACCTTTAATATCTCAAGACTCAAGGTTGTTTAAATTCCCATACCTAACAATGGTTCAATATTTAAAATCTTATGTCATGTGTTTAAGGTCGAAAATGGCAGTCGTTATGGGAGGGTTATTATTTAGCCAGGTGTATTCAGTTCGCTCTTATTCAAGTCTAGGTCTCAATCAGGGTCAGCCATTGTACTTTCGACCTATTGTGTATGATGACGTAGGAGGTATTTGCATAAAACTGCGTGGATCGATTGACCTCTTACACCAAGGATTTAGTGATACCTGAAGGATTACCTTGAAAACTAAACTATCAACAACAAATATAGCTTCTCTTTGTACCTACCAGCAAATATACTTATGTATGTTATAACACGATTAAACAAAATTACTTAAGTAACAAACTTAAGATTCAAAATACATAAATACTCGTAATTTATAAGATAATAAAATAAATGAATAGAAAATATAAAATACTTTCTCTTTACTTATTGAATTAATTTATTTGATGAAATACGATGAAATTAACACGGGTTAGATCACAACCGTAAACAATGCTGCAATTCACACAACATCTAGCTCCAAGCTAAGCAGAGCTTGTTAAGTATTAATTAATTATCACTTCTGATTTAATATTTGCACGCTTGCTTGCGGGTTCAAAAGGTACTTCTGACGCTGTTGTTATAAGATCAGACAGGTTCCTGTAATAATGTATTCGGTAAATAGTAAATTATTTTGATTTGTGTCATGGTAAAATAAAAATAAAAAAACAAATAAAACCGATATACTTAATACAAAACATTACATTGATAGTGTTTTGTATTATACTTTTAATTATACCAAGAATATCCGGAACAAATATCTGCAGACCGTTCATTCCTCATTTGTCCCGAGACAGTGTCAGTGGATGCGGCTGGCACACGACCGAGGTATATGACCCAACTTCTATAGGCCTATATTAAAACCCGCAATAATCCGACTGCGCATAGGTAATGATAATGAGTGCGTGCTACTGGATAATGTGCGTGACGTGTGGCCAGGCCACCGTCGCGTCTTCGCGACACTTAGTTGTAGATGTAATGGCGGTGTTACGGCACAATCGCACAAACAAATTGCTACCGTGTGGACGCTATCGACATTTACGTCGAGTGTCAGTGTCGTCGTGTATTCTTAGCATCGATCCTAACCAAACAATCATCAGCTTGGACCTCACGCCTAGGGTAAAAGCATAGTACTACCTATCTAAGCAGCAACAACTTTTTTGTTAGTCTGTTAGGGTAAATAATAACGAATCATTGATTTTATCCTTAGTTTTGGATGGTCAACATCAAACAGTGTGGTAGTTACCCTTCCACGTTTGTGTGGGAATATGAGCGACTTGTACAACCTTAAGTGCCTAATTTTCTCTAACATGATTGCTTATGAAGTACGTGCGTGGTATGTCGAACGAAGCCTGGGCAGGTATAGGGAACTATAGTAATATGACTGAGCTCAGTACTCAGTACTGCCTTAACAAGATAATCCTTCTGCTCATCTAATCCGATCGCATAATTCTAAATGCGGCTTAGGCCATGGCCTTGACTTCCACACAACTCACAAGCAAATTCAGTTCAGAATATCGTCATCATCATCCCAACTGGTGCGATACCCTGAATGTAGGTCTCCTCATTTTCAAGCTAGGTCAGTCGGTCCTGTTCAAACCCCTGCCCGTCTATGCCAGGTGCATTCAATCACTTGGCAGGTGCCCAATTATGCTAAACAAATGCATGGCAATGGTGACATGACAATGGTATCGTTGCAGAATCGTCACGTATAGTTCTTGGATCAAAGAAACTGTAGACCGTGCGAGCGGTGCTATTTGCTCGCTAGAGATTGATTGGACCATGAAACTTATGAACTGCGTCCTTCCGTTTGTAGTTTCTTTCCATCTAAGGTAGTGATCCAATTCAAAGACGATAGTAATGTCATAGAGAAGCGATTCATTTAGGAGAATAAGGTTCTGCCATAGCGCAGCGTCAAATGCGTCGCTGAAACATTGCAATAAATCTGCAACTTTTCATATTAAACAGCGCGTATTGGCTATTGAAAGCAATCGTCAAGTAAGGGCCTTGCTACAATCAACACAGAATGGTTTTCGGACCAGTAATAGTCAGAGAAAGGTGTTTGCGTGTCAATTTATGGGTTTTCCCAAATGAATTATTCGTTCAGCCCTGCATGGGGCTTTCCCATGCATTTTGATGACTGTAGTGCATTCACTTCATCATTTCTTTATAGAATATCCTGTTTATGCGTCACATGATGGACGACAATTCAATTTTTTTTTTGTAATTGCGATTATCTACACTAGTCATTCAAAACGGGATATTTTGTGTTTAGTGTTGTTTTTAGTTTCCCAATATTTAAACAACAAAATCCAGATATATCCTGTTATCAATGACATAAAATAATTTATTGTAACGTAAGTTTATTGCCGAATGTCAATATACAATGAAGAACGCAGTATGATATCGCTAATTTTATTACCTGTATTGTAGTATCCTACTAAATCATTGACTTTTTTCATGTCAAAGCTATGTATGATGTCTTGCGTGTGTGAAATATGGCAAAATAAATGAATATTTCTATCTTTCTTATTGTTACGGGGCGTAACTAACTATTCGCATAAAACATCAAGATATCAGTAGCTCGACTGCACGAACGCTCGCTGTGTGACACGTTACATTACGCCTTGCAACATCAGTCAGTACATATTTTGAAAACGGTAAAAAATAATCTCGCGTAATATAAACCGATCTTCCTTAACCATATATTTGCATATGAGATACACTGTTCTTGTTGTCACTGTATTGTTACGACCTTAACCCCTTACGTGACTGAAAGCAATTTTCACGGAGAGATTCCATTACACCGATCACTGGCCGAATTTAAGCGGTGTCGATTTGTATTGTTTTCGCACGCCATTCAAAATGATTCATTTTTAATTGTGTGCCGGATGTAACGGACTTTGGGTCTTGTTTCCACGCTGAATGGGACTAAAATGGCATACATTTTGTTCTTGATTATACATATGTTTTAAGACTTTTAAATACGATAATTATGTAGGTAAGCTATAATGACTGTTTTAGTAATATTTAAACGAAACCGTAGGCAGTAGTGGTGGTTTGACATCGGCACTCGATCAGGAAGCTTTTTGAACTATGAAATTATCTAGCTTCATGAATGACTTTCTTATGGTGCATTTACTTTGCCGGGAGTGACAAATGTGTTTACGATCTTCAATATTCTTTCTACTCTGCAACGAATAAATGTAGCAAAAAAGTAATTTGCTGGAAATCGTACCTAAACTATTTTTTTAAAAACTTTTTCGAAAATAGTTTAGGATTTGAATCTCATGCTAACGTGAATCGATCCACCATCAATTCTGATTTTTTGTCTAGCTGGATTATCTCTGCGTGCTAAATAGGTATTACCTTTACCTAGCCACTATTAACACTCGTAAATAACAAATAAATAAAAATAAATAATAATTTATTTATTCAGACAACTTTAGCCTATTTTGTTAGTACACTTAGTTCTAGATGGGTTAGTATTTAATATTAAACATGGATTTTGTGGATATCGCATCCAGGATGCTGTTACTGCTCCCGCGGATTCTGCTGAGCAGTGATGCTGTCATTTTGCGCCATATTGCATTAAGGAATCTGTACGGGCTTCGGCGAACATACGTAGAATAAACAATGTCTAACGTATTTACCAGTCCACCACTAGACATATGCCGCCAGTCTTCTCCGTATGTCTAACGTTAGATTGTTTGTTTGTCTTGCAGAATAGCAGAGAGCTGGAGGCCCGAGGTGAGAAGTCGAAGGACTTCACATTCGACCACTCCTACTGGTCCTATGACAGCGAGGATGCCAACTATGCCTCGCAGGAACAGGTCAGTTGCAGTATATTTATTTATATATATATATATATTATATGATATATGTCCGGCTGGTGATGATGATGATATATAGTTGTGGCCTTAGGCTGACGATGACAATGCTATCATCGTCAGCCTAAGGCCCCAAGCATTCAGGGGCTACTCGGAAACAGTAGAGGCTTAAGTTGGGTCGTGGGTTGGACTGCCATGGTTTCCGAGCCCTGGCGGGTGCTATCGTGGTACCCCTTCGTTTTAATTTAAAAATTGATTCTATGAGGTGTGGGTGGACTAGTTTTTATGAATCGCCCAAAAAACTTTGAAATTTTCTCTACTCATTGTATATACATTATTATTACCTTGTATTCACTTCCTTGTCCTCCAATCCCTGAGGCTCACTCCACTTGTCGATGTTTATACTGTACTAACTTACCTACTTATCCGCGATTTCATTCGCGTGGGCTTTAGCGTAAATAAACTTGTTAAAATTACCTACTGATCTTTATACCTACTAAGCTTTGGAAAATACAGAAACCAGTTTTCAATAACAACCTGAAAATTGAACATTGAATTCTACTAGCCTATTTTGCGATAACTTTTGAAAGTTTCTGCAAAACATATTTAATTTCAACATCACAACAACATCACCAGCCTATAATAGTCCACTGCTGGACATAGGCCTCCCCTAATGAGCGCCGTAGATGGCATCATTATTTGGGGGTTATTGCCCATAATCCCCACGCTGGGCATGCGGGTTGGGGATCGCAGTTCGGTGTAGTTGTTCTGCAGAAGGCGCTGCTGCCCGCCCCCCGCTGTGTTTCCCTTAGTCGACTCTTACGACACCCACGGGAAGAGTTGGGGTGGTGAAATTCTTTGCCGGCACCACACGGCACGGTTTTATATTTAATCGGCCAAGTTGTTGATGCTGACTTCTGTTCCCCAGGTGTTCTCAGACCTCGGGCTGGACGTGATAGACAGCGCGTTCGAAGGGTACAACGCGTGTGTGTTCGCGTACGGACAGACTGGCAGCGGGAAGACCTTCACTATGATGGGGTCTAATGTAAGTGCTTATTATTTTTTTTTTATTGATCAATTTTATGTTATCTAGCTAGAGGGATAGCGTGTCTTGCGGACATCGTCAATCCCGTTCTTTATCTACACGACTTATATGGTAAATTTCCAATGAACTTTCTCTAATTACTACCGCCTAGTCTATGATGGTCATTGCGACAAAATTTGAATCTATCGTTCTGTCTCGCTCTTTTGGTAAAAGATAGAATTTATTCTCAAAAAAGACTTATTTGAGAACAGTTATTTAGGTTAGTATAAACAGTTATAAAAAATTGTAGAAAGAACTCGTTGTTCGATCTCTAGGTAATTAAACTATATAACAGTGCACAAATTACATTTAAAGATAATGTATGTACAATATAAGAAACGATATTATTATTATTATAAAAATTAAACATTTAAACTTCTCTTTCTATAAATGAACAATATTACAAAATTGGTAATTCGTTCTGACTTTTCAAAACAAGGAATCTAGCTCTATCTCGCTCTTTATTGTTCGAAAGATCAAATACACGATAAATGAACGACAAAACTATGTCGCGTGCGCGGTCAACCAAGTCCAGGATAGTGAGGTATAACTGAAGTTGTCTGCATTTCCCCGAATTATGTCGCGTGCCCCGACATTGGTTGTCCGCCAGCCTCCGGGATAGTGATGGACTACTGAAGTGGTCTGCATTCCAGGACAACCAAGGCCTGATCCCGCGCATCTGCCGGCAGCTGTTCTCTCGCGTGGCGGCGGGCAAGGAGTCGGGAGCTTCCTACCGCACTGAGGTCAGCTACCTCGAGATATACAACGAGAAGGTCAAGGACCTGCTCGCTTCTAACGCCGGACACATGCTTAAGGTAGGTATACTTATAATCGTGGTACAAAATGTGGTGTAAGTTGTAAAACTTATAATCATGGTGCAAAACGTATGGTATATAAGTTGTCATTATAACATAAGTAATTTTATTGTAATGAAAAAACTAAAAACTGAAGTTGAATCTATTAGTTTTAAACTGTTTTTTAATTTCTCACTTATCCCCGGGAATAAAACCACATTTGAAAATCCAGCTGCAAAAGAATAATCTTAATTCGGTCTATAAATAACAAAGAAAATCGTCTAGATTTTTTTTTGAGAAAAAGATCTATGTTAATATAAAATTAAGTCGACTCTTCTGTTTCTCTGATTGAAAACTGAAATACTTAAATTGATAACAATAAAATGTATTGTTTTTTTGTCAGGTTCGCGAGCACCCGAAACTGGGACCCTATGTACAAGACCTGTCGAAGCATCTCGTCTCTGATTATGATGATATACAGGTTTGTGTTTATTCATTTATTTTATCACTTTACCTAGAACTTTTAAAAATAAAACATAAAATAAACAATAGCATTTCCTAACAACGATCAAAAGCGATGTCACTTGAATGTGTACATGTCACTGACAGACTTTGTCAAAGCAAATGGAAGTTGAAACGTAAACTATACCTCCTCTAAAATGTTCATCATAAAATCTCTATCTCTGACAATAGCTGCTGACGTCACAAATCCAGACCTCCAGTTTACGTAAAAGAGTATTTGGAAATAGCTTGTGGCAGAAACCTTAAGGGCCCTGCGAACCTCGCTCGCAACTTCAACTCGAGGCGCGTGCAAAAATCGCCCCGAATATCGCTATCTCTGTTTAGCTGGCGCGCGCGGGACGAGGTACTATAATACGTGAATACAGCCATAGTGCCGTGCTTGTGCGTGTGCGTGTGCATGAGTAGGAAGGTAGGTATACGTCTGTCATTGATTGATAAATGATAACAAACAATTCGAAGGCGGTAGGTTAGGTAGGTACTTACCTAACTATTTCTTAAGGCATGTGTATTTACCTAGGTACCTAGGTATGTTAAAAAAAATCTAAGTGAATGTTTAGTTTGCTAATGCATTTTTTTTCTTCAAGTTTCTTTACAAGGCCTACATAATTATGTATATCTCAAGAAACCTATAAGGAAATAGGTACTTATGTAGTATGTAAGCACCTACTAGAGAATTCAATAACCGATTCCGAAGCCCGGGATCCCGGGATCCCGATCATGTTTTAGTCCCGAAATTTTCGGGATTAAATTCAATGAATCCCGGGATTTTCGGGACTGATATATTTTTTACGCAAAAAACGCACTTACTTTAGAAGCTTCAGAACTAAATAGAAAACAGTATGAAAACTATAAATCCAGAAGCATATAAAAAACTGATCTTTCTAAGATTATTAAACAATAAATTAATCTTTATGAGGCTAGTTCCACACGAGGTTATAATTTGGAGAAGACTTATGAAAATTTGCTTTCGGATGAAACGTTTAATGCGTTGTTTTTTCTTAGATTTTATTTTCGTGGCTTAAATAAGTAATTTATAGTTTCTGGTCTATTTGATTTAAAATATGAGTCCTATAAACATTAATCTCTTTTTCATAGTCTTTCTTAAAGTATAATGGCGTTGTTTAGATAAACAAATCTGAAGAAATTGTTTTAAGTTTATTGAAAAATAAAATAAACAAACTGAGCAATAATTTATGAAACAAACTAGGCCCTTATAAAATATATAAGGGCCTAGTTTGTTTATTTTATCAGAAGAAATTATAATTTTGTATTGTTTTTGAACATTTAAGTAAAGTATTAATATAAAAAGTTGATTTTGATATGATTTACTTTCTATTTGTTACCAATTTTATTACCAATACAATCCCGGGACTATCCCGGGATTAACTGCTCATAATCCCGAAATCCCGGGATTAGAAAAGTCGACCGGGATTGAATCCTCTAGTACCTACCTATACTCCAGCCAAATTCGATGTGACATTTTTGTAAACTTAACGAATTTGGCTGGAATGTAGGTAGGTTCGTCATACGGTTCTGCTTCTGCAATCTAAATTTAGGATAAAACACACGACACGAGCATTGTGAAATTATGATATGAAAATAAAAGACACGGATTTAAAAGTAAACATTTTGTTCATTGACATCGACACATTAATAAAGTTATAGAACAAAACAAACAAATTTTTGATATTGACACAATCATTTATCTTTAAAAAAAAACAATTTACGATCTTAGTAAAGTATTGTAGGGTGACCATAATCGGCTAAACACTACGAAATTTACTATTTTAGATAATCAAAAATAAAGTGTGAAAGATATACCTACTTACCTAATTTGTACCGCCAATTACACTAACAGGTATTATAAAAACAATAGTTTGGATGGATGGATGCATGCATAGATGTTTGCTACTTCTTTACGCAAAAACTACTATAAGGCAGAAATTTTGCCTAGATTATTAGGCCTACCTAGAGCGTATTTATTATACTTCATAATAATTTATTTACTTTTCAAATAAAGTCGAATTTTAATTTTTAATACAAAAAAAATATTATGAATCTTTGATTCTATTATCATATCATTTTATATGCGTAAAGGAATTAGATTTCTGATTTATGACTTTTCCATAGATATAACGCGCGCGAAGCCGCGCGCGCAAAGTAATTATTTATATTCTGTCCCTGATAGGTAAATTTCTTGGCGCGCGGCTCGCCATGTAAATACACGTTGCATTAGTGTGTATTCCTATCTGTCCGAGCGATCACACAACCGAAGTGTCCCATCCGCGTCCCCCAGCCCTGCCCCGCCCCGTGCGTGCGCGATAGCAATATTAGCCGTTTAAAATTTGGTATGAATTTGGTTGTGTTCCGTAATACCAAAAATGATGAATGAAAACTTTTTGTATTCTTCACATAGTATGGTTATTCTGTAACTAGACAATATAAGCTATGTTCCTTAACAAACAACACGTAAGATATTGTTGTTTTTAATAAGAAACAGATAGGGAGAAAACTTGTCAATTTTGGCATAAAAATATGTAAAACGCGATTGGCTTTCATTTAATTTTAGGTAAGTATTTTGAAAAAAAAACTATCTAGGAACCTAGATAAACACTAATCGAATACAAATAATACAATAATAAAGTGGTAATATGCATGAATTAGAAATAATTTTGGTATTACGTTTGTATGGGCAATTCGTCCTCCGCTGGCCTCTTAAGAACCATTCTAATACAAATAATAGCAAACCATATCAAACTATTCTTAAATTACAAATCATTTTGATTCTTCATTCTTTCCCAAACAAACGTAGTGTACGTTTGTTTGGGAAATTCATCAGTCGCAGGATCCTGAACTCTTTACCAAAGTTTATTAGCAAAATAACCATAACAACCGTTATGTTCCAGGAATGCATGCACCGCGGCAACCTCCACCGAACCACAGCGTCCACGCAGATGAACGACGTGTCGTCTCGCTCACACGCCATATTCACCATCACCTTCGTACAGGCGAGCTATCTCCGTCACAACAACATGCCTTGTGAGACCGTCTCTAAGGTCCACCTCGTCGACCTGGCGGGCAGGTGAGTGACTAACTACTGTCGTCTCACTCACACGTGTATCTACTATCTACTGTCATCTCACTCACACACGTATCGTGTATCTACCATCTACTGTCGTCTTACTCAAACGAGTGTAAGTATAAATAACCCGGTAAATTTAAGAAACGAACCTTCAATGGCGGCTTGTACTTGCGTTGACAGACATTACAGTGAGCATACAAAATTTCAAATCAAAGATTTATTTGATACAGTGTATCATCGTGTTTTTGTTGGTTCCAGTGAGAGAGCGGACGCGACCGGAGCCACGGGCCAGCGGCTAGTGGAGGGCGCTCACATCAACAAGTCTCTCGTGACGCTGGGATCCGTTATATCCGCGCTGGCAGAGTCCAGCCAGCTGCCAGTGGAAAGTAAGCCTTAACTGTAAAGGATTAAGATGACAAACCTCATTTCAATCTTAGGCGCACGGTATCAATCTATTTTGTGATCTTTTATTACAAGTGACGTGACACTTTCTGAATGGTTTCCAAGATATTCATGTGGAAATTATCGTGCGCCGCCGTTTTGAAAAAAAAAAACAAAATGGCGGACGGTTGACTAAGCCAAAATCTTAGAACTCCTTTTTGCAACTCTACAGGGTTCTGATGTTCTTGATGATAATTCCTGGGTTTCTTTAAGAAAGAGTGAGAGGTGTTTTAAAATCCAAAAGACCTACATAATACACTGATCACATTATCTCGGTCATCATGACTCCAAGCTAGATGCTAGATAACTACTATTAATTTATTTCCAGGCAGAATGGCAAAAGACAAGAAGAAAGTGTTCATTCCGTACCGCGACTCCGTTCTCACGTGGCTGCTGAAGGATTCTCTCGGAGGGAACTCCAAGACTATTATGATTGCAGCTGTAAGTTACACGCTCACCTTATTTGTTTCATGAAAAAAATGTTAATTAATTAATAACTTTGTACCTCCTAACATAATAAGAGAAAATCCCAAACTCAGTCTGTAGATGATTGATGATTTTACTTAGAACCTCGACTGTAAAGATGAGATAATGTACTTATCACCATTGACCTAAGCAAAATATAGGACCTCCCCAGCTCAATAGATTTTTTTATACCTTTGCAAAAAAGCAGGAAATACCATGATGATTTTATTTGCACCTCAATTAAAGGGATGAAATAGAACATAAATTAAATCGGCTGCACTAATTTTGATTACTTCATCGAGTGTGTATCCCTTCAAAAATCGAAATTAGCTAGTTTATCCCTCTTTAACTCTCTATTCTACTAACAGCCACGATTGACTCGTTCAATATATAACTTCTTTCAAACAGCGATACACGAACATAACATTTTAAGGTAGATTAAGAAATGTAACTCTACCCTCATAAAAGTGAATTCCCCTTCTAGATCTCACCAGCAGACTGCAACTACGGCGAGACCCTGTCAACGCTCCGCTACGCCAACCGAGCCAAGAACATCATCAACAAGCCGACCATCAACGAGGATCCCAACGTCAAGCTCATCCGGGAGCTCCGGGAGGAGATTGACAAACTGCGGAAGCAGATTGACCATAATACTGTAAGTAGTGTTCACCATAATAGTTTTTTTAAGTTAAGTTTATTAGTAATAATAATAAATAAAGTAATAATAAAGTATAAGTTTAGTTTTAAATGCACTTTCTTTATGGATATCCTTATTATATGGATTTGTGTGTCAATTTTAAATAGGGTTAGGGCTCCTTAGTTGCCGTGGGTCTTTCGCAAAGTTGCTCGGTCAAAATGCTGGCCGAATGAATATTATGGTTAAAATACTCTAGCTTACCAAAACTTTGGAATATTATTAGGAATGTTTGCTAGATAGCGCCAAGACATATTCCGAGTTTACTTCACAAAGAGCAAAATAACTTTTAGATCGAAGAACCAGATGGTGCTAAGATGAATTCCGAAATTCATTTACAAGTAAATGATCCATCATCATCTGACATCAACTACCGGTGGAAAGACCATATGGGCCAATTAGTCCGGTCCTAGTATAGGGAAGGCCTTCTTTGCCTTGATTCCTGAGAATATCAACGTCCCGTCCTCAATTCAAATGCTTAATTCCCGCAGGATCCGATCCAAACGGAGCCAGACGTGCTCCTCACCCTGCAACGCAAGGAGGCCCAGGAGAAGCACCTCACGGAGAAGTGGACGGAGAAGTGGCGCGAGACGCAGCAGATCTTACAGGAACAGAAGGCGCTGGGGCTGAGGAAGAGCGGCCTGGGGGTGGTGCTGGACTCCGACATGCCGCACCTCGTGGGCATCGACGACAACCTGCTCTCCACGGGGGTCACGCTCTACCATCTCAAGGTACCACCGGGTAGATTGGGCACCTTTTGGAGGGCAATCAAGTCACATTGTCTCTGGTTTATCACATGTTTCATATAATTCACGCAGCCGCAGCGCAGTACGTTCTACAGAGTAGATAGATGTGACTATATTTTTGACACTTCAGACACACAGATACAAAATCACCATCATTAATTAGCCTACTAATAGTCCACGGCTGGGCATAGGCCTCCCCTAATGTGCGCCATAGATGGTATTATTTATCATTTGAATATTGTTTCATACAAAATACAACAACAAGAAAAACAAACAAAAATAAAATCGAGATAATTATTCTAACAAAAGACTATAGTCGCACAAAGTGCGGCTCGCTTCGCTCATCATCATCACGCCAAGTGGAGCAAGTCAATACACAGCGCTCTCTATTTACTTTTGAGTGAATTATAAAAATATGCGAGACAAAAATATCAAACTAAAAAAGTGACGCAATAACAAAATTCAACACTGTATAATATAGACATACAGCCATAGGCTGTTCGTCTACTAACAAATAAATAAATATGTTCTGCTAGAATATGATTCGGCTGTATCCACAACCAACGTTAGCCGCACAGTCAGTTAGGCTACTAAATAAGCCTTTACAATTCCTAATTGTGTATTCTGGTTCCACAGGAAGGCGAAACAATAATCGGCACATCTGAACTGAGCCCGACCCCCGACATCGTGCTGAGCGGCGCCGGCGTGCTGCCGCTGCACTGCCGCGTGTCGCTGCAGGTTCCTCACAATCAAACACTCTATTTCTTTAGCCTAACTAAATAAGCACTTACACAAGTCACATTTCATACAGATAATTATTATAAAATAAGACATAATTTGTTATTGATTTCTCTTCACTTAAATTTTTTACCGCTAGTGGAAAAAGTGAAAAAGAAACCACTAGTACACTCATATATAACTTATGTATAATACAATTTTTGATTTGCCTATCCAAATCTAAGTTTAATGTCATTTAGATCCATGTCAGTAATTATTTAAATTGGTACCTACCAAAAGCTAAGTACAACATTCAGTTTTGATGTGGAATGGAGCGACATCTTGCCAAGCATTACCATCATTAATGTCTTTCTTATCTCTAATCATCTGTCTTGCAGGGCGGCGTGGCCACGCTGCAGCCGGAGCGCGGCGCGCAGTGCTGGCTCAACACCGTGCCCGTCGACAAGCCCAACAAGCTCAGCCAAGGTAACGTCCACTCTGAACAAAAATCTAAATCAAAGTGCTTCATTTCCTTAAGACCTTACAGGGCCTTTATTCACTATTCCAATCCCAACGCGTTTCACAGATATGACAAGACAGCGGCGTGGAATCGAACAAAATTGTATTTAGAACACAGTGTGACGTCACGGTTTGGGCTAGGAATCTCCTATTTCATAGAGAATAAAGGCCCGGGACTCTTACACTGCTCTATAAAGTTCACTGTCGATGGTCGTTGTATACCTATAGGCATTTAACAGATAATACTTTATAGCTGTCTGTCCGTAGCAATTCAAGAGTTATTTTAGCAAGCACAAATAACGCTGCGATGAATTAATTATTTTATTTACTTTAATAAACACTGTAACATACTGCACTTATTACCACACATTAATAACCTTGTAATGGACATGAATGCAATAAATAAATAAAAGGACAGGCTTATACACATCATCATCATCATCATCAGCCTATGTTAGTCCACTGTTGGACATAGGCCTCCCCTAATGAGGCTTATATACAAACATGATTAATTACTAATTAATATTAAGTAATTCAAAAATAATGATACAGATTTTAAACCGACACATTCATACATCGTGCGAATCTATCCGCGAATAGGTCTAAGTTAGTATTTTCCAATCCATTAATCTGCAGTTAGCCCATTTGTTTCAATGGTAAGTACTAGTTCTTATTTGGATATTTCACTGTAATTTGTTAATATTTTTCAACAATCACAAGCATTGTTACATTGCAGGTTGCATTCTGCTGCTGGGTCGCACGAACATGTTCCGCTACAACGACCCCGCGGAGGCGGCCAAGCTGCGGCAGGAAGGCAGCGCCAACATGAACCTGTCGCGTCTGTCGCTGCTCTCCTGGTCCACCACCGACCTCGCCGCCTCCACCGAGAACCTCAATACTAGCACGCTCTCGTAAGTACCGCTACCGTTAACTAACTGACCGTTCTATACCACGCCGCCTCCACAGAGAACCTCAATACTAGCACGCTCTCGTAAGTACCGCTACCGTTAACTAACTGACCGTTCTATACCATACCGCCTCCACCGAGAACCTCAATACTAGCACGCTCTCGTAAGTACCGCTACCGTTAACTAACTGACCGTTCTATACCACACCGCCTCCACAGAGAACCTCAATACTAGCACGCTCTCGTAAGTACCGCTACCGTTAACTAACTGGCCGTTCTATACCACGCCGCCTCCACAGAGAACCTCAATACTTGCACGCTCTCGTAAGTACCGCTACCGTTAACTAACTGGCCGTTCTATACCACGCCGCCTCCACAGAGAACCTCAATACTAGCACGCTCTCGTAAGTACCGCTACCGTTAACTAACTGACCGTTCTATACCACGCCGCCTCCACAGAGAACCTCAATACTAGCACGCTCTCGTAAGTACCGCTACCGTTAACTAACTGACCGTTCTATACCACGCCGCCTCCACAGAGAACCTCAATACTAGCACGCTCTCGTAAGTACCGCTACCGTTAACTAACTGGCCGTTCTATACCACGCCGCCTCCACAGAGAACCTCAATACTAGCACGCTCTCGTAAGTACCGCTACCGTTAACTAACTGGCCGTTCTATACCACACCGCCTCCCTCCACAGAGAACCTCAATACTAGCACGCTCTCGTAAGTACCGCTACCGTTAACTAACTGACCGTTCTATACCACACCGCCTCCACAGAGAACCTCAATACTAGCACGCTCTCGTAAGTACCGCTACCGTTAACTAACTGGCCGTTCTATACCACGCCGCCTCCACAGAGAACCTCAATACTAGCACGCTCTCGTAAGTTCCGTTCACTAACTAGGCAAACGTCCAATACAAGAGTCTTCTAGACCTGCGTGATCCACCGTCGGCCACATCTTCACTTTCCATCAGGTGAGATCGTGGTCAAACGGAGGTCAATTATAAAAAAAAATACTTCGCTGGTGTTCAGTTAGGTCATTGCGATGTGACGCCACACTGAGTATTTATATCTAACTAGCGGTCACCCCCGGCTTCGCACGGGTATTTATAATTTGAAGAATTTTGGCCGAAGAATGTGCGTTCCGGCGTTTTCGCGGACGATTACCAGTCGCAGCACATACTGCGTCACACACGTCGCCAACATTACGTGTTAGTAATTAAGTTTATTTTATGTATGTTAGAATAAGGTATATATTTTATATGGGCCGTAGTTTTTAAGTATTTTCCATCCTGTACTAGACTAATGCCTGAAATAAATGAGTTATTATTATTAATATAAAAAAAAAAACATTTTTTTACGCGAAACCCTAATTTTTTGAAAATATTCTATATCTTATGTTCAGCACGGAAAATTTAGAATTCTAATGGTGAAAGAATTTTTCAAATCGGTCCAGTAGTTTCGGAGCCTGTTCAATTCAAACAAACAAACAATCAAATCTTTCCTCTTTATAATATTAGTTAAGATATACCTACATGTGGCATCGACCTCACCTGATGGAAAGTGAAGATGTGGCCGACGGTTTATCAAAAGTACAACAAATAAATTCACGTTAGCAAATAATGTACTTAATATTTGCAAGGTTATAATTATTACATTATAATACCTACTCAATTAGATTAATTACTTGAGTAAGCTTTTGTTTTATTTATTAAGCCATGGTAGGTTATTTTTCTTGTCTACTTTTTTCTCGTTTTTGTTTTTTTGTCATACTTACAAACTTTTTTATTATATTAGTAGGACATAGCATTTAAAATGTTTCTAATGTTCATATAATTTTGACAGGGATTTAGAAGGTGAAATCCGGTGCGAACGAATAGAGGCCCAACGAGCGGAGTTGGAGCGAGAGAGACAACAGTTCCTGCTTCAACAGGAAGAGAGACAGAGACGGTGGCACGCCGAGAGGGAGGAGCTGTTGCAGGCTCAGAGAAAGCTAGACGAGGTGAGATATAAATGTCTTCCGTCTCAGACGACCTCTGTGGCGCGGTGGGCGGAGGTCCGCCTGCGACGTAGGAGGTTGTGGGTTCGATTCCGACGCCTCGGGGCAAATATTTGTACGATCTGCATCTGCAGATCGTACAAATATTATACAAATATAGAAAACGACCAGAACACCCTGAACAAATATCTATTTGAACAAATATCTATTTGTTCAGGGTGTTCTGGTCGTTTTCTATGAATAATAAAAAAAATATCTATGTATGTAATAATATTGTTTTATGTATGTATATCAGTCACCTTGTATTGTACCCATAACACAAGCCCTGCTGATCTTGCGGCTAGGTGATGCTGTGTGGATTGTCCAGCATTATTTATTTAATTTACATTTAATAATAGTGGCTTTATACTAGTTATAGTCGGTATAATCTAGTTTTGGAGGATATGGCGGTCATAAGTGCGTGCCCATTCGCAGTGTTTCCACAAACTATACGATTGGAGTGTTTAATTTGTGCGCCGCGGCCGTGGATTTACATTCACACACGCACTTTAATTGCGCTCCTAGGAAAATCTGGTGGCTTTCTATTCGTGCCTTATATCCGAGTCAACTCAGCTTTTGATATCAGATAGATTTTGATGCAGTGTTAGAGTGATTCAAGAGGAAGGATTATATGTATAACATGCACTGGTAAAAGCATTGCAGCCGACTGAACGGGGCTGGTTGCTAGTGCTAATATTTATTTATTTATTGAACTAGTACAGAAATTCCAATTACACTAGTCACATATGTTACATTATAATTAAGTTTAAATAAGTACACAATTCAATTTAATTCTAAATAAAAAAACAATAAGTCAGTTACTTTATCATGAATAAATTAAAGTATATGAATGAATATAATGTGTGTGTACCAGGAGCGAGAGTCAATGGAGAAGGAGTACGCGGCGGCGTGCCGGCGACTGTCCGGCGACTGGCGCGCGCTGGAGCGCGGCTG
>OZ007537.1:11520140-11765316 GCA_963931895.1 Eupithecia pulchellata | reverse complement strand
AATAGAAAACTTTTAAAACTATCACAGCTATTAACACTAAACTCAAATCATGGTAAATATCCCGTTATGTTGTAAATGACTATAGTGAATAATAGAAAAATTACATTTAATTCACGTTTTTGATTGTAGTTTAGATACAAAAATGTCGAAATTGTCCGACGAAACTGCAGATCGTTCGATTGATAAATCACGGACGCATATAATATGAATATGACCGGGTCGCTAAAATTTAATCTATTACAAATAAAATGGGACATTTACCACACTGGATGAACTCCAGCTTATCGAACAAATCACTTGGCATTCTAATCTTGTTTGTAGTAGAAATTTTAATTATGGATGTTTCATTACATCAGCATCACAATATCTGTGATGCTGATGTAATACAACTTATCAAGTGAATTTATCTTATGAATGCAATACAATAAATTCAAAAATGCTATAGTGTACACCAGAAAAATAACATAACAAAAGAAATTACATAAGACAAGTACAATGGGCGGTCTTGTTACTTATTTGGTTTGAAAGAATTATTTGTATTTAAGAATGGCAGGGGGTGTACCAAATATAATTTAAAATTTATATTATAATCATACTAAAAAGATACTATAAAAAGATAAGTACTTAAATACATCATATCCAGGCCAAAGATTAGGAGGATAGAGGTAGTGTGTGAAAATAGTTACCAATGAAATTGAAACTCTATCACCAGGCTAAAAGAGCAGGAAATGGAAGGCAGCGACAACGTATCAACGTCCAACGACGAACTTCCCTCCGAGCACAGCGAGCCATGGGACGACCCACTGCGGCGGCGGAACGACCGAGCTGGGGAGACTCTAGATGTGGCGATACAGGTCAATAACTACCTATTTGTACCTTCTTCTACTAGCTTCCCTTCAAAAATCTAAATCAAAATCAAAGTGCTTTATTTCCTTTAGACCTTACAGGACTCTTGGACTCTTCGAGCTCCGATGTGGCTCGAAACTCTAGAAAACACACAAAAACATTTGTTACAGACACATATTGCCATAACGAAGAAGTCAAGTCAACATTTCTTATCTGAATACCAGAAGAATTATACCATTATAAAGGTTTAATGAAAAGACCAACGTGTATCGTGTCTTAGTTGATGAATATTAATATAGCTACCAAAGGTTAAGCCAGAAAACAAGGCTTTAAATTTTTTGATGAACAACATGTAAATATAAATAACGTCGATCATTATTAGCTCCTAACAGGCGCGGTCGGGCAAGTTATAGTATCTAAATAAACCTTAGGGTTAAATACCCTATTAATGGTAAATTCTGAAAACTGTACCTGTCTGTGTGTACCTACTTATAAATAAATTTGTAAACATACATCTATGTCGTTGAAATGCTTTTCTTTATTTATAGGATCCCACAACACCACTTGGCTTGACGCACCCAATAGATTTCAGTAAGTAAAATAATGTATTTATTACACTAAAGTTGATATTATAAGCTTGCCACTGCGCAGCCCTGACGCTTTGCGGCCATTTCTGACACAGAATCAATTAAGTTCATTGCCATTTCATGTTCTTTACTTAGTGATCTTTTCTTAATTAAATCTTTAGCCATTGCCTGTTCTGCACAGAATGGCGGGCGCGTGGTCTGTAAAACAAATACTCACAAGCTGTAATTGAGGTACAAAACGGGGTCAATGCCGCTACCTCGTGTGACGCTGAGTGAGAAATAGGTCTTTCCGCTCGTAACATAAGGTTCATTTTAGATGAGGTGGTCAGCATCCCGGGCTGGGTGACGCGCGGCGCCGGCGCCTCCACGCACCACGAATACGAGGTGCGGATCTGCCTCGGAGACCAGCGCTGGCTGCTGCTGCGTCGCTACCGCCGGTTTCGGGAGCTGTATCTGACAATGCGCCGCACTTACCCAGCCAAGGTAATGTTTGAAAGGACAAAGGGCATTGTCCTATGCTTAATGGGGTGCATTGTCTTAAATACGAATTTTTCGTCGAGGAACAATGTGAGTCCCAAAGTGTTTCCTTGTGGGGATAACAGGAGGCATTTCGTACTCACTGCTCAACTTATCGTTATCAGTGATCATGACGCTAACCTTCTCTTCGACAAGAATAAATAAGCTACAACGCGCTCTCTTACGCCTAGCTAATCTCTCTTAAAATAATTTTATGAGCATTCGCCGTATCAAAAGCCTTGGCTAAGTCCAAGAACTCTACACTAAAGTTTATCCCACTTAATGTGGGGTCAGATCATGTTTTCCTCTACCAGTCTTAGCCTTTTACTATAATTCTTTATCGGTCCATATATGATTTTATATAATCTTCCAGGTGTCATCGATCCCCTTCCCCCCTCGCCAGCTCTGGTCGTCCGAGGCGGTCGCCCGCAGCCGCCGCGCAGCCCTAGAGTCGTTCCTGCGACGTTTGCTGACCGTGTGTTCCACCGACGCTCGCTGCGTGTTGCACCGCGCGCCGCTGACTCAGCACTCCTTAGTGACCTTCTCTCCGTTCTTCCGCAAGGTAATTGGCCTTGTGCTCTGTGATCAACTAGACCGTGTACTTACGCCTCACATGATCGGCAGAGCGACCGATGCGAGGTGTCACGTTGGACCTTGGATCCGTTGCCTCAATAAAATGTATATCGAGCTTGCCTTGCGAGTTGAATGAGTCTCGGAGAAAAATTCTAGAAGGATTTGTACAATAGTTTATTAATTCCCTTTATTCGAACACGAATAATAATCTAGGAATGTGTGACTGATGATCTATTTGTTCGACAGGGTGTATTCGAGAGCGGTAAATGCGGCACGGGATGATGCCGCGCGGAGCTCGCCGCGCAGGCCGCGCTGTCCAGCACGACGCGGCAGGTCGCGCAGCACGCCGCCGGCGCGCTCACGCAGCTGCTGATGACGATGCTGCATGCCGCGCGGCTGATGCTGCTGCTGTTTGTATTGGCGGTGATGGCCTTCAGGAGGTGGCGCAGGTAGGGGGGGGGGGGGGGGACTTTGTTACTGACTTTAGGTTTTTGGTCGACCTTGATTACATCAAATGATACAAGAACAATGGTGAGTCACGAGAGACGCAGCTGTTTACCTCTCGGTATATTATATTATATACTGACGTGGCACGCTACTTTTGTTCGTTTCATGTTAACAAGAGATCTGGACTTGGTAGATTCACAATACTGAAGCACAAAGCAGCAGATGTTTCGAAACATTTTGTTTTGTAAATAGAATATCTGGTAACTTTATTAGTCATTCTTGTAAGAACCTAACGTTCCGGTTTTAAGTGTAAGTGACATTTTTAAAATAAATTGCACTTGCACAATCTGATAATGCCTGAAATCTTCTCTTTTCTTTGGCGATTTATAGTCTGACCAACGGGTCAGACTATAAATCGCCAAAGAAAAGAGAAACGTCCCATCTATCGAAGATATCTCGAACATGATGTGCATTTTGAAACCATATTATTGATTTTATTTACACATATCCGCTCCGCTTTTCTCTTGAGTTAAACGGGCTATAAGTTACTTTCAATTGATCGCATAACTAAATTGTTCTACCCAAAGTCCTTATTCAAGACCAAAGTTTTTAACAAAGTCTTATTCCTTAAACATTCCTCAGTTGTTCCGTATTCGAATACAGGGAAACTAGTGTAAAAACGGAACAACGGGCCTTTTTACCCTAAAAGGGTAAGGTCACCTCCAAAGGGTAAAGTTATCCTACCTTGGGGTAAAGTTATTTACGTCCAGTTTTGCTTATTTAGATCTTATATGGGTTACCATTGTTTGGGTTTCATTAAAGGTTTGGTCCTTTAATGAAACCCAAACAATGGTATACAGAAAACAAGTGTTATCTTAACCCATATAAGTCCTAGTTACCCATACCCTAAGGTAAGGGTCAATGCAACGCAGCAAGATTGAGGGTGCCTTCGTAGAGATTCTAACCTTAAATTGCGCGTTCCTCTCCTAATATAGTTAAATTAATTAATCATAGTAAATATGAGCGTGCAATTTAAGGTGGAATTGCCTACAAATATGCTAGATTGAGATGTCCTTACTTGAAGTCGACAGATTCGTTTGTTGGTAATGTAGGTCGTAGGTCGAGTTATATCCTTGTTTTTAATCGTTATGTATCAATAAAAACTTCTATGAAATTAAAGATCATATACGGATCAACAAGTGAATCAAATGCTTGATGATAATATAGAAAAAGTAAATACAACAAATCTAATCTTAATTTAATGGTAATGGGCAATTTCGAATCCAATTTTGCCATTTTTTTTGTCTAATTAAAGCCAAATTTTAACAATATTGTACCTACAATAAATGTCAACGTTTTACTACCAACATTCCAAAACCATTAAAAAATAACTTGAACAATTCGAAATAGCCTATTGTTTGTTTAACAGTAAAATATATAATTTTCTAAACAGTTTATACTAACATGAAGTTTTATAACTAGACCTACGACCAACTCTGCATTTATGACATGACAAGACAAATTATTTTCATCATTTGATTTCGACGGGCTTTATCGTTCCGGAAACACATAGTTCAGTTACTTTCATATACTTTAAGGTGATTGTATTACATTTCTAAGGCGTAAGTGCACCGACATTATGTAAAGTTTAGTATAACTGAACTATTTCTGCCAGATTTTATATGTCATGTTGATATATTAAAGGATTAGTGACAAAATGACCAACGGTTATTTTATGCTGTTTGTTAATGTCGGTGAACTTGCGCCCAAGTCCTAAAGGACGTTTCTTTTATGTTTTCATTATTATTATTATTGACGTTTTAGATATGTTTTTTTCCAGTTGCTTTAAGTTGTGATGTGTCTGTATATTTTGTGAAAAGGTTACTTTTAGAGTTATCTTAGAGCTGTATTATCTAGACTTTGACGAAAACTGTTACGAGTTTGACAGATGTCTATGGTCAAAGCATGTTCGACAGATGTCTAAGGTCTAAGTAGCGGAGTCTTCCTCTAGTTTTGCGTGTTATTTTGTCATTTGAGGACATTCTCTGTTTGTTTCGCGAATAGATACACAGCTTTGAACGTTTTCTTACAAAAAATATTGCGAACAAATTTATAGAATATGTAACAACTGACAGATCTAAAATTGAAATTGTCAGCGAAAAGCTAAGCCAGGTCTTGTTAAAAACAAGTCTACATAAAACGTCCAGTGCGACAATAACCTTTACTCTACTGGTATTAAAACCCATTTTACCAAAATTGAAAATTAATGAATTCGTGATTAACTAAATCGAGCTGTGTATCTACTTAAGAAGAACACTGTAAAGCACCCCGTAGTGTATGAGACGGCGAGCTCCGAATGTTAGTAAATAAAGCTCAACGAGCTAATAGACTTAAGTATTACTTACAGGACTAAAGTGATGTGGAAATATTATTATACGATAGGAATTATTCATGTCATCTATAAAATAAACGGTCAACTAAAACTTTAGAGTAAATGCTCTTATTTAGCGCCGAAAAGTCATCTAAATTACAAAGGTATTACTGTCTTGCACAGACAGTCACACACATAATGTACATTCAGAGTTATTTGTAAAGAGGATAAAACTTAAAAATATAAAACCCTAAAAAGACTTGTCTAGTATTAGGTTGCATGGTCTAATATTATTCTAACATAAAATTGTAAAATCAGATAATAATTAAAGTAATTAAAAATACTATTTATAGTTATTTTATCAACATCGCATCAAGCTGTTTGTAAAATTAACTTAAATTGGAATTAAAATAAGAAGATGTATTTTAAATTATCAATTTTCACATCATTGTATTGTAGAATTATCTTATGATAGATAAAACATGTTACAAATTTCAAGTCTAATAGCCTTAAACCATTTAATTTACTTAGTTAAGAGTTAAATATTTTAATGTATCAGATGCATTAAAATATTTAAATACATTTATTTACTTAAATCTCACAAACCCAGTGTAGGTTGCAAACATCTACTGGTAGAGGTTTGATGATTCTATTTTTGTATTATATTGCATCGGATCACTTAATATATTATTTTATATAAAGAATGTTCTTGTACTCTGTTTTGTATTAAAATTTAATCCTAAACACTCGTGCCTTTCCCACGCTTTACTTGGCACGCTTAAGATTTTAATCCCTGTTAATATTGATATTTATGAAATATTTCTTAAAATGTATATGTGAATTATTTTTAATATCTTTATCACTTAACTTTAAGAATATATATTTCTATATCACATCAATTTGATATTATTTTGATATTTTTTTGTTATTGGTATTTTATGTCTACATGAACATGCTAATGTATTTGTAAAGCTACCTACATTTAAATACAATGAACTTATAAAACTACTTATATTATTTATTTGATGTAAAGTCAGTCTAGATTCAATGGACACTTCATGAGTTTAATAATAATGGAATGTGTTTCAATGTAGCACATAACACAAAAAGACAAACATGTAAATAGGTTGTGATACGTTATGATTTTCATTATTTTTAGTGTTTCAATTTAGTTTACCTACAGGCTGGATTATTGGGTATGTTTGATTTTAGCACAAAGCTGTGAGAAATTCACCGTTGAATGTATTGTTTTTGGATGTTTTTCTTCTGCATTTGCTGTTTTGCGATGGTAAAGCTTCTGTGCGCTTTCCAGATAGGTAGAAAGCCATCACGCATGCCTACCAAATCGTTCAGTTCGTGCATTTACACATCTCTTGATTGGAATATACACTAGTCGTTCCTTGTAACAAGATGTAACTACGTACTTGTAGTTGTGTGTTCCATACAAAATATTTTGTTTTCACGTTCTCTCATTTACATTAGGATACTTAGTAAGTTCTATTCTTATGTACGCTTTATAATATAATCTGTCAATAAAGTAACTTGTGAACACTGTGTTAGCTTCTATAGCATCATAAAAAAAAACAACATTTTCTATTTTGATAATTTGGAATTACGTATACAAGTATGAGCACCTAAGGCCTAACGCCTCCCATAGTAGAAACGACGGCCTTGTAGATATACCCCATAGATAATAAATATATTAAGTGTTGTATGTTAAAATTTGAGGTAATAGGGAATATTTTAATTGCCTAATTATTTTAGTACAAATGAATTGTCATTTTTGATATACCTCTACAATAAAATACTACTTGCAGTTTTCGACTTTAATAGTTGCACATTGGAAAAAAGTTTATTAATACATTCACTGCCAAGCAGCGCGGGCTGTCCTAAAGCACTCGCTAAGTCCCCGAAACAACGCAATAGTGCGTCGATTTGGGGACAGTTAGTGTTTAGAGATATTTTTTTCAATGTGTAATGAAGATAGTCGTAAAGTATGAGATCTTCACAACATTCTTCAATTAATACTCTTGAATTTACCGTATGTTTAGAAAATTATTTATTTTATGTACTAAAATGTTAAAATGTAAAATTATTTTTTAAATAATTGTCATCACATTAGGCTGTACTCATTATTGCAATACCTACATTACGTGATAAAGATTTGATTGATAAAAGTATGGTGATATTATTTTTGTTTTGGTTGTAGTATTCAATTGAAGCCTTGTATGTTGCCTAGACACAGGCAAGTTAACTAGCGAAATAAGGAGCTAAGATCCCGCTTTGATTGCTACTTGTCTAGATATAACTTTGGCACAAAAATAGTAGTCACCATACTTTTACAGGAAATTGGTAAAAAAACATTATAATGTAGCAAAACGTTATTGATTTGAAACTAATAATAAAATGTTAACCAGCATAATGTGTAACAAAGTACTAGTTTTGATAAGGAATAAAATGCTGATTGTTTTTAAATTGTCGAAGTTTTATTAATTCAGTACCTAAGTCACTTATTAATATGTAATATAATATATAATGTAAAATATAATATGTAAATGCAACAGCAAAATGTGTAATATATCTAAATGCAACAGCAAAGGATATTTGGATATTTCGGTTTTTTTAGGTATTGTAGTGTCATTTCGCCCATTGAGGTCCATTGTCATTTTGTATATATAGTAATCAAGACTTGATTGATAGATTAAGACAAGTATAATACAATACACTTTATTGTACACCAAAGAAGAAAAATATATAAAATCAGGAAAATAAAACTTCTTTTATTAAAGTTCTTTTCAGTAAATAGCTATAAAATATACAAAAGTTTATATACAAATACCTATTTAAGATAAACTTAAATTCCCTGAGTGTATGTGAAAGAAACCGTAGTTGTGTTTTGTCTAACTTAACAAACAGAATCTCACTTACACTGAACCAGACTTTACCTCAACCTCAATAGGTCACATATAATTTTAAGAAACACAAAAACCGAAGTCTGTATCAACTCAAAGCTCCGTCAAGGTCAAAATTAGCATAACACAAGAACTCATTGGCCAGATTGTTCCGATGATGAGGCTCAAACGCACACTGCTTCAGATTCAACAAACTTTCAACATTTTCCTTCATTGTTGCACCCGTACACACTACAATCTTGTTCTTAGCCATGAGTTTGATTGTTTGTGCTGTTTTGGTGATACATTCTTCAGAGAGAAACGGTGGGTCGGCTACAACTAAGTCATAGGAGTTTAGAACTTCTGGTGGGATTTTGTCTGGTGTGTTGTAGTCATAGAATATAAAATCTGGCTGGTGGACTTCAAATCTTCTGTCGTACTCTAGTAGTGTCACTGAAAAGACAAGGTATTTGTTATGATTATCTGCATATGATTGCTGGATAAGCCTTGGCACTCAAGGGACAACCTATGTCCAGCAGTAGAATAGTATAAGCTGATAATACCTATTGAATCGGCACATAATTATGTTTTTATCTTGTGTTTTGTGAAGTTAATAATGTAATAAGATTTAAAAAGAATTTTTATTTTGAATTTTGAATAGCTAATAAAGTTGTTAAAAAGTTAGAAACCTGTAGCTCTATGTCCTATCTGTCTCTTCGTTGGCACAAATAATGTAGGGCAGGATATTAAGGCAACTCTTTCTCCATCTGCTAACGTCTTGTCAATCACTTTTACTAAGTTCTGGACGGTTGCCTCATCATACCAGAACTGGCTTAATTGCTGAAAAAATAAATATTATGTAGTATGGAATTAGCAAACTGTTGTATCGTCTTCAGATTAAGTGAAACGGAAAATAAATGTTCTGAGGGCTTATTAAAAATCAATTACAGCAATAACAGCGGAATTACAGTGACATACAATATACTTATGTAGGTACAGTTGAATAGACAACCCCTCATTTACTGAAGTCAGTTTTAGTGAGGTCTCACTAAGAATAGGATGAAGGGTTTACTTTCCTTACCCAGTTTTCATCAAACAAAATGTTTTCCTTCAACTTATCATCAGCCTCTAGTTTCTCCAATATTTCCTGTCTTTTAGCCTGTTCTGTGTAGAACTCCTGCAGGGCTGCGAATGTTTCGGCGGAGAGAGACGGCACATCGTCGTCTTCTTTCATTTTACTCTGGAAAATACGTGAATAATTGCACTTGATTAACTAACAAATTTTACAAGAAACAGTAACTTATGAGGAGCACTATGAACTGCTGTCATGTTTAAAAAAATAGAAAAGCCCTTTAGAGGAAAGCTAGGTAGGTACCCTTTGTAACCATGAATGAGATAAAAATAGAGTTAGTTGGACAAAAACACTGACAGAGCGTATCCACACAAAATTATTCTGCGGTTTTATCAGTGAAAAATAGGCACTTACTGCAAACTGTGAAGATGTAACTGCTCTACAGAGTAATTCTGAATCGCTGGTATGTTATTACACTTCTTGCTTAGATGGTATTGAGCTGTTATAATGATAAAAAAATAAGTTCGCTGCGATAAATAACCTCAAAATCAGTATAGATAGAGTTAAACGTCATTCACTTTGACATTTACGGTGCTGCCAGGTAAAGATAAAAAAAGCTTCTATTACTCTGTTTCAGGTAACAAAATGAATTTTGAAAATCTAGAAGTATTGCCGATCCATAAACATCCTGAATATTTGAAAGAATGCTGCGATTTAATAAACGACGAATGGCCAAGAAGTGAGACTGCTAGGATGATGACCTTACAAACTTCTCGCGATGGTTTACCTACTAATTTAGTGTTAGTCACCAACAGCAAGGAGCTTTTAGGACACTGCAAGCTTACTCCAATACCTAGTATACCTGAAAGCTGTTTCATTGAAACTGTAGTTATAAGCAAAGCAATGCGCGGAAAGAAATTAGGAAGTTATCTAATGAACTACGTTGAAGGTTATTGCAGAGAAACATTGAAATTGACGATGACCCACCTATCGACTAAAGGGCAAGAAAACTTTTACGCCAAGCTCGGATATAAAGTCTGCGCACCTGTCTCTATTTATGGCGTAGGAGTTCCAAGTGGTTTGAGACCTATTTCGCTTAGTAATACAGCTCGAAATGCAGTTGCACCAGTGAAGAGAACCAATAGTGGACCCCCTCCTCCACCGATGCCGAAGAACGATGCCTACAACAGTAATAATACTATCAAGAGTACCAAGACTTATATGTTCAAGCATTTATAGATCTAAAGATATTTCACCGATTTGTACCCAACGAGTAAAAGTATTATTTATCAATAAATTAAAATAAACAACCGTTTCAAATTACAACATTTATTTTATTCATAAATTAAAATTTAGCTTTTTCTATAAACTCCATAGCTCGCTGTTTGATTGTCTCCACTTGCGCCTCGTCGCCGAATTTCTCTTCAACTTCGATCCATTTCTTGTAAAGAATCTTCATTTTCCGCGCGGGAAGCTTCAAAGACGTCATGCGGTCCAGTACTTGCCTGTGGAAATAAAAACATTCTAAATGGTAGGTTTACAAAAATATATTCGATATGTGAGCCGAGCCTTATTATTAAAGTGTGCTTTAGATGATTCGCACGCACACAGCTAAGCTTAGTTATCGAATCTATCTCATTCATTATTAGAAAATACTAACGGATTTTGTTACCTATAGCCACTATGTACGGCTTTCCGAAGTAGTATTTGAGATATTGGTTGATGAAACTAGAGTTGCTGACAATCAACGACTCGAAGTTCGAGTCACATTGGGATGAATTTGAACCATGGAAGTAGAACGAAAGAACTAGACAGCAACTCAAGAGTTCATTGCGATGATATTGTGGCCCAAGTCTTCATTTAAACCTCATGCATTCACAAGATTTGTTGTTTAATTTGTAATGTATATATTTTCTTATTATTTTATTATGTTTTCTTCTGATATTTTTTAATGCTTTTTTTACAAGCTGAAGACAGGGCGCTATGGCGCTCATTAGGGGAGGCCTATGTCCAGCAGTGGACATACGTAGGCTGATGATGATGATGATGATACTTTTTATTCAATTATGTTTTATTCGTATGTACTTAACTTTAATTATGTATAGTGTCTGACGCTTTGTTTTTCTGTAAGTCCAACAATGTCAATAAATAAATAAAAAGCTTGTACCCCCACCTGACTTGGTCCGCGTCTCCGTCCTTGGCCAGCATGTCCACGTATGTAGCGCACACGTCTACTCGCTGCGGGTAGACAGCTAACACTTGTTCGAACAATGCTTCCGCTCGCTCGCGGCCGCCGTGCTTCCGTTCTAGCAGCGCGAACTGCACGAGGACGGTTACGTCTGAGGAAGATAGCGGTGTGTCAGTTTAACTTATACTTTATTCATTTTAATCCAGTATGTCTTCGTTTTACTATAATCTGACTACTATATACACCATAGACAATGATTAATTAAAACTGGAAAAATAGGCAAGATTAGATAAAAAAGTAAATTAATACTTAAATACTTTTTTGGTATTGTTTAAAATAACGTGTTTGTTTCTCAAATAAAATAGGACATCCATGACGTCATCGTTTCAGGGAGGCCTAAGTCCAGCAGTGGGCATATAACGGCTGATGGTTATGATGCTAGGGGGTTGATGTTAAGTAATAAAGTTACTAAGACCGCTTCAAATTATTCTTAACTCATTATGAATGTAAGCGGGTTAACTACGAACCTATTTTGTGTTGTAAACACCAACGTTTCATCCCTTAACGAGGGACTCGCAACGCAACCGTATCGGTTGGTTTTCTTACAACACAGAATTCGTTAACTACGATAGTTTTTATAGTAAAATATTCTTAACTCAAAAGAACAGAAAGAAGGACCAAGAAACCTCAGCAAATTGGGTATATTCTTGACCCAAGGTAAGAGTTCACTTACGTTCCTTCTTCTCGAGCACAGAGACTGCCTTCTGCATGACCTGCCTCGCCTTGTCCACCAGCGCGAGGCGGAAGCAGGCGCCGCCCGCCGCGATGTATGCGGACGGCTCTCGCTTGTACCTGCACAAATGGACACTTTAAATTACAAGCCATAGGGTGCAAAATTGGAATTTGCACCATTTTCTTCCCGAGGGTGTCGTGAGAGGTGACTGTGGAACGTCCACTGTTTTTGGATACTACCCTCATATGATAAAAGCTAGTAAGGCGCTTATGAAGATGCGGCTTGCGTCCATTAGGGATCAGTGTATCCTGATGGTGTAATTAATAAAAAAAGCACATGGCTTATTTCTATACTTCTATACTAATATTATAAAGAGGAAAGATTTGATTGTTTGTATGTTTGTTTGTTTGAATTGAATAGGCTCCGAAACTACTGGACCGATTTGAAAAATTCTTTCACCATTAGAATCCTAAATTTTCCGTGATGAACATAGGCTATATAATATTTTCAAAAAAGTTAGGGATCCGCATGAAAAATTCAATAACTGAACCGTGCGCTGTATATTCAACCTCTTTTTCTAATAAGGCACGTCAGAATAGAAAAAGAGGTTGCGCACTGTGCTTGCTTTTTCTCTACGGCCAGTGTTAGTTATGGAGTGTCGAGTCAATGTCAAAAATCCCAATGCTGTTAGAAAAAGTAAGGGATCCGTATGAAAACTGTGAAACCCATCGTGTTATTGTGTATAATTTCTGAAATTTTTGTTTAATACCCGTGCGAAGCCGGGGCGGGCCGCTAGTATATTATAAAGAGGAAAGATTTGATTGCTTGAATTGAATAGGTCCGAAACTACTGGACCGATTTGAAAAAAAAAATTATCATTAGTATCCTAAATTTTCCGTGATACATCGCGAACAAAGAAATTTAAAAAAAAAGTTAGGGATCTGCATGAAAAATTAAACTTTTGTTAAATACCCGCGCGAAGCCCGGGCGTACCGCTAGTATTCAATAAACGTGTTGACACTACCATCGCAGATATTCGACCGCTAGTTACCTCTTCATCATCAGCTCGACCAACGCAGCCAGTTCCTGCGGCTTGCCCGTCTCCACGAGGATGTCGAGTAGAGCCGAGTGGACGCGATAGGGCTCGTTCAGTTGCAGCGCTTCTTCCAGGGTCTTTTGTTGGGATTCCTGGAACATTACAACAAGGGGCATAAAGTACTAATCATGTGGTAAGTAAAAATCTGGTTTTAAGGATTTTCTCGGTTTTACAAGTAATTTACATAGCAGATGAGAATTTTGCATACATTATAATGATAATAAATAAATAATGTTGAACAATCCACGCAGCATCATCTAGCCCTAAGCTAAGCAGAGCTTGTGTTATGGGCATTAGATGACTGGTATACATAATACAATAGATTACATAGATAGATATTTTTTATTATACATAGAAAACCAGAATACCCTAAAAACATTGTAAGTCAGATGTTGATTTCAATAAATATTAACTCAATTATTATGTCAATAGACTCCAAAATGACAAATAATTGAGTTAGTTTTAGCATGGGTTCATAACAAATCTTTAAGCTCTGCTTGGCTTGGGGCTAGTTGATGCTCTATGGAATGTCCCAACATTATTTATTTATGTATCAAAAGTTATTAATGTTCCAGAGCACTGTCAAAAAGATCTAAATTCTCAATATTTTCAGTAAAAATAAGTATACCTTAGTTCCGAAGCGGTGTTCTAGATTGAGCAAGGCGAGCCAAATGTTGAGCTTCTCTTGCTCCTCTCGGAAGGGGATGGCGGCCAGCGCTTTACGCGCCACCGCGCGGGCCTTGTCTAGCTCTGTCGACTGGGAAAAATAAACAGCTTATAAAAATTACCTATAATAAAGTTATTTTTTAACAATCTATGAAAAGGAACTGATTTGTTTTTATGCTAAAAAGTTAGGTTTTAGTGGCATCTAAATGGACATAGTTGTATGTCATTTAACAAGCATCCACTTTATCTAAAGTAATATTTTAAAGAGGAAAGATTTTATTCTTTGTTTATTTGAATTGAATAAGCTCCTATTTCACCATTAGATTCCTACATTATCCCTGATGAAAATAGGCTATAGAATATTTTCAAAATAGTTAGGGATCCGTATAAAAACTTAAATAATGTAAACAACTAACAAAATTAATTTTTTTTGAATACAATCTTTAGGTTTGTAAAAAAAAAAATATTTTTTTAGTGCGAGCCGTGGCGTACCTCTAATCACTACATAGTATAAAACAAAGTCGCTTTCTCTGTCCCTATATCCCTATGTTTACTTAAATCTTTAAAACTACGCAACGGATTTTGATGCGGTTTTTTTTTATAGATAGAGGAATTAATTTATGATAAAAAAAAATATACTAACCTGTAAATGGAAGGCCATATAAGCGATCCACAGCTGGCTCGAGGCGGGCTGCGCCAACAGCGCGCGTTCGAACTGGTCCACGGAGCGCGGCGCGGAGTCCTCGGCCGCGGCTGCCTCCAGCGACCGGATCCTCTCCTCTTCAGCCCTGACCTTCGCCAGTTTCTCCGCTACTGACAGCTTCTTACGCTTTTTCTTCGGCTGTTCTTGTGTCTAAAAGCAAACAAATCTTGGCTTGATTTGTTTCTTCGTTGAAAACATTAATTTATTGAATGAGTAAATCTCAGAAGGAATATGAGTACCTACCTATAGCATATATAAATCTCAAGTCGCCCTTAAGAGGTTATTGATCATCTATGATAACCCTGTATATGTATATTATGTAGTTTCATAAAGCCAAGTCAGCTAAAACACTACAACAACAGCCTATAATAGTCCACTGCTGGACAAAGGCCTCCCCTGATGAGCGCCATAGATGGCATTGTTCATCATTTGGGGGTTTTTGCCCATAATCCCCACGCTGGGCATGCGGGTTGGGGATCGCAGTTCGGTGTAGTTGTTCTGCAGAAGGCGCTGCTGCCCGCCCCCCGGTGTGTTTCCCTTAGTCGCCTCTTACGACACCCACGGGAAGAGTTGGGGTGGTGAAATTCTATGCCGGCACCACACGGCTAAAACACTAACAGCATATAAAAGATCTTCAACTGAGGTATTTGTGATATAAGAAAAAACATAATTCAACTTTCTTACAAGGTACTTCTTTGCTAATATGTCAACGAATACAGAACAGTGAACTGATAATGTCTGTGGTAATAAACTAACCTCTTCATCGCTGCTGCTAGATTCCTCTTCTCGCACGGTTTCCGTATTCACTCCAGCATTCCCGAAGAAGAAATCCTTAGCGCTGGGCACTTCGAGCACTGACTCCGTACTATCCACTACCTTTATATCCTCCATAACGGATTTCAAATCTACACTGCTTTCAACTTTATTTTCTTTTTTATTCTCTTTTGCTTCTTTTTGTTCTTCGTCATTTTCTTTCCTCTTTTCCAGTTTCTTAGCTATTTTTTTCTCTTTTTGCCGTTTCTTTTGTTCTTCTTTGTAGCTATCGTCCTTTTCGTATCCTAGTTTCGTTAATTTCTCAATTACTTCTTCTTTGGCATGTGCTAACTTCTGAATTCTTTCTTCTATGGTTACTTTCTCGTTTTGCATCGCCGTGTGATATTTTTTATTCTTCGAATTGAGTCCTCTATTTTCTATATTTGTTATTTTTTTATCTACGACTCCTGACCGCTTGAGTCTTATTGCTATAGCTTTTGATATAGCCGCAAGTCGTTTTCTGAAATCTTGTATTGTGGTACAATCGGAGGTGTCTAGAAGCCCTTGTTCGTGGGGTGTTAGAACATTTTCTTCATCGTAAACATCTGTTTCTATAGCATCACTTTCTTCTGATTTGGGTTCTTGGACCTTCTTTCTTTTTTCTTTCTTATTTTCTGGAGTTTCTTGGTATAACTTTATGTATTCTTCCGGATTTGACGTTTCAGAGACGTTTCTTTTTTTCTTTTTACTCAGTTTGTGTTCTTCTGTGTTTTCACCTGTATTTTGTTTTGTGTGTTCGCTTTTGTTTTTCTTCTGTGGAGGTTCACTTTCGCTTGTTTTCTGTTTCCTTTTGCCTAACTGATGGTCTTTCTGTAAAATATAATTTTTAATTGTGATATTACAAATCATATTACATTTATTAGTAACACATAAAATTTCAACATATCTTAAAATATGATTAGCTTACATCAGCACTGAAGGGTGGTGTGATGAGACTGCCCGTCATCTTCTTAGCTGTCGCTCTTATTCTTAATATCGTACAAGATACCTGTCAAACAAATAAGATAATTTAATTAAATTTCATTTGTAAAATACAGTTTATTTTTGGGACCTAGCAGTAGCACAGTAATGGTTAGAAATATAATACGATAATATTCAGGCAAGGCGTGAAAAATATCTGTGGATATTATAAATAATTTAAAGATTGGACACAAAGTTTACTTAAAAGTTGGTAAAGATTGATTTAGCTTAAAGATGAGATTTTATTAACATTCATTAAGATCGTTAAGAGCGGAAGCAATTCCGTAAAATGCTCGAAGCTCGAGTATATTGACCACACACAGCCCGCAAGGTGGGAGATTACCTGCAAAAACTGGTCGCAACGGGAAAAGTAGAGGAAAAACACCAACGCCCTGGTCAGACAGGGCTAATTTTAATCGTACTTCTCCAACACGCAATTTCGTGTTCGTACCGGCCAATTGGTGCACTCTAATACTACGAATTAGAGTATCAATTGGCACATAAAAAGGTAACGAAACAATCGATTGCGTATTTTGGAGAATTATAATAGGCATCACCTTCGACATCAACGAGAACGCGACGTCGTACGGGGGAAGCTATTTAAATAAATATGGACAATCCACACAGCATCATCTAGCCCCAAGCTAAGCAGAGCTCGTGTTATGGGTACAAGAGGACCGATATACTTAACACAATATATTACTAAGATAGATATTTTTTATTATACATAGAAAACAACCAGAACACCCTGAACAAATATTTGCAGATCGTATAAATATTTGTTCCGAGGCGGGAATCGAACCCACAACCTCTGCGTCGCAGGAGAACCTTCGCCCACCGCGCCACAGAGATTAGACTATTATACGAATAGGGAGCTCAGTTGCATCAGATGGACGCTTATTTTACAAGCGCACGCATATATTACAGATTGAATAAACGACACAAGGAGGAGAAAAATCGGTAGTCACTAAACAAGTGTACTTATTAAACAAGTGTACTTACTAAACAAGTGTACTTACTAAACAAGTGTACTTACTAAACAAGTGTACTTACTAAACAAGTATACTTACTAAACAAGTGTACTTACTAAACAAGTGTACTTACTAAACAAGTGTACTTACTAAACAAGTATACTTACTAAACAAGTGTACTTACTAAACAAGTGTACTTACTAAACAAGTGTACTTACTAAACAAGTGTACTTATTAAACAAGTGTACTTACTAAACAAGTGTACTTATTAAACAAGTGTACTTACTAAACAAGTATACTTACTAAACAAGTGTACTTACTAAACAAGTGTACTTACTAAACAAGTGTACTTACTAAACAAGTATACTTACTAAACAAGTGTACTTACTAAACAAGTGTACTTATTAAACAAATGTACTTACTAAACAAGTGTACTTACTAAACAAGTGTACTTACTAAACAAGTGTACTTACTAAACAAGTGTACTTACTAAACAAGTATACTTAAAGGCTAGTTCGGACCAGGCTATTAATTTAGTAGAGTACCGAGTAATTTAGTGGCTAAATGTGTGTGAACCACAAAAATTTAGTCGAGTAGTTTAGTGAACGATTAAGTCGAGTCGATCCATTTTACTCTATTTTTATCGGGCGAGTAGCGCCTCCCACCACGCGTCCGTGCTCACTTGTTCACCGGCGAAACAAGTCCGAACCTGTTGATTAGTCGAGTTCATTAGTAGACTTCTCAAAATTGTATCTTTACGCTGAATTTGAGAGTGTATGTATTTTCGTTAACAGAAAATTCACACAACTTTCGGACATTCTCAAACTATCGAAGTATTCTTTAGGATCTTCCAATGCTAATTCCTTCAGAAGACAATTAGTAGCTCCTAGTGTATCTCTTCTATTGATCCATTTTCGTACCCATAACTTCTTTTTCTTAATCAAACAAATTTCCTCATCCACCTCTTCTAAAATAGCCGATTAGTTTAATCAGATTATTCACTCTATTGCGTTGCAGCCCGTTCATTTTGCGAAACACCACTTACTTGTGTACTATACTGGACCGTAATGCGAACGATTTCAGTGCAGTAGCGAGTAGTTTAGCCACTAAATTACACGTTACTTTACTAAATTACTAAAGTAGTCCGAACTAGGCTTAATAAACAAGTATACTTACTAAACAAGTGTACTTACTAAACAAGTATACTTACTAAACAAGTGTACTTACTCACTAAACAAGTGTACTTACTCACTAAACAAGTGTACTAACTCACTAAACAAGTGTACTAACCCACTAAACAAGTGTACTAACTCACTAAACAAGTGTACTTACACACTAAACAAGTGTACTAACCCACTAAACAAGTGTACTAACCCACTAAACAAGTGTACTAACCCACTAAACAAGTGTACTCACAATCTGTCCCAGATGGAAGGCGTCTGCGATGCTCAGCGCCTTGTCGCGTGAGATGTACTGCCGCGGGACGAACGCCACCACGTCGTGGAAGAAAGACACCAGCAGGAACTCTTGCGCGATCGACTGTCGACGTAATGCTTACATCAGTTTCATGTTACATTAGTTTATGTATGTCGTGTGGTGCCGGCATAGAATTTCACCACTCCCACTCTTCCCGTGGATGTCGTAAGAGGCGACTAAGGGAAACACACCGGGGGGCGGGCGGCAGCGCCCTTTGCAGAAAAACTCCACCGAACTGCGATCCCCAACCCGCATGCCCAGCGTGGGGATTATGGGCAATAACCCCCATATGAAAAAACGCGTCCTTTGGCGCACACTAGGGGAGGCCTATGTCCAGCAGTGGACTGATATAGGCTGATGTTGATGATGTTTATGTATGTAAACTCCAATTTTACCAACACATTTTGAGTTTCATTATCACTATATAGGTTTTTGTATTAGCATTGCATCCGTGGGAAGCCGGAGCGGGTCGCTAGTTATATTTAAATTTATTCATTAAATTAAATCTATATTTTATATAGTACTAGCGGTACGCCCCGGCTTCGCACGGGTATTTACGAAAATTTATTTTTTTCATGCGGATCCCTAATTTTTTATTAAATATTCTTTAGCCTATGTTCATCAGGGAAAATTTAGGATTTTAATGGTGAAGGAATTTTTCAAATCGGTTTCAGTTAGTAAATCAGTTCACGTAGCGACACGGACTCGGGTGATTCTTATTTGCCCTTCATTTATCATTGTTATCATTTATCAGGAATATGTAGGGACCTTCACAGTATATGTCCCCATGGGCAGTAAAGTACCCACCCGGATATCTACCGTGTAGCTTCACCCTACAGTGTATGTCCCCATGGGCACTACAGTACCCACCCGGATTCTACCGTGTAGCTTCACCCTACAGTGTATGTCCCCAAGGGCAATACAGTACCCACCCGGATATCTACCGTGTCGCTTCACCCTACAGTGTATGTCCCCATGGGCACTACAGTACCCACCCGGATTCTACCGTGTAGCTTCACCCTACAGTGTATGTCCCCATGGGCAATACAGTACCCACCCGGATATCTACCGTGTCGCTTCACCCTACAGTGTATGTACCCATGGGCACTACAGTACCCACCCGGATTCTACCGTGTAGCTTCACCCTACAGTGTATGTCCCCATGGGCAATACAGTACCCACCCGGATATCTACCGTGTCGCTTCACCCTACAGTGTATGTCCCCATGGGCAGTACAGTACCCACCCTGATGACTGCAGTGTAGCTTCACCCTACAGTGTGTGTCCCCATGGGCACTACAGTACCCACCCGGATATCTCCCGTGTAGCTTCACCCTACAGTGTATGTCCCCATGGGCACTACAGTACCCACCCGGATTCTACCGTGTAGCTTCACCCTACAGTGTATGTCCCCATGGGCAATACAGTACCCACCCGGATATCTACCGTGTCGCTTCACCCTACAGTGTATGTCCCCATGGGCAGTACAGTACCCACCCTGATGACTGCAGTGTAGCTTCACCCTACAGTGTGTGTCCCCATGGGCACTACAGTACCCACCCGGATATCTCCCGTGTAGCTTCACCCTACAGTGTATGTCCCCATGGGCACTACAGTACCCACCCGGATATCTACCGTGTAGCTTCACCCTACAGTGTATGTCCCCATGGGCACTACAGTACCCACCCGGATTCTACCGTGTAGCTTCACCCTACAGTGTATGTCCCCATGGGCAATACAGTACCCATCCGGATATCTACCGTGTCGCTTCACCCTACAGTGTATGTCCCCATGGGCAGTACAGTACCCACCCTGATGACTGCAGTGTAGCTTCACCCTACAGTGTGTGTCCCCATGGGCACTACAGTGCCCACCCGGATATCTCCCGTGTAGCTTCACCCTACAGTGTATGTCCCCATGGGCACTACAGTACCCACCCGGATATCTACCGTGTAGCTTCACCCTACAGTGTATGTCCCCATGGGCACTACAGTACCCACCCGGATATCTCCCGTGTAGCTTCACCCTACAGTGTATGTCCCCATGGGCAGTACAGTACCCACCCTGATGACTCCGGTATATGCGTGTCCGACTTGCGCGTCCTCGTAGCTCTGCAGCGGCTCCAGCTCCGGAGCCAGGAGAGACGGCTTTAGGGTCAGCACGAGCTGCTGCTTGGACGTGTCCACTGATAGGACACGGGCTTGGACTCTTTGACCCACCTGTGGACGGAGAAAACTCATCGTTTTTATTACTCGACCTCGACGACCTCTGGTGGCGAGATGGGCGAACGGCCGCCTGCGGGCTGAGGCGCGGGAGGTTGCCGGTTCGATTGAGGGTCGGGACAAATGTTTGTACGTCCTGCTAATATTTGTTCAGGGTGTTCTGGTCGTTTTCTATGTATAATAAAAAATATATATCTGTCTTTGTACTTGTATATTGTTATGTATATCAGTTATCTAGAACCCTTAACACAAGCTGTGCTTAGCAAAGGGTTACATATGCTGTGTGAATTGTCCAGCATTATTTATTGTATTTAATATCTCAGAGTTTACCTTATATTTCTTGTGCGTGATGTTTGAAGTGCGCGCCTTCTTCGGGTCCACGTAGACCCCGGTCTCCGTCAAATGTATTTGGGGCACGAATCCTGAACAACATACAAAAAAAAAATTACATTTAGTTTTGTCTATATACTGTCATAACATGCTTTTGAATAGTCATGTCATCTTTCACCCTGTCGTTTTAACATATACACAACTATTCACCATAATCCCCACGCTTCGCATGCGGGTTGGGGATCGCAGTTCGGTGGTTTTTTTTTTTTTATATCTGATAGACCTCCGTTTGACCACAAACAAATTTTTGAGTTGTTCTGCAGGCGCTGCTGCCCGCCCCCCGGTGTTTTCCCTTAGTCGCCTCTTACGACACCCACGGGAAGAGTTGGGGTGGTGAAATTCTATGCCGGCACAACACGGCAAACTTTACATCTTGCACTTGACTAATGTTGCCTGAACAAACTGGTCTGGGGGGACCACAATTATTTGGGACTCGACGCCCTAACCCACTACGCCCTAACCCACTACGCCCTAACCCACTACGCCCTAACATGATACCCACTAAAACCTCTAAATTCTTTCCCGTCCCTTCTCACACTTTAGCCAGCCTCACAGCCTACCTCTGACCCTGCCGACCGCGAGCTCGGCGTGTGTGTCGCACAGCGCGCAGACAGTCGCGGTCACCAGCTGGCCGGGCCACAGCTGCTGCAGGCTGAAGTAGGGCTCCGCCACGACGCGCGGCTCGTCCGACACAGAGTACACGTAGTCCGACAGGTTGTAGCACAGGACGCGGACGCGGTGCTTGCTGCCTGGTAACAATCATACCACTACATAGTATAAAACAAAGTCGCTTTCTCTGTCCCTATATCCCTATTGACATGTATCTAAATCATTTTAAACTTAGATTTAGATAGGCAAAAACAAACATTGTACATATTAGACACATAAGTTATATATGAATGTACTAGTGGTTTCTTTTTTACTTCTTACACTATAGGACAAAAAATTGAAGTGAAGAGAAATCAATAACAACTTATTTCTTTGTTATAATAATTATCAGTATGAAATTTGACTTGTCTTAGTGCTTATTTTGTAAGCCTAAAGAAATAAAGTTATTGAATCTGAATCTGAATCTATGTATGCTTAAATCTTTAAAACTACGCAACGGATTTTGATGCGGTTTTTTTAATAGATAGAGTGATTCAAGAGGAAGGATTCTGTACCAGCAGTGTACCCGTGCGAAGCCGGAGCGGGTCGCTAGTGTCAGATAAATAAGGACAATCCACACAGCACCACCTAGCCGCAAGCTAAGCAGAGCTTGTGTTATGGGTACTAGATGACTGATATACATAATATAATATTATTACATCGATATACAATTTTTAGTACACATAGAAAACGACCAGAACACGCTGAACAAATATCTGCAGATCGTACAAATATTTGTGCCGAGGCGGGAATCGAACCCGCGACCTCCTGCGTCGCAGGCAGACCTTCGCCCACCGCGCGAGTATTTATTATTAGTTTGTAAGCATTCGTATAATTATTACTGTTTTTGTTCTGTGCTGTAATTGGGTTGTTTCTATAAATGTTTATCTACATCTATCCCTATCTTTTCCTTTTCTTTTATTTTTGTCTTTAATTTTACTTATTTTGGTTTTTAATTTCACTTAACACATTATAAATTTAAGGTTTTTGACATGCATGAATAATATAATATAATGATTATAAGAATTCCCTGCATCTAACTATTTTTAAAAATATTTTCCTACATGTACTATTATTGACATAAGCTTAGTATTAAGACCCAAGCTGTATACATGTACATGCGAACAATTAAATAAATAAATAAATGTCAATTTCTATCAGCAGTTATCACGTTATAAGTATCTCTATCAGCGTTGTGGTTCCTTTACATTACGGCTAGCTCTCACAACATATGCTGGGTCGGGCGCCATTTTGTACCTCTTAAGATTATTAGAATAAGTAAAACTGTATACCTCTTGTGGCTACAAATAAAGTTTTCTTTATTTATCTGTATAGGTCATATAGGAATATGTAATTAGTTGTTATGTTTTTAGTGTATTTCTTTGTCGCTTTGGTTCTGTAGTGTTATGATAATGTAAATGATTAAAAATAAATAAATAAATAAAACTAGCAGAGAGAGTGGTACGTACCTATTGGATAGGACTTGGCGACCACCTCCTCATCAGGTAACTCCTCGTCCACCTGGATCCGCTTCACGCTCAGCACACCTTGGTTCCCGTGGCCCAACTTGAAGTGGACTGAGCGATTGATGATTTTCAACACCTGCACACATATAGGACATTAGGTTAGACTAAAACTTTTTAAACTTTCACGATTTGATAACACATTAAAGAATATTTTATCGGGTATATACTGTGAACGTGGACATTCCTGATTCAGAAAACGAGGTAAGGGTAGTCGTGGATACTGCCGTCAATTCTTGTCTGTAACGCGCAGAACATCCAGTCGTTAGGATCACGTGTTCTGTGATCCAGGCGCCTCGTGACCACGGCCGCTGCAACGCGGTGGAAACGTAGGGGAAAATAAAACAAAAAGTACGCGATAAATATTCTTTAATATTATTTACACTGATTTAAGAAAAGGTTAATATTTATACGGGGATTCCCGGAATTCGGGATTTTTAATTGTCCGTTAACTGTCCATAAACTATAGGGTTTTGAAAATAATACATATTATAGTTGAGGATATTTTCTACATCACTTGACCAAAACACGAATGGTGTCATTCCACCCGATAGGAAAAAAATCACAAAGATATTTCAAAATGAAACTTTAATTGATAAGTGTGAATAAACTGACACAAAATCTATAACAAAAAATTGCAAACTTTATACTATTACGCAGTGCATCACGAGAAAATATTTTTATATGCCATACAAATATTTTTAAAAACTTTTTTTTTGACAATTCAGTCCGTAGAAAAGGGAAGGCACGTATGTTTAGTGTGATAATTATAACTTCAATCAGCAGACCCAGACATTTCAAACAAAATGAAATTTATAAAAAAAAAACTTTCAACACAGAATGTGTGTTGAAAATACACCGTTACTTAAAAAGCATATAGTACCTGTGCTTCCTCCACAATATCTCCGTCGCTGAGCGTCTGCTCGGCCGCCATGTCAGGGTACGTCGACTCGAAGATGCTCTTCATCGTCAGGAATGGGGTCTTGCGAGTCGGCAGCACGTAGAGGACTCGACATCTGATCTATAAATAAATAAATAATAAATCTTTAGGAAATATGTAATCATTGTTCTAAATATACAGGGTGAGTTTGTAGAGCCACTGAGGTGAAGTGTAGAGAGCGTGAATAAATAATAAATCTATGGGAGATATGTAACCATTGTTCAAATTATACAGGGTGAGTTTGTAGAGCCACTGAGGTGAAGTGTAGAGAGCGTGAGAGTTATCGAAATGTCAGGTTAAGAGGTGTTTTATTGAAAAAAAAAATCTACATTTAAAAAATGCCAAAAAATATTCGTTTTTCTGGAAGAGATTTTTGTTTACCGAGGCTCTTCGGGTTTAAAAACATATCTATAAGATATCTGAACGTCTGGTCAAAGCGACGCGTGACCCGAAAGCTGCTTAGTATCAGGCGCATCGCATCAGCATTGCCGTGCAGCCAGCATCTTGGGGATGCTTCTTACTGTTTATTATATCTTTTATGTGGTCAAGTGGTCTTAAATTATAGTTCGCGTCACGTAAAAAGAACGCTGGCCTTGAACCTGCGCAGAAGTCGATTTCTAGGTCTATTTGGTGGAGCGCGGTGGTGCGCGGGGCGGGCCGGTCACGCGGCGCATGCGTGCCGGTGCGCTATTGGTTCGTCAGTTGACATTTGCTTTCAAAGTTGTGCTAAAGTCACATTTCTCGTCAAAATACCCTCGCGCACAAAATTTTACTAAAAGGTTTTTTAAAGAAAAAAATATTTTTGAAGAATATTGTTGTATGAAATGAGAGGCAGATAATAATGCCTTTGATATTTTAATAGGAGCGTCGCGTCGTCATCTAGTTCTCGCGTCACCCAAGACGACCAAATGAATGGATTTGCTACATTAAACATTTTTTTTATACACTCGAGAGCAATGAATCCGGGTCACTCAAAGAAAAAAAAAATCTCGGAAAGTAACCCTTAGTTGCATTAACCTAGCATTCTTACTTTCCGAGATTTTTTTTTTTCTTTGAGTGACCCCGATTCATTGCTCTCGAGTGTATTTAGATTAAACATTCTAAACTGAATCGAAAATGTCTTTCATTTTATCTAACATTTTCTAATAACAAATACGAAATATTAGTAAAAATAGATTTAGCAAATTAGCATACCTAGTACTGTTGTGCGCGACTATACCCATGCGCGAACATACCCCTTCCACTTTCTTCCAGCGTTCTTTTTACGTGACGCGAACTATAAGAAAGGTATCAATACGAAGGGCTACTTTTGAAATAAATGTAAAACCTTTTGTCCGAGCGTAGGTTTCTTCCCCTTGACCTTGTCGATGTGTTGTCTCTGTACGTAGCACGTCGTGTCTCCGAATATCGTGCCTTCGATGCCGTTCTCGAGGGGCTGCAAGTAGATAAAACTGTTTTAACACTTGGGCGGCAAAATGAAGTGACGGCAATGTAGGGGGGCGGGCAACAGCGCCCTTTGCAGAACAACTCCACCGAACTGCGATCCCTAACCCTACCCAGGGGCATACCCAGGGGTTTATGGGCAATAACCCTCAAATGCCATAAACTGGACATAGGTAGGCCTAATGAGCGCCACGCTCATTAGGGTAGGCCTATGTCCAGTAGTGGACTATTATAGTCAGGTGTTGTTGTTGTTGAGTGTTCTACGTACAGTGTCCACAGTAAACTCCACACAGCTGCCCGGCAGAACGGCCCCTTTCGGTTTCTTCCTAAGTAGGGCTCCTTGCACGGCGCCCAGCGTCGCCGACACCGTCACTACGCTGCTCGTGGCTGACGAGGTCACTGACTTGACGGCGCACCAGATCACCATTCCTACGTCTGTGGAGTTAAAGATAATTACAATCGTATCACCATCATCAGCCTGTAACAGTCCTCTAATAACTCTCCTAATAAGTCGACAAAAAAGAAGAGAAGTCAATAACAACTTATTTCTTTTTTTATTATAATTAACTGTCAAATTATAAAATTTGACTTGTCTAAGTGCTTATTTAAAAAACCTAAAGAAATAAAGTTATTGAATCTGAATCTAATGAGCGCCATAGATGACATTATTTATAATTTGGGGGTTATTGAAGAACAAGTTAGAACTCTGATAAGTGAAACAATTGAGCTAACTGCAGACGTTTTAAACGATATCAATAGCAGTTGGAGGCGTCCCCAAGACTGGCTGCGTTGGCCCAATGGCTGGCAATGCAATAATTTATAAATATAAATAATTCTGGAAAATCCACCATCATCTAGCCCCATAATATACAGAGCTTGTGGTATAGGTACTTACTAGACAGCTGATATACTTAATCACATATTTTCATAAAAATATTTTTAGGGCTGGAATCAAACCCGCAACCTCCTACGTCGCAGGCGCTTCGTTCGTTGCGTTACAGAGGTTCTCAAACAGAATAAAATAATTGGTTTTTCAACTGTGACTTAATTCTGCAAATAACAGAACCTGAGCGTTGCCCAGCTTTGGGCTAGATACTTTAAAACTACAAACCTATGTCTATATCTGGATTGACATCTTTCTTAGGCAAGAAAGTGGTGGTGTTTGGTATTCCTAGATCCATCACAAAACCATGATCCTCTATTGACACCACCGCCGCTTGGAATAGGGCTCCTTTAAAATAATTAGATGATAGATCAAAAAAACAGCTTAAAATAAACAGGAAATGTTTTTGCGACTTGGGACATGTACCTATTAGTACGAAAGAAATGAATAAAGTATGTGAGTATGCATTACCGTCACAGAATATGTACAAGGAAACTCGGCGGAGTGCGGGATGTAAAAAAAATATGTGTATACAGTACAAACGAAAAAGTAATAAAAAACAATATGAGTAGAGTTTAAGTTGAGGTCGAGGTAAAGACTAAAGAGTAAGAGTCATCATCATCATCACCAGCCTATAACAATCATCTGCTGGACATAGGCCTCCCCTAATGAGCGCCATAGATGACATTATTCATCATTTGGGGTTATTGCCCATAATACCCACGCTGGGCATGCGGGTTCGGGATCGCAGTTAGGTGGAGTTGTTCTGCAGAGGGCACTGCTGCCCGCCCCCCGGTGTATCTCCCTTAGTCGCCTCTTACGACACCCACGGGAAGAGTTGGGGTGGTGAAATTCTATGCCGGCACCACACGGCAATGGGGGTAATGGGGGTAAGAGTAGTAATCACCTTTAACAACATCATCCACCGCCTTCCCGCCGTTCACGTGCTGGGGCATAGTGGAGAGCATCAGGCTCTTTTCCTTCTGTTCCAGGACTTTCACCACAATGTACTGTCCAGGTCTGAACATTTTTCCCAGATCTTTTACTTTATCTACCTGAAAAATCATGCGGTTTTAGCATTCACTGAACAGAAGAGCTACTGGAAGTGAAGTTTACACAAATTGTTTAATGATTATGTGTGTGATGTGATAGTGTTTTCTGTGTAAACAGGTCAATGAATTATTGTTTCCATAGACAAAATAGAAAGAGAAACAAATAAAGTAAAAAACAGGCTAGCTCAAGAACACTTGTTTTAGAGTCACTCTGAGTGATTAACAGATTTTACAAAGTTCAAAGAAAACATACCTACATTCTATTTGTATTTCTTAAAAATGTAGACCAAGAAGAAAAAAACTTTATTACCCTATCCTGTACAACAAGGAGCTTTTCCTTTAAAACTAATTAACCTATCAATGATGAGATTTTAAAATTAAAAACAAAATACTTGTTACAATATTGTACAGCAACAGCTGTATATAATACATTATCTGAGCGAAGTGTACTGTACTGACCTTGTCATTAACATAGTCCTCTAGCAGTTTGTTGTAGGGCTCGCTGACGTGGCATGCCATCAGATTTCCAATCAGCTTGCATGGCAGCATCACTATCAGTTTCGTGTCGTAGGCATAGCGCACTCGCCCCAATACGAGCACACCTTCTTTTATTGTCTGGAAAACATACAAATTAAGAAACGTGACATTTGATTGCGAATTGTATCCCCGCCATTAACTTCTTCAAAAATTTACTGGACAAAATATTCAAAGTATATCTTGGTATTGACAAATACCAAGATACACATGTATGGACAATCTGCCTGTATAACAAATAATGACAAAAAATGTCTGTGAAGGAAATATTTGCTGTGGTTATAGATTTTGATCTAATATTGCGACCTTGAGAATGAACTTCAGGTATTATGAAAAAAGTTGTAAATGCAAAAACAGCAAGTTTTAGTTGCTTTAAAAATACTGACTATATTAGGGAGATACTTCAAGACATGATTTTAAGTAGCTAGCACTCCAAAAACGTAGCTCTAGCTACTTATAGGTATCACAAGTATATCACAAGTAGCTGGACTATTCCTTGTTTATGATTTATAGAGATAGTTTAAAGTAAAGCTGCAGGTTACATAGCTATAATATATATTATAGTTTTAGCCCGGGTTCGAGGACAAATATCAATGGATATATATCAAGCTGGGTTTGACGATATATACTAAATGTTTCTTTTATAATAAATTGCAATATAAAATGGTTTAAAAAAAATATTATTCAGTAGTTCTTAGCGTTTGTTATTGTATTTCTACTCCCAAATACAGATGTTTTGGAAATAGAATTAAATCATACTCATAGTCTAATCTAATCTATAAAATATGTAGCCCACCAAAGACTAACCTTGTAGCTCAACCCAACAGCACAGTTTTTGGTAGATTGGTCTATTTCTTGGGTGAATTCGTCTGATAAATATCCATCGTCACCCTCAGATTTCTTGTGTAACTTCTTCTTTTTCTTTTCACTTTTCTCTGGTGCCCCTAAAAACTATAAAATCCATGATCGGTAGGTATTATGTGAATTTTAGGAATAGTTGTAACTTAGCAGAGTTATCTCTCCGAATTACTCACGTTGGCGCTTTGCTTGAATAAAGCTGTGGGCTTCTTTCCACCGCGGGGAAAGTATTCTTCTGTTTCTGCCATTAATCTACGCTATACTTTAATTGCAATCTTTATAAAACCAAATCCCCGACCCGAACCGAAACAACAACACAATGTTTACAGTTTACACGGTACACATGATATTTTTTGAGGTTAGTTTATTTTACGTTTCGTTTCAGCAGTGTTGTTAGCATTGCATCTGTTAATTTGACAGATAAAAAAAGTTCGAAACGCAGATTATTACAAAATATTGTTACTCATGTAAATAATGTTCTTTTCATAAACTATGGAAAATCACCAATGGTAAATCCTTCGAATAGGACCATTCTATGTGTTAATCCTACAGTCAGAAGACTGGACTATGGATAATAATTTTTGTATCACAAGACTTTACAGAAGCGCTTAAACTACTAATATAGTAGTTTATTTAACATAGTTGGCTATACTATTACGCTATAATATAATATACCAGATAATAAAAATAAAGTTCTAGCTTTTTGAGATAGGTAGGCAGTATCTTATTCTTTCACTCTCCTTCATATCCATAAAGGAAATATGAGATGCAAGCACTGTTGTCATTTTATTCTGGCGTATCGATCGTAAGTAGGTAGATTGATTTGCTTTGCTTTTGCGTCAGTCAGTTCAGTCCTTTCCTTTGTCAGTCAGATTAAATAGACACGACGACGACGACACACGCACGCACGATAGTACATAACATTCATAACAATTTTGTTACATCACGTAGGTACCTACGTACGCACCGGTAAGAAACTATTTTATTTTAAAACGAAAGTTAATTTGCCTTATAAATCTTATAATTCATGAAAGTAGCCTCATATAATGTGGGTGGGCCCAAATCCAAAAACATCAATTGAGAGGGTTGAAATTATCTACCTATGTGTACCAAGATTTCTAAACTTACAATTAAAGTTTGAGGACCGTGGATGGCGTTTTTATTGAATAAATTGGATTGTTCCCTCGATTATTTTATCGTCCCGTGCACTTTATCTCAAGTACCTACCTACACATTTGATTCGTAAAAGTAGGTAGGCACTTTGTTTTTCATCTGCGATAAATTCAAGGTAAATGCATCAAGAACCAGAATAACCAGTTCGGGTTTTTACTTCGTTTCAGTGAGTCGCAAAGCATTAAAGCAGTGATCTGTTAAAGTACACGAAAATTTTAGCAAAATGAAGAAGATTGTAATCTTTGGTTCAACGGGTATGACTGGACTGTGTGCTGTGGAGGCAGCTGTTAAAAAAGGTACTTAAGCAGATTTTGTGCATTTACCTGCCAGGTAAAACCTAAATGTACCTAGTATTTATTTCTATAAATTCAGACCTGTAGTTTTCTTACAAGGAAAACTATTTGCACTGTCTACATAGTGCTTTAGTTAGAATATTTTTTATAAGAATAGATTGATGATGTGATATAATGGTGATCAAAACAAAATTGGTTGTCTGGTAGAGATCGCTCTTGAACGATAAGACCGCCAATTGTCACAAATATTGTAATATTTATTTTGTTTATTATTTTGATAATTGTGCAATAAAGAATTTTTTATCTATCTGTACAGGTATCTCCGTACGAGCATTTGTACGAGACCCATCCAAAGTACCTGACCATCTGAAAGATAAGGTTGAGATTGTTGAAGGCAATGTCCTGGAACCTGACTCCATCCACAACGCAGTAGAGGGCACAGATGGAGTGGTCATCGCTCTCGGGACCAGAAATGCTCTGGAACCAACCTCAGATATGTCCGAAGGAACTAAGAATATTTTAGAAGCCATGAGGGCTAAGAATGTCAAGAATGTGTCTGTATGTCTGTCTGCATTCCTCTTCTACCCTCCGGAGAAAGTGCCTCCGAGGTTCAATGACCTCAATGATGACCACAAGAGGATGTACCAGGCTCTTAAAGATAGCCCCCTGAATTACATAGCTGTGTTCCCTCCGCACATTGCTGGTGAGGGTCATTATTTATTTATTAATATATTTAGCCATTAAACTGGGTGAGATATATATTATCATGACTTGAAATTGTTTGATCTGTTTGGTTATAAGATATCTCTCAACTCAGTGTGAATGAGTGTCATACCTACCTATAAATTTTTTTCACTTATGTACTTAGTAATAGTATGTGGAATGTGCAGTTTATTACGACCTCTGTGGCGCGGTGGGCGAATGTCCGCCTGCGACACAGGGGGTTGCAGGTTCGATTCCCGCCTCGGGACAAATATTTGTACTATCTGCAGATATTTGTTCAGGGTGTTCTGATCGTTATCTATGTATATAAAATAAAAAATGTTTATTATATAATGTACTCGTATATTATTAAGAATATTTCAGTTATCTAGTACCCATAACACAAGCTCTGCTTAGTTTGGGGCTAGATAATGATGTGTGACTTGTCCAGCATTATTTATTTATTTATTACTGCATTATCTTCTACATAATCATGATTAGTATTTTAGACTCATAAAAACAGCAAAGCCACACGCAATTTTAATACTTGAAAATTAATTAAAACACTTTCATTGACGCGTTTCCATCGTGAATAGTGGAAACAGGTTAGGTATGTATTCTGATTGTTTTATTTTATTTTCTTCGTCACCTTCAGAATATCTTTTTTAAAAACAAAAAACCAATGTCTGTATAACGTGTTCAGCTTTACATAATCTCCATAGCACGGGAATTGTTTTATAGGGTTATTTGGCGGTCTAAAAATAATTTCATTGATCACACGTGACATTTTATATTTTACTAGCGGCCCGCCCCGGCTTCGCACGGGTATTAAACAAAAATTTCAGAAATTATACACACTAAAACGATGGGTTTTACAGTTTTCATACGGATCTTTATTTTTTTTAACAGCATTGGGGTTTTTGACATTGACTCGACATTCCAAAACTGACACTGGCCGTAGAGAAAAAGCAAGCACCGTGCGCTATACAACCTCTTTTTCTATTCTGACGCGCCATAATAGAAAAAGAGGTTGAATATACAGCCCACGGTTCAATTATTGAATTTTTCATGCGGATCCCTAACTTTTTTGAAAATATTATATAGCCTATGTTCATCACGGAAAATTAAGGATTCTAATGGTGAAAGAATTTTTTAACTCGGTTCAGTAGTTTCGGAGCCTATTCAATTCAAACAAACAAACAAACATACAAACAAACAAACAAACATACAAACAAACAAACAATCAAATCTTTCCTCTTTATAATATTAGTATAGAGTCTATACTAATAGATAGTATAGACTAATCCATGTTTTCGGGCCATGCTCCATTTCGGTTGTGCTAGTTTAGTTTAAATATTTAAAAATGTTGTTAGCCTTTAACTAACTAACCTATTAACCTTAGTTGGTTAATTTAAGTCACTATAATAAATGCTAATCATAGGATTCTTTGAATTAAACTTGTTCATGCGTAACCGCAGTGACATATGCTGGTCTGCCTGAACATGGGCCTCATGGCTATCAAAGAGTTAAGTGGCGTCTTAGATGACCGGATTAGGCCAGTTTTCACCAGTTCACTGTCAGACTGGAGCTCCTGATATATCAGGCTTAAGCTTGATTTATTGGCTTTTATCTGATAGGGCCATGCGGGTTGGGTTTGCAGTTCTTTGTTGGGTCTAATCTGCTAGGGGAGCTGCTCCGCAATGAATATACCTACCTCAGTCTCTTACGACACAGATGGAGTCTTGAGGTGGTCTAAGCTAGCACGACCAGTTTTCATAACTGTAAACGCGATTAACATTCCCAATCTTAGTTTAGCAATTCAATTGATAAAGCTGTGTGGTTTACCTATGCTGATAAAGGTCGGGCCATTGACGCATTTGCAAAGAATAAATACCGACCTAATGATTTACATTCTTCAACTTCTCCTGGCCTCAAAATTGTTGGAGACCTTTATGTTTTGACAATAAATAGAGTAATCTTATGGAAGCTTAGAATTAAGGTTTTCAGAACTGATAGCATCAATTATTATTGACGACCTCTGTGGCGCGGTGGGCGAAGGTCCGCCTGCGACGCAGGAGGTTGGGGGTCGATTCCCGCCTCGGGACAAATATTCGTACGATCTGAAGATATTGTTCAGCGTGTTCTGGTCGTTTTCTATGTACCTATAATAAATAAAAATATCTATCTATGTAATAATAATGTATTATGTATATCACTATATCAGTCATCTAGTACCCATAACACAAGCTCTGCTTATCTTGGGGTTAGATGATGCTGTGTGGATTGTCCGGCATTATTATTATTATTAAAGCCCTGAACATACTAAGGCTAATCAACATGAATCTTACAGAAGGAAAAATGTAATAAATTATCAACACTAAACACATCTCTTTCTTCGCCGAACAGTTATGGGTAGGTACTAGATAACTTAATAGTTAATGCAACCTTAACGTTAGCAATCTCTTCCAGATGAGCCAAGCCGCGAGAAAATCATCACAGTGAACCCTGAGAACGGCCCCGGACGCTCCATCTCCAAGTGGGACCTTGGAGCCTTCCTCGTGGACTCCCTGGACGAGCCCAAGTACTACAAGTCTGTTATCGGCATCGCTAATGTACCCAAACAGTGATTATAGAGTATTATATATCTATTGTTACTGGGCTGCTCAAGGTACCTGTTGGATTTGATGGGACATGTCTTTTTAATAGGGGTGGATGGTGAACACGCATTTAAAAAAAATGAATTTTATCTGCCTCTTGGCCATTACTGGTGTGTAAGATGCATAATGAATTTCCAGTAGTTCCTATAAATATTTATTTACAGGAACTAGGACATATGCTGATGAAGTAAACGCTGCTATTGAGTAGCTTGGTTCTATAACTTAGCTAACATTCTTTCCAAGCGCGTGTATATAATAAGTTTCATATGTTATAATAAGTTTAATTATTTCGACCGTGGTCCATATTATTATATGCACAAGAATTTAGATTTAAACAGGTATTTTATAGATTTCTACAATCTTTGTAGTAGACTATTAAGTATATCGTGATAATTATAGTATATCAAGACTACACACGCATTACACCATCATGCATAAATGGCGAAAAATTTCGAGACATGTCCTATCAAATCAAACAGGTACCTACTTATCTACTATCTCGCAGCCCTGATTTTAGGCAGGTTAATCTTAAGGTCATCCGATGAAGTGAATACGATTCTAATGGAATTGGAACGACTCCGATTTAAATAAAATTAGACGACCGTTGAGGTTTCACGAATCGTTGTTTTCAGGGTTAAAATGTGGTATTATATTATCACAAGTTTTTTTAAACAGAGCTGATCAGAAACAGCAATTTATATGCAGGTATCAGGTTTAATTTTTAAACAAACATAATTTTTACCAGCTTTTTATCACCCCACAGTTGGGCATAGGCCTCAACCCATTCCTTAGAGGCATCGTGAGAGACACGATGGACCCAGCATTTATGGCCATTTTTATATCAATTAATTTTGTTCTCTGAGTGGATATGTATAAAATTTAATATTAAAATTAACTAAACCTTCAAGACAAACTTAGGGCTCTTGCCCAGCTGAGGGACAACCGAACTTCTTTTTTTTAAATAAATGCAATTCTAATTTATACAACCTTGAGTTGGCGCGGAAATTTATGCACTATTATCATTCGAATAATACTAATTACAGTCACAATTTATTTTAGTATTTCGCAAAACTAAGCAATTTAGCACAAATGGGGCATTGATAACGTTATTTAGCTTTTTTAACATTCCGTGTTATTCAAAAGGTTGTACATAACGCGTTAGATAGACTTTGATTTTCTTAATGTTTACAAGAATACTGTGTTCTTCCATTTAAATTTAAATCAGCCAACAGCGCTGTCGATACCTCATTTTTAAATAATATATAAAGAATGTAAAGAGAAAAATCTATTTCGTTGTCATAAAAATATTTTAATTATTCTCTTTTTTTTTTCATTTTTCCCCTGACTCAGTTAATCCTTTCACTTTGACTAGCATCCAGTCGTGGTTAGGGTGTATATCTCCGGAGTATAAGTGGTTCATAGGTGTGTAGTCTCTAACTGCGGATCTTCCGCTTAAGGTGTCCCAACTGCATTTCTGAGAGACCAGGGTGAAAGAGCTGGGGTAGTCTAGGCTCATGTCTATCTGGTCGCTGGTGTCGGGGCTCCAGGGATACTTGACTTTCACCCTGTCGGAGAATAGCTCAGCGCTGGTGAACGCATCCAGTGTCCATGAGGATAAGGAGCCTGTAGATAATTCGCTTTTGGCGACTTCAGGAACCTGGACATTTAAAAACTTACCTTCAGGGTCTCTCCGATCAGTGAAGGTTTCCGATGATTCTGCACTAAAAAAGGCGGAGGAGCCGTTGCTACTGGAACCGCCGTTGGTCAAGGAAGAGCGAGGTTCGTGGGAGGCGGTGGTGTAAGTTGAGCTGGTGATCGCCCGCCAACAGAGCGACTGTTTGCCGCGTGACGGTGTCGTCGTGAAGGACGACTCAGTACACCAAGGAGTGCTGATCATGCTGAGAGTGCTCTGATTGGACCCAGACTTGTTCCTCCTGCCTGACGAAGTTTTGCTGCGTTTCGCTAAACCGGATGTTGTGGGCTGAGAGGTTGACCAGCTGGGACTCTGTGCGGACCGCACAGAGTCGGCCATGGTAAAGAAACCTTCTCTTATCATCGTCAACCAGGCTCATGCTTCAACAATTATAAGATAAATTACCTCCTTATTTCATGGCTCGCTGTGTGAGATAAATTATCTGCTTAAGAATCAAGTAGGTAGGTACTTGGCGTATTCTCTAATTTAAATAGGTCACCTCGGTTGGATAATCTGAAATCATTTCGAGGCAGTTTGTCCAGCATTTTATACGGTGTGTAGTTTAGACATGGTGGCGATTGGATAGCAGGCGTTGGCCAATTCTACAAGCCATCGATACTCCCGGATAGAAAAGTATTCCTCGAAGTATTCCAGTGGATCCATTGGGATGGCGAGACTGGCCCAACCGATAGGTAAGTAACTGCTGGTTATATCATAGTAGCTTTCGATTTACGTGGACTGCTATAATACCTATTACTTTTTAGTCAATTATCGCAACAACGAAGTTTTTTTTACACTATTTAGCAGAAAGATAATTTGTTTTTGATTTTTTTATTGGGTTTTGGTTTTTGTGAGGGTTTTTGACAAAGATATCACTATTTTTGTCATTATTGACGCTGTACTTGTTTTATTTTTGACAGAGGCAATGAAGACCAAATGGTAATTTTTATTGAGGTTTTAATAAACGTCAAAAAGTATATTATATACCTACACCCTCTGTGGGAAAGTAAAGGCCTTACCTTAGACCACGGAAATAATAACAAGGAAGGTACTATCGGCAAAAGATATGCCTGTCCAGTTTGAAAATATTTTGCTTTGCGTTTGTTTTGAGTAACAGGTCACGCCTGTTTTTTTTGTTGTCTAGTTTGACCAATACGGAGTCTGCACAGTCAACATCTGCTCAACAGAATTTTTTGTATAATTATTTCAAACAATAGAAGACTTCTCGCCATCACTAGGTAAACATCTGTTTAGTTTGTTCGCCCCGTTATTTTTATGACTTTAACAATTTTACAAAAGTTACAGCCCTTAGTTGCAACAGTCAGTTGGATTAGTTTCGTATTTGTATGTAATTAAAACATTACCACTATTACAGGTAGACCTAATACAATAGAGTAGGCATCAAGTAAAATTTTCATATTGTCATAATACTAATCTTCATATAGTTTGTGACGATCGAAAGTGACAATCGAAGTCCAGGCTAGGTTTGAAATGATCTTCATATAGTTTGTGACGATCGAAAGTGACAATCGAAGTCCAGGCTAAGTTTGGGATGCCAAACTGAAGCCGATTACGATTACCAGTTGAGTAAGACAATAGAGCCGCAGACCCACGAAATACGAAGCTCCTATTGGTCTTTAAAAACAAAAGAAAGTTAGAAAGCCGAGGGTGGCAATCGGTCACTTCACAGAAAAATCATCCTTGTGGTGTCTAGGCAGATCTTTTGTCGATAGTACCTTACCAAACACCAAAAAAACGTGCTAAATTTCATCTTATAATCCAAACTTAATAACACCTAAAACTATTCTTACTATAAGTAATATGTACATTACTGGTATGACCGAGCTCCTAAACTAAAACCTATGCAGACACAGCCTGCCGATGGTTCTCCGCTAACAGATCCACATCCAGCATCATCTTCCCGAGTTCTCCAGTTCGGAATGCTTTGACCATCAGCTTCGATGTCTCCACAAGGTCTGGAACGTCCCTGACGCGGCCGTCGAAGTCCCGGGTTTTTCTGATGCGGTTGTATTTCACTGCTCCGGCTATGAGGACCTAGAATCAAGGGAAGTAGTGATTAGGAAGCATCACCTTTATGCATACATTACATACAAAAATATTATAATACCCGTCTAAGTTATTTTTCCTATATGAAAAAGGGGTATTTTACCCCTTTTTCAAATAGGCAATATTGTGTCTGATTTGCTTCTTGTCTGCCAGTGTCACAACTAGGAACTTACGCCAAGACAACATAACCTACGTTTCGTGGATATAAACTAGCTTAGGTACACCGAAACTTCGCTCACAAGGTTCCTAGGGAGAATGGGTTGATTGGTTTGCGATTCTCTGCCAACAACATATAGGACGACGTACTTTATATATTTATATAGCCGCAATTTTATTCAATCTACTATGCGGTTTCGGCACTATTATTGCACTGTTATTGCCTATAATCACGATGCTGCCCGCCCCCCTGTGTGTGTCCCCATACAGTCCCTCTTACGTGTGCGTTCGCCCAGCAAAAAGTATCGTCTTTTCAAGAATCGAATGATGCAGATAATTTGTGCCCTATGTCGTGTAAATGTGCCCAAAATTTTAAATTTGTGCCCCCAAGGGCTGCAGAGTTATTTAGGAAAATCTGATTTTGCTGCACGAACGTTCGCCCAGCAAAACTTTTTTTAAAAAAAGGGTATAGCTGTATTTTAAATATGCAAAAAGATAGCTTAAATACTAGTGTAAATGTGCCGTAAAAGCAAAATTTGTGCCCCTAAAGGTTTTAGAGATATTTAGTTTTTTGCTGGGCGAACGTTTTGGTGATTTCTATATCTCGGAAACGGCTGAACGCACAGTCATAATTTTTTGTTCCTACAGATACGGTAAATTTGTGCCATTTGTGCCGTAATTTTCATTAACATGAGTAGCATGGTTCAGGAGCTATTATTGTTTTTCCTAGAAAACGGAAAAATGCTCTGGCTCTCGAATGAACAAGACCATCGACTTCACGTTGGTGCCGACTGGTACCCATTATATATTCACACGATCCTGTAAAGTTTCACCGGCCTACTACTTATAATAGACGAGTTATTAACGATTTTGTCTTTTTTTTGAGGTTATTTTGAGTGAAATTACTTAGGATACGAAAACACTAGTTTCCTGTGAGCTGGCTTATTACATGCTTCTACAATAATTTGAGCCCTATTTTAAGAATACGTATGCAAAAAATCATCTTTGTATACCTAATACTTTAGACAATAATGATAAAATACCATTCGAAGTATTTTTGGTAGATAACCAGACCAAATTCGAATGAACATTAAAAAGCGGCCGTACGATACTACAAGCTATCCTTCTTAAATCGTCATGATAATATTTAGTGTTTAGAGAACGTTGCGTACAAAAGTGGAATTGTCATTTTAAAAATATACTTTTGATGATGAATAATGAAAAATGATGAATATAATATGATGAAAATGCTCTTTTCAATAAATAATTAAGTAGGTACCTACATAGTAAGTACCTATACGTAGGCATACCTGTACCTACATATGTTTTTTATCTGATAATCCTAAAGAGTATCCCCTGTAAGAAAATAATCCACGGCTCTTTTGCGAATAAATAATTAGTAGGCTGGTTTGTTTGTTTGCTAAATCATAACGATCCAACCTTTTCATAGGTACCAATATTATAATGGTAGGTAAGTATTTGCCAACACGCTCTACAAATTGATAAGTAAATACAATATTCAACTCGGAGTGACCGACGACCGTTGTGTGTGCTCTTCGAATGCACACACACACACATCCTTATCGCACGCACCCATAAGTAATTTGTTTTTGAGTCTGCCTGCCTCTCGGGTTATTGTAATTTACAATAGCATATTCATTGTTATTTGTCTATAAAAAATAAATCAATGTAAAAAAAGAACAATACTGTTTTGTTATCTTCGTTTATTACTTACCTTCTAAAAAAAAACAAATACCTATACTGTCAACGGCACATCAAGCTAGATCAGATGTCAAGTTGTACCTATAGGTATTTGGTGTTAAATCATTCATTCATTATTATCTCAACAGGTCACTGATGTGCCGTTGTCTCCGGACATATTATTTTTAGTAATACCTACATTACAAATTATAGTGTACTAGATGCACCCCGCAGCTTTGCCCGCGAACCAGTTTTTTTCGTATAAATTTCAGAAATTTATTGCACACCCCCTAGGGGTTGTGTAAAAATACCGACATGTTTAATTATTCAGTCCATAGTTCATTTATACCGAGTTTTGAGTGAATCGAATCAAGTAAAAATTATTTTCCATACAACCCTTACCACCATATTTAACCCCCTCAGAGGTTAAAATTTCCAAATTTTAGCCTATTTAATCCTACTCTAGGTCCTAAACTATCTACCTACCTACCTACGAAATTTCATTTAAATCACTTAAGTAGTCACAAAGATTACCTAGGTACTTATAACGAACATTCACACAGACTTTCCCATTTATTATAATAGTAAGATTATTAAAAACTAGCAGCCCGCCCCGGCTTCGCACGGGTATTTTAAAGAATTTTAAGTTCTTACACACACACACACACACGTTAGATAAGGTACTTTATTATTGAAGTTTTCATAAGGATCACTAACTTTAAAAATATTCTATAGCCTATGATTATCATTCTAATGATGATTTTTTTTCCAAAAAGGTCCAGTAGTTTCAGAACCTATTCAATTCAAACCACAAACAAACAATAAAATCTTTCCTTTTTAAAATTGTACCTTTACCTCCTTTACTTATATAAGGACTTTTCTCTCGCACCGCTATATCGCCTACATCGCATGGTTTGTATATTTTTTGACATTGAGTTTCCTCTCGCACCCCAGTAACGAATTGTGATGTCTATGACAATCCATAACTGACACTGGCGGAGTCGTCGTAGCAAAAGCGGTGCCATAAAAAAAGAAGTTGAAGTTGAGTCACAGCTTGGTCACAGCAAAAGCGAGCAGCGCAAAAAAAGAAAAAAAAAAGAAGTTGATGTATAGCGCTATGGTTTTATTATTGAAGTTTTTATACGGATCTCTAACTTTTTTGAAAATATTTTATAGCCTATGTTCATCACGGAAATTTTAGGATTCTTATGGTGGAAGAATTTTTCAAATTGGTCCAGTAGTTTCGGAGCCTATTCAATTCAAACAAACAAACAAACAATCAAATCTTTCCTCTTTATAATATTAGTATAGACAAAATAATTCACATTTTATTTCATGTAAAATATTTTTCGTGACATAAATATTATTTTTTAGTTAACAATTCTGTACGCATCTGTACTACTTAAATTTCATTACAACGCCACCAAGTAAGGAAGGATAGCTTGTAGTATCGTACGGCCGCTTTTTAATGTTCATTCGAATTTGGTCTGGTTATCTACCAAAAATACTTCGAATGGTATTTTACCATTATTGTCTAAAGTATTAGGTATACAAAGATGATTTTTTGCATACGTATTCTTAAAATAGGGCTCAAATTATTGTAGAAGCATGTAATAAGCCAGCTCACAGGAAACTAGTGTTTTCGTATCCTAAGTAATTTCACTCAAAATAACCTCAAAAAAAAGACAAAATCGTTAATAACTCGTCTATTATAAGTAGTAGGCCGGTGAAACTTTACAGGATCGTGTGAATATATAATGGGTACCAGTCGGCACCAACGTGAAGTCGATGGTCTTGTTCATTCGAGAGCCAGAGCATTTTTCCGTTTTCTAGGAAAAACAATAATAGCTCCTGAACGATGCTACTCATGTTAATGAAAATTACGGCACAAATGGCACAAATTTACCGTATCTGTAGGAACAAAAAATTATGACTGTGCGTTCAGCCGTTTCCGAGATATAGAAATCACCAAAACGTTCGCCCAGCAAAAAACTAAATATCTCTAAAACCTTTAGGGGCACAAATTTTGCTTTTACGGCACATTTACACTAGTATTTAAGCTATCTTTTTGCATATTTAAAATACAGCTATACCCTTTTTTTAAAAAAAGTTTTGCTGGGCGAACGTTCGTGCAGCAAAATCAGATTTTCCTAAATAACTCTGCAGCCCTTGGGGGCACAAATTTAAAATTTTGGGCACATTTACACGACATAGGGCACAAATTATCTGCATCATTCGATTCTTGAAAAGACGATACTTTTTGCTGGGCGAACGCACACCCCTCTTACTTACGACACCCACGGGAAGAGTGGGGGTGGTGAAATTCTATGCCGGCACCACACGGCTTATATTGTTATTATATTATTATAATTTCATTTTATAAATACAAAACTTTTAGAATTCCATCGTAACTTAGAACTAAGAATATTATTAACCTAGAATATTCTAAGCATTCTCTCCATCCATAAATAAGGCTAAATCAACTAAATAACAGTAAAACTCACCCGATTAATATCATCACATGGTTCCCTCAGGCCCATGTAGTCCACATACTCAAACTTGCTGTGACTGTTGAGCCAGTACAGCAGGTAGTCAGCGATGGCCTCTTCGCCCACCAGGTGGTCTTGGAGTGAGGCGCAGAGGGCCAGCTTCAGGCCCATCTCCACATTGGATACTGATGGCTCCAAGATACCTGGGAATTGGGAAATAGGAGAAATACAAGCTCTGCTGCAGAAGTTGCTAAGTTTAATATCGCTTGGCAGCTCTAATTATTTGATTTTGATATAGCTGCTGTAAAAACAAACACTGAAACATTTCAATTGCTATAATAAAATGGTTCATAGGCTAACAGATGGCTGGATAGTGGAGGCTTATTAAATATGGTCTTGTTGCTCTTTAAGTGGCATCATTTAAACTAAAAAAATGTTAAGAGCTTTAACATTTTGTTTGCTCACAATGCATATACATATGTATGTCTGCATGTCGCAGCACTCTCACCTCTCTCCAGATCGCATCACTATGGTAGAGGAATGGGAGATAATGTTTTTAGGGATTTATTTTGGAAATAAATCTGCAGGAGCTACAACCTTAGTACTAAATTAAATCTAACTGCATGCTTACCAGGTGTATCAAACATGAAGATAGTAGGGTTATTGTTGATCCTGATCTTGGTCATAAGACTCCGTGTGACCCCAGCGACCGCTCCCACTGGCAAAGAATGACTTTTTCTTGTGTTTTTAGACCGCAGCATGTTAATGAGTGAAGACTTGCCTACATTTGGCACCCCAATAATCATTACATTGAAGTCTGCTTCTTCACTTCGATTGAAACGGTTGGAGTTCTTCATCAGGTCTACCATGAGGGGTGGCAGTATTTTAAGTCCATGGTCAAGGTGATCCTTACTGTTAGTGAACACTACATTGCTTACACCCTGTTCTGCCTTTAATTGGTCTTTGATTCGAGGTATTAGCGATGGTACCGTCAAGTCTTTCTTGTTTAGAACTAGTATGTGGGGCTTGGCACCGGTTAGAGTGCTGGTAAATATAGGATTTCGCCCTGAGAAGGGCAACCTTGCGTCGTGAACTTCGATGACGCAATCCACGCTATTAAGTTTCCGTTGCATCTGTTTCAAACCTCGGTTCATGTGGCCAGGGAACCAGCGAAGCAGGTCCTTGCCTATGAATGGGAATTTCTTACGGAACTTGTATGCAGCGGCATCGAATTTCGTAGCCATTTTGAAGGTTATGTTTTTGTTTTGCTGTGATTCCGAGAATAGGTTCACTGTAGATGTATAATTTCGAAACTTTTAGATTCCGTGAACGGCAGCGTAGCTGACTTATTATTAGATAACCAAAATTTCTAGAAATTCAGAACCCGTGCTAGGCAAAAAACGTAGTGATTATTATGCTCTATTAGGCAAAACAAAACAATCAAGAAACAGCTGATCAGATCAGTGTTGCCGTGCCGGAAATCAACAATCAACAAAGCGAAAAAGCGCTGAACCGAACGGAAATTATGATGATGATAATAATTATGAGTGTGTTTGTTACGACTACACTTTATTCTTAAATCATCATAAATCAGTTTGTATCTTTTTGATTTAAACAGATTCTATTTGATGAAATTTAGTACCAGGATAGCTTAAATGAATCACTAACATTATTACCTACACTACAGCACACCATAACATAGCCTACAGAGGCTACTTTTTACCCAATCAGAAAATCAGAAATATTTTTCGTCGTTCGTTTATCGTACAGTTTCAACAGCTTATCTTTATCAGATATACAATAATACAGTTTTAAATACAACGGCATTATGTTATCTGTGCAACGGCATAGACCAAGCTTTTATTGTGCACAATATCTTTATGTATAGTTAAATTGCGTTTGATAGGCATTCACAGAGAGAGCGTCATTTTCCGCAATAGATCCGCATAGGTAGAGAAAGATCGAAACGGACCAAAATAATCGGCTCCGGCAATGCAATGCTAGTCCAATAAAGCGAGTAAAGCGGACTAGCATCGTGTTTTGCCACTTTTCTTCTGCTTTTATTTATAGCTGGCTGCATTGGAATTGACATTTTGTTGACTGGCAGTCGCTGACATTACAGTACGATGCGTTCATCGTTCATTAATAAATCTTGAACATAAGTAACGTTCAAGATTTAGATGAAATATAAAAAATACCCTGCCAAAAGTTTTTCGTTGATTAATAACATGAATTGTCACTAGCTTGTCACCCAAATAACAGAGAAGTAGAGTCAAACAAAATCTGGGTTTTATTGGGGTTTTCTAGTTATTCTTTATTGTTACATGAGAAAACTATAGAAAAATGTCTCAAACATTCCTTCTCGAGCCGGATATTATAGCAGCTACAGAAAATGTCCTGCCAGAGCTTAACAATGACTTGGTGCTTGCTAAAAACTTCCTGAAGCAGCAGAGTGCGGCCACTGGGGACTCCCTGTAAGCAGAAGCAGCATAAGTTCCTAGCACCCTTGTACTTTAGAAGCCTTTCCTTACGTAGAAAGGAAATTATATTTCTCCGAATTTAGGTTTAATGGTCCTTTCTATTTTATAGAAAATTCTCCCTTGGCCTCCCTCAGCTTTGCTGGCCGGGCTTTTTGTGCTAGATGATAAGATAAAGATTAGAGAGATACATAAAGATGATATTAGAAGCTACTATGAGTAAGAAACAATAAAATATTTAGTATTCTTCCTCCATCTATGAAACTAGATGTCGCTACCAGTAACATACTTTTGTTTGCTAATGCTCCCGAGGTACGACCACCTGGTTGATCTAGTGCAGAAGATAATATCCCAAAAGCCTCCGGATGTGGTCGACAACTTCGAGCAATACTCATGGGAGGTGAAACAGGAAAAGTTCCGACCTAACTTCGACCTCCTGAACGATGTCTACCTCTCGCCGCCGCAGTTGACGTTAGTTAGGCGGATGGATGATATGTTCAGGGTGAGTAGGTACTTGTTTTGTATCTATATTAGGTAACTGGGTACAATATGCACTAAAACAATATAAATATGCTGCGGTTATGGGAACCAAGGAGAGTCGGTATAGGTAGGTATTCGAATTTTTTCACGAAACAGTTTTTATATCATGAATAGACCGTCCCTAATGTGGAAGAGAAAGCCGGTTGGTCGCTTCCCGTTGCCTGCGGAACTGCGAGTTAACTGATTGGACAAAATTTTAATCTTTGGATTATAGTAGGTACCTACTGTCCTAGGACGATGACGAGCGAGACGTTTAATTCTTATAAGTATCTACTAGAAGCGTAAGTACATATTAAATATGATCTCGTACATCGCCTGACTTATTGTTTCGTCTGGGACGACACGAAACGGTTCCGCTACTCTTAGAGAAATCTTAGAAAACGAGTACCTAGGTACACATAGGTAATGTAGGTAGCTCAAATTTTTATTTTATTTTTACAATTAGGATACCTACCTTACCTACAGCTAGTACAGCAAATAATAACCATAATTTTAAATAATTTTAAAAATTGGTGAGCTAAGTATGCCAACCTCTTACAGGTACAGCATGAAATAACAAGCGAGGCAAATTACACAATTACGAAATAGAAACAATGAATTTAAAATTTAATTTTCCATACTAATTCATCAGCATCATCATCATCCAACCGTCCACTGCTGGACATAGGCTTAATGAGCGCCATAGCAGCGCCCTGTCGCGTGTCCCATCCACAAACTAATTACTTAATACATAGAAATCTTTTAAAAGTTTGATGTAACAGTAAATTGAAGGTGCATGATGTTTAGTTGGTGGCCAGCAAGAATGCGCACCGGGATGACGCGGGGGAGGAGGAGCAGGAGCTGGACCTCGAGGAGGAGAGCTCCAAGCCCAGGGTCAGTGACCTCATCGAACACAATACCTACTTCCGTTCGGTACGTACTCGTATCTATTCATTTTTCTTCAGATTTTTTTTTCGATACGACTCGAATTTTCGATTTTGTAACGCACAGTCATCAGGAGGCAAGGATTGTTCTATAATCTACATTAGCTAAATAGAATAAAATATGTAGTCGTCAACGAATGCGTAAAATATGTATACTATCTACCTTAGGAAACAAGACGCTCACAACAAAAAACTAGCGCTAGCGCTGTTAAAAAGAATGCAAAAAGCAAACAAGTCCGAAGCGCAGCATAAAATAAAATAAATGAATAAATAATGCTGATCAATCCACACATCAATTCTATAGTCGATGACTTGTACTATCTATATTAAATAGATAGATAGATATTTTTTTCCATACTTACATAGAAACGACCAGAATACCCGGAACTGAATATGCAGATCGTACAAACCAATGTCCCGAGGCGGGAATCGAATCCGCACCCTTCTGCGTAGCAGGCGGATCTTCGCGCACCTCAGTTTATCAAAAATGTCCATTCAAATATAGCTCGAACGCAGAGCACGGCCGAAGGCGAACGAAGGCCCTCGTTTGGGCTCGCTTGCTTTCGCTATATAATGTCTACGCTGCTGGTTCGTTTGCGTTCCATTGTTAGCCTTCGCTCGCTCTCGTTCGCTTGGTCTGTTCTGTAACAGACACCATAACAGACAGCTCGGGGACCACTCGCTTGTTTACAGACAGCAACCAATTCTGTCCGTGTAAAATGTCCCGAAAGATTACAGAATTAAGCCATTTGAATACTTATTTTTATGGAGTGCGGTAGTGTTGCTGGATGCAAGTAGGTACTTCCTGCAATGGGCTATGAATTTTGTGTCCAGTGCTATATCCCATAAGCTGGCCTTCACCCAGTGGAATCCGATGGAATGATGATCAAATGGACTGATGATCAGATGGACTGATGATCAGATGGTCTGATGATCAGATGGACTGGTGATTATGAAATGACTTACTAATGTGTTGTCCAGGCTGGGTACGGCCTGCCGGAGAGCGAGTGCTACGCCGTCTCCATCGCCCTGCTGATGCTGAGCATCAAGGAGTCAGTGTCCTCTGTGCGGTTCTTCGGCAAGATATACGGGACCAAGGCCAACTACTACGTCGCCGAGACAGATCTCACCATCGACGAGTTGGATAGGCGGATCCGGGTTAGGAAATAGTTCCTACTTTGATATGTTTTTTTATAATAATCTTATTTATTTTAAGACTCTTTATAAATAAATAATGCCGGACAATCCACCTAGCCCCAAGCTAAGCAGAGCTTGTGTTATGGGTACTAGATGACAGATATACATAATATAATATTATTACTTAGGTAGATATTGTTTTGCTATACATAGAAAACGACCAGAACACCCTGAACAAATATCAGCAGATCGTACAAATATTTGTCCCGAGGCGGTAATCGAACACGCAACCTCCTGCGTCGAAGGCGGACCTTCGCCCACCGCGTCACAGAGGTCGTCAATTACTTTGATGTTTGTTTATAACTCGAACTAGTTATGGAAAAAAACTGTACCTACTATGTGAGAGCGTACAGCTTTACAATAATTTACCCTCTTAAATTCAAAGTGTAAGCAAATGTGTTCATACTGAAATTAGCTCAACGCAATCATAAATGATGATTGATTATGATCATAATCATAAAGGATGAGACATTAGGTAAATGAGTTAGCTATTGAACGGCCACAACCTATGTATCTAGGTATCTATCTATTCTTAACCTAAGAATCCTGTTCTCATATAAGTGACATAATTTGTCTTTTTGAGAATAAATTAATATTAAACTTAAACATACTATTTGAACAACATCATCCACCGTAATGCCTAGACTCTAAGCAAGAGTGCGGAGATGTCCGAAGCGGGTTTTGTTCCGATCATAACCATCAAATCCAAATAGATGTTACGCCTCCTGCGAATTCGCGGGAGCCAGTTAACAAGACATACCTAGGGCCTAAAATGTGTTATGTTTTCTCAGGAATTTGAACTGAGAGATATGCCGGGCGAGGGCGAGGGGGAGGGGGAAGTGAATGCAGATGAGTTGGAGCAGCAGAAGGAAGAGGAGGGTCAGTATCAGCGTCATCATCAGCCAATGGCCTCTATTTTGGGCCTAGATTAAATAAATAATGTCGGACAATCCACACAGCATCATCTAGCCCCTAGCTAAGCAAAGCTTGTGTTATGGGTACTACATGACTGATATACATAATAAAATACTATTACATATTATATAGATATTTTTTAATATACATAGAAAACGACCATAAACAAATGTCTGCAGAGCCTACAAATATTTGTCCCGAGGCGGGATGCGAACCCGCAACCTCCTGCGTCGCAGGCGGGCCCTCGCCCACCCCGCCACGGGGGTCGTCAAATTAATAAATACAAAGAAGTACACTTTACTTCTAAGAACACATCTGAAACGTAGTAGGTACATAAGTTCCAGAAAACATTAAGTATGTACTTAGATGTGATGTGTGCTACATCTCTTGGCCGGCTAAGGACAGCAGCATTGGAGGTGCGACTACAGCATTACCCTCTAATAATGAAATGTTTTTCAGGGGAAATCTGGGTTCAAACCTGTGCAGGTATAAAATGTCTTTGTCAGTTTGGTGCTGTTAATAATGATGATGTGTTAAACGTCCAGTATTATATGTAGATCCTCGCCTCATGCTACGTACGTGAATATTCTTCCAGAGCTTGGCGAACATAAAGAGGTGAAGGTCAAAGAGCTGGTGCCTCCGAAGCTGCCCCCAGAGCCGGTGTCGACGTGGGCCCCACCGGCGGCCATACCTGTCGAGAGGCCCGGGCAGGGGGTGAATAAGAAGGTAGCTAAACTAATTGCCGCACTGTAGTAGGTAAAGGATGTAGTAGTTTTTTAGGACGGTACTTTTTCCCAAATATGAGATCCGACGCAAAATTGTGTCTCAAAGTTCAATGCCTTTGTTCTAACGCTTTGAATGCTCATGCCGCACCCGCACACGCTCTATAATATAATTATAGCAGCGTCGCCTCGATAACTCCCCTCGATATATTAGTTTCCAACAGCGAAAGTCCTTAAACCCGCAGCTCTATTGTCTCACTCAACTGGTAATCGTAATCGGCTTCAGTTTGCCATTTCAAACCTAGCCTGATTGAACCTAGCCTAGACTTCGATTGTCACTTTCCTATTGTGTAAATAGCTGAAACCGAAGACCAGTTGAATACCTTAGACAATACCGACAATATTCTGACTGGGTCTACAACTGGTGATCGTTTGAAGTTCACTGGTAATGGATTTTAAGTTAGACGATAAGGCTGCAGTTGTGTAAATTCGCAGGTGTACTGGGTGTGCAACAACCCTGGCGAGCAGTGGGTGTGCCTGCCGGACGTGAACCCGAGCCAGGTCCGCGTCGCCAGGGTCACCGTGCGCTGCATGACTGGGGACCTGGATGCAGAGGTAACAGTTCTACCAGTAGGCCAAGCACGGGGATTGTTCTCTTGGGTAGAATAGACAATAATGGCATTGCATCGCCATACATTGCGTACATTGTTGAAGTTGAAGAATTTAATTTCAAATAATTTACGCATTCGATGACAAAGTGACGTAATTTTTCTCTATTCTACCTTAGACAAGAAAGCCCGTGCTTGCCCTACAGAACAGCAGTATTTTTGACCAGACCGGAAAGTACCGAAGTTACCATATACCAAGATATCAAGTGAAATGGGAGACATACGTCGATGTATGTCTCCATATCTCCGACCGTTATAGTTTTTAAACTATAATTTTAAAATCCATTACAGATTCAGACTTTCCCCCCATTCGAGGGTACAGAGAAGAACTACCTGCGAGCTCAGATCGCGCGCATCGTGGCTGCTACCTCCGTCTCCCCCCAGGGGTTCTACACCTACGGCTCCGGGGAGGAGGAGGAGGATATTGATATGGAGGAGGGGATGGGTAAGGATCTTAAGGTCGAAAGACCACTGGACTAAGTGCGCCAATTGGACGAAGTCCCGTACCAGAGATCTCCTTCTGTTACTATTTGGGGGAATTCCACCTTCTACCCTCAAAATACCTATATATTTGACGACCTGGCGTGGTAGGCGTTAGGTTCGCCTGCGTCACAGGAGGTTGCTGGTTCGATTCCCACCTCGGGACAAATATTTGTACGATCTGCAGATATTGGGGTGTTCTGGTCGTTTTATATGTATGATAAGAAATATCTATCTATCACATATATTGTATTATTTATATCAGTCATCTAGTACCCATAACACAAGCTCTGCTTAGCTTGCGGCTAGGTGATGCTGTGTGGATTGTCCAGCATAATTATTATAAACACCTGAACTCTTTCCTTTTATTTCTAAGAAGAACTCAATAGAGCTCATCTCTAAAACTTCACCCAAACCAACTGAATGTAGGAAATAAGAATACGCTCATCTGTCTGACGTGAACTTTGACTTAGCGCATGCTGCTTGAGTTCTTCAAGTCCGCTAGAGGCCGTCGCTTAAATTGATCCTCTAAGATTGATTTATCTAAGATTTATGTTATTATAGTGCGTAAGCTCTCGCATTTGTCCCCTTAAAGGTGGAGCTAACAGAGCTATAATTCTCTCCAGGTGACGTAGAGTACAACCTGAATCCGTACTACCAAGGACACACGTTGAAGGACCTGATGGACCACAACCTGACGTACTGGGTGCACCACGGACGGTATATCCTGCCGCAGGGGAGGACTATCTGGTGGAACCCTAATGTGATGGGGGTTAGTTCACTATGACCGTGCAAGCGTTTCCATCGCTATGAAAAAGCTGCAGGGTAATTATTTTTCTCGTGTAACGGGTTCGATTCCCGGTTCACCTATGTAACTATTTAAAATCTATGAATGCAGTTTAAATTGTTTTTTAAATTAAAACAATGTCTTCTTTCAGTAAAATGTTCCATCTACAATATTTAGGGTACTTTCCTTCCATGCGGCATAGCTGTGGGACGCCCTGTATAGTACTAACGTACAGAAAGCGCACTCCGCGGAATACTTCAATTAAAAAGCTACTCTGCCACCTTACTATACAATGCAGTTCAGCTCGGACTGCGCTGTTAACCCGCCTGAAATTAGCTGACATTTTAACATTACAACGTATTCATCAGTGGCGCGCGTGACATCAAAAATCTAGGGATGTTGATATGCGATTCGTAGGTACATATTTCGAGGAGTTCAGTCTGTCGAGAGTACCTACGAATCAAAACGATGGCACAGAGGCCTATAAAATGTAGCTTCAAAGCTACATTCAGTGAAAAGAATTGATAAACTGTCACCAAGTCAAGCTTTTCTATGTTTTTTTTCTATATTTTTATTGTTAGTAAACGTTAATATTACATCACGTAGAATATATAAAATGTTAATTTCGCCAATAATAGAAAAAAACGTAAAAATATTTTTTAATTAAGATTTTAGCGGTGCTTGACAGCCCTGGCTGTATTAACCCGTTCAGACGGGTCGACTATGTACTTGTAGAGTTTGACACGAGCGCGGAGTGCGCCTAGCCTGTTCATAGTTCCAGAGTACCAGAGTTTCCTAGTCTTTGTAGCAGGCACTAGTTTTTTTCTGTTGGTAACCAATATACACAGACTCAAATCCGTTCTACAACGGTCACTTGCTGAGCCTGTAGCGGGCTTGTATTCCTTTCCCACCGTAAGCAATGCCATCGTTTCTCCATAGGGAAGCCCTCATGTTGCGATTGCTTTTCAGCTCTATTTGTAGCTTTTAGGAACGATTAATAAACAGGGTGTTTGGTACATCGTTTGACAAAATGAAATGGAGCGGGGTGGAGGGAGGTTTACCTCGACGTGTCTGCACTTAAACTTGGATTAAAAAATATCTAACACCCTGTATTATTAATTACATATTAATATGTATCCAGGAAGAAGCCCTGGAAGAGGAGGACGAGGACGAAGGCCCGCCGCCCGCGGAGCCCGAGAGTGGCCCGTCCTTGTTCACGCCGCTCTCTGAGGACGTCAGGGTCGAAGGTAGGTACTCCTAGTGACGCCGCAACGTACACGCGGAATGTAGGAAATAGGAATCACAGAACACTAATATTCTTACATAGGAATACGCTCATGTGTTTGACGTTACCTTTGGTTTAGTGCTTTCTGCTTGAGATCTTCAAGTCTGCTAGAACCCGTCGCAATTGATGATCCTCTAGATTGTTATTATAGTGCCTAAGCCCTCTCTGTTCTCTCTCTCTATTTGTTTCCCCTGTAGGTGGAGCTAACAGCGCAGCGCTATAGTGCAAGAAGATTTCAAAAGATTTTCAACTAGTACCTACTCAGTAGGTACTTGATTTACTGAGGGGGACGGGTTCAAATCCCGCCGAAATCGATCTTTGGGATATTACTTAATCTCCTAATGATAATGTTGGACCACCAACAGTCGATACTTGAATAAATCTTAAATGTATAGGAAAGTACTATTATTATCAATGTACTTTATTGTCGTAGGTTTGAACGCATGGACAGCGCGTCTGAGCTCGACTCTGACCCCAGACCGTGCCATCGTGGTGCTGAGAAGCTCTCTCTGGCCCGGCGCCGTCGCATACGCTACTAATGGAAAGTTAGTTCGTACTGCCTGATTTATAGATTAACGCGATTCAACGGCCATAAGGGCACTGAACGTTGAAAGTAGTAAAGACTCTTCATTTATTTATTTGGGAAATAAGCTATACATAATGTGCAATAATAGCATGTTAAACTGGAGCAAATGAAGCTACGGACAGGTTGCTAGCTATAAATAACTAAATTATCTCATTCCAAATTATAACATCATCAGAAGATTTTTTAGTTCAATTTAGATTTGGATTTATTGACAAAATATTATCATAAATAGTTACAGTCAATGAAATTAGTACTACAGTAGTGCCTAGTGTCCAAAAATAAATTGTTGTTTTTATTGATGTAATATTATTGTTTATCCTTAGAAAGTCAGAGTGCATGTACCAGGGCTGGGGTCTCAAGTACCAGATGCCGAACCACACCCCGCTGCAACTGCCGAGGGCTCAGGACGAGTACGTCGTGGGGCCCGAGGTCATGGAGATGCCGGACCCTACCTTCGCTGATGAGGAGGTTTGTACAAACACAGCCTATAATAATCCACTGCTGGACATTGGTCTCCCCTATGCGCCATTGTCATTATTTATCATTTGGGGGTTATTGCCCATGATCCCCTGGGCATGCGGGTAGGGGATCGCAGTTCGGTGGAGTTGTTCTGTAGAGAGCGCTGCTGCCCGCCCCTGTGTGTCTCCCTTAGTCGCGTCTAACGACCCACGGGAAGAGTGGGGGGTGAAAATTATATGCCGGCACCGCGAGTTTTGTAGCAAGTTCAAATCTGGGCTCTTAAATCTCAGGGAATAGTAGAGATTAACTACCAGCAAGTCTAAATTATGCATCCGATTATCCGATCTCTATTTATGATTGCTTTTTGTTCCCTCCAGGCGTACCGCATCGCGCACCTCCCCCCGCCGCCCCCGCCGGAGCTCCCCGGCGAGGGGGAAGGCTTCGGGGAACAAGAAGAAGACGAGGATGAAGACTGATCTCACACCGCGAGTTATATGTTCCAGTCGAGAGTTTGTTTTGTTACGAGTCATCTATTTTTAGAAAGGTGGCAACACAAATATGTCATGTTGCTATAAACAAGGGGCCGTTCATTAATCACGATTTTTGCCCTCTTTCGAGATACCTACGTAGTTGTAGACTAATTACAACAACATGTATTTTGTAAGATCGAAATAGTAAAATTATGTAACAATATCTAAGATAACTAACAACAAGCCCCCTGATGATATTTCGTGATTGTTTTCCAAACCCCGGGTTTTGAGGTTCACGTGATTATGAACGACTCTCAAAGAAGTCAACTTTAAGCCTGCGGTAGAATGCTTATTTGTCTTAGAAGTCAATAATGATAATTGTTAACATAGTAATTATTATATCATGTTATGTAGCTTTGTTAGTTTGTTTTAGTTCAATGAATAAATGCTCTGATTTGTTTCGTTTTAATATTGCTTTTATAAATATCTTCTCCTATCCTACCTACATATACAATACCTATCAGAACCTATTAATTTCATTCCTATAAATTCACTTAACTTTAAAGAGTTCGACTAAAAAATTCACTAATTTCTATCAATTGCTTTACTGATGCTTCTTTGAATGAATTCAGTTTAAGATTTGGGAATACCCTTCAGTTGGCCGACTACCATTTCGTTTCCAACGGAAGTGAATAAAACTCAAGCTCTATTATTTTAACAATATTTATTAAAACCACTTTATATTATTAACCGCGTTATTTACAATAAATATGACAATATTACCCTAAAACAAAACTTTTTATGTAACAAATTACACTATAATGTACAACATATTACACTAAAATATCAATGTAAAATCGTGTAGAAATCGAAACAAAATATTTATTATAATCAACATACGCCCAAGTGAAGCTATAGGTAGTTGGTATCCCGGGGATATACTTAGAAAAGGGCGTGTGAACCCGCGGGCAGCAGCTAGTACATATAAAGGGCTAAGAAGGTCACCGCTATACAATATCACTTGAACACTTACTCTACTTTTTATGCTTATGCAGTTGTGGTGCGGAGAGTTTCACCTTTCCGGGGAAGTTTCTTGCTACGTTCTCCTCCTGAAATTGATTTATTGTTTAGTTCTTATCGTAGAAATAGATGGCGTTATTACTAACCTGCTACGAAACTATACTTTCTCACATCAACAAACATTGTTACAGAGCAAATGATTCACGCGAGTTGTAACTACACTCTTTTTCCATGAGATTTTCACAATTCAAAAACTTTATTTCTTTACGCTTACAAAATAAGCACTTGGACAAGTAAAATTTTTGGACGAATGATTCTTACGGTAAGAATAGTTCTATTACAGGAGTTTCGGAGCCTATTCAATACAAACAAACAATCAAATCTTTCCTTCTTTCCTCTTTACAATATTAGTACAGAAGTGAAAAACTACCCTCATTCTTATTATCCATGTAATAGACCAAAAATGTCACGCTCATATAGGAAAAAATTGTACCTATTATTTTTACTGTACTATATATTAAAAATGTAATTATGCAATAAATATACCTTGACAGCCTTCAACAAGTCCTTCTCGCGGCCGGTGGCGGCCTTGTCTCGCAGGAACACTTGCACGGCTGTCTTCGCAGCCTTGCCGCGCTTACTGGTGCCGGGTGTGAGCTTCACTTTATACCTGTAACAAACCATTCATTACCTTTACACATAGACATATCATTTATTTGCCACTACATACACAAAACTTGTAATATAATAAATATCTATCTATGTAATAATATTGTATTATGTATATCAGTCACCTAGTACCCATAACACAAGCTCTACTTAGCTTGGGGCTAGGTGGTGCTGTGTGGATTGTCCTGATTTGTTGTGGATTGATTTATCATACATTGGACTAACATAGGCTGATGATGATGATGACACAACACATAATTTGAATATTTACAGAATAAGGAACACAGATACAATACATAAAAAAGCAATAAAGTAGTAGGTGGTGACCAATGGTGTACTGCAGTAGCAAATGGGTCCAGGCTCAGCATAATGCCAACTGTTATGAACCCCTCGGAATGGGTATGAATTCACACGCATGACTCCACACTACCGTTGACTCGGAATGGGTATGAATCTATGCATACACCAACGTTACAAAAAGTACAGTCTAGTGTTCCCGTCTTGCTTTGTGTGCTAAAGATTTATATATGAAAGAAAGAGTGGGTAATGTGCTCTTCAATTTGGTGTATAATAATAATAATAATCATTTAAGGTTATTAAAATACATATAAAAATTAAATAGATGTTTAATTACTTACGGTTCCCATCGTATAATAAATATGATTTGTTGTCTTTGGCATTGAGCACTGCCATTTTAAAAACAGCTTTATGGAGTGAACTTGTGTGGTTGATGATTTCATAAGGAGTGCTTCAGATTGTTGAGTAACGAAACGTAAGCAAGTCTACGATAACTATACTAGTTTATATTCTCTTTGATAGTTTAGCCAACATGTCGTCGCACGGCTAAAGCGTATATCATAATTGTGTGTAATAAAGCTACATAAAATTGTCCAAAGCTACGTTCACGGCTTTTTACAGATGCCGTGTGGTGCCGGCATAGAATTTCACCACCCCAACTCTTCCCGTGGGTGTCGTAAGAGGCGACTAAGGGAAACACAGCGGGGGGCGGGCAGCAGCGCCTTCTGCAGAACAACTACACCGAACTGCGATCCCCAACCCGCATGCCCAGCGTGGGGATTATGTGCAATAACCCCCAAATAATTATGCCATCTATGGCGCTCATTAGGGGAGGCCTATGTCCAGCAGTGGACTATTATAGGCTAGTGATGTTGATGATGATGTTTTACAGATGTACTAACTTGTAGTTGTGTAGCGCGGCGTAGGGCGCCACGACTGGTACCGCGAATAGCAGCTCGTCCTCGCCAAGCGGCGCCCCTGTCAGCTGGGACAGCAGCTCTGCATCCGCATCCGGACCTGGTGCCTCCACCTGGAGAGATTCTTATGTTAGGCTCCAGTTCTTTATTCATAACAATACATGTATGCGTTATATAATTATTAGTGCTTTTATTTTAACGGGTATTTATCGTTTCTGTACCCATTAAAATAGTACTGATAATTATGTTTTCAGATCGCGTAAGTTTAAAAATATTTAAATTTGTAATGGAATAAAAATAATAATTAATATTTTACACATAATAGAACGTTTTTAATATAAATTACATAACATCACTAAAGGATGCACCATAAAATTTACTTAAAAATATACAACATTTAAGACTAGACTATTCTAGAATTTATATTATCGCGATTTAATGAACCTGTTGTCTTATTTTCTCCTAGGATTCCATCGCGTTGCAGCGTTTGTGGAAAAGTAAATGCAATGGATAAAACAAAAGGTAATTTCCAAGAAATAATAACAATGCTGGACAATCTACGCAGCATCATCTAGCTCCATGTTATGGGTGCTAGATAACTGACATACATAATACAACTGGCATTGAACCAACTAGACAAAGGCCAGCAGTTTCCTTCTATGTAATAATCATAATCGTTGTTATTTCCGATCTTCGTGGCAAGTGTAGTGACTATGGCATAACCCCCATGTTTGCGGAGGCGGGTTCATCAATGAGGTGTTGGAGGAATCGAGGAATTCACTCACTTCGTCTGTGGTGAGATTACAGTCTGTAAGAGCGTAAGCTATTAGGGGTAGTTTCAGGTATTCGGCAACGAAGTGCTGGAATAATATTCCACCCTCCCATTTTTAACACGAAGTATACATTTATTTTTAAGAACATCTATCTATCTATCACTCTTGGACACAAGACTCACCTCATTCTCAGGATGCTCTTCCTCATCAGGCTCGGAGTCCGCTTCCAGGATGAGCGGCGCGGGCGCCGGTATCTTAGGGCCGGATTTCTGCTTTGTCTTGCTTTTGGATAGTACTTTCTTTACTTCCTTCTTTTCTTTCGCGGACTGTAAAAAATAACAGCAATGTTAGAAAAGTTTGGATGGATGGATGATTTACTCAACTAGATAGGTAGGTAAATATAAATCTTTACTAATATTATAAAGAGGAAAGATTTGATTGTTTGTTTGAATTGAATAGGCTCCGAAACTACTGGACCGATTTTAAAAATTCTTTCACCATTAGATTCCCTAATATTTCCTGATGAACATAGGCATAGGCTATATTAGAACACGGGTATTTAAGAAAAATTAAATTTATGTTAAATACCCGTGCGAAGCCGGGGCGGTCCGCTAATTGTTTAATATAATTACGGTCTAAAACATAAATAACAATAGGAATAAGAATAGGAGCTGCCTCCAGCCTTCGTATGATCATCAAAAGCTATTATGTATCACTTAACTGAGTCTATTTAATATTAGACAAAGAATACATCAAAATACATTTAAGATATTCTATAAACAAACAATATTTATAATATTATTTCGAGACTTTAAAAGTGACTGGTTGAACACTGCTTAACTCATGCAAAATGCTGCATTACCAAAAGCACCGCACTGGGTATGACCTATAATCTGTGTTACATGTAAATTGATACCAACACCAGAAGATCCAAACTCTTACCTGCAACACTTCCATAGCTAATAAGCGATCCTCCTCATCCTGGTCCCTATACTTCTCTTTTATCTTCTTCAACTTTCCCTTCTGCCCACGTTTGGACACTTCCTTCTTCTCTTGTTTAGGTTCCGGCTTCTTTTGCGGCCTCTTACCCCCCTTTTTGGGGAGGGATGGGAACGATAGGGGTTTGTCGTCACCTGAGAATATATTTTATAAAATTGATGAGTGGCGGTGGTGAAAGATTTAGTCACGTTGTTTTAGATGCTTACATTTACTATAGTAATATTATAAAGAGGAAAGATTTGATTGTTTGTTTGAATTTAATAGGTTCAGCATCGGTCCAGTACCGATTTGAAAAATTCTTTCACCATTAGGCTGATGCTTTAGAAAATTTTCTATATTGGAAAAAGTTATTTCTCAGTCATCTGGTAACCATAACACGAGCTCCGCTTAGCTAGATAATGCTGTGTTTATTGTGATATGTAAAATGTATGAAACGAACTTACTTCTATCGGACGCTTCCGATATCGTCCTAGTTTTAGACTGCAGAATAACCTCCCCAGTACCGTGGTCAACTTTTATATGCGTGTCAGGGAATTCACCGTCCGAGCTATCCGACTCTTTCTCTCCCAACGGAGTATCTTGTATCTCTCTCACACCATTCGATTCTTTATCTATATTTGTATCTATTTTGGATTCCTTCTGTTCTCCATTTTCTCTAGTTCCATCTTCTATTGTATCTTCCTGCTGTAGATTGTTATCTGTTTCTATGTGTTTTGTTTCTTTGGATGTTTCTTTTTGTTTATTCTTGTGTGAAGGTGATTCTTCTGATATTGTTTCTAATTTGTTTGTGGTTGGTTCGTCCGGTTCTGAATCTGTGGAATACAACAAAGTTAGTAAATTAAATATAATTATAAGTTAGTACAGTACAGACTGCTGAAATGTCATTGATAATTTTACATAGTTTAGTACAGTTATTATTATTTCAATTTAGTCTAAATTAAACTACGGGGAACGCGTAGAACTCGTATAACGTATTACGTCGTACGTCTGGTTTACCACTTTTCCGCCATTGTCCAGTTCATGGAAATATCAGTTCTTTAATTTAATTTGTTTATTGAAATGCACAAAATATAAAAGAATCGCAAAACACAAACTAAATTTAAATGATATAGATCTATAGCTTGATTATGTAACAACTTATGTGCATACAGAGAATAAATATGAACGAGACAATGAGAGCAAACAAATAGTGTTATGTAGTGGTAAATGTTTTGATGTCTAATTCAGGCATTGTCAACATTTGACAGCGGCAAACATTTCCCTTTTGACAATAAATAGTGTGTTTTTGCTTCTCCATCTACTTTAGCAAAATCATTTGTATGCAAAATTATCAGATTTTTTTCATGAAACCGATTATATTGACTTCGAAGTTTAAGACACTCCGATACCGACACTGGTAGAGCCGTAGCGAAAGTAAGCGGCGCCATAAATAAAGAAGTTGAAGTGAAGTGAAATAAGTCTACGAAGTAGAATACTACATAATTAGTCAGACTTTATTTCATGAAATCGATCATATTGAATTGCAAGTTTATGACATTCCGATACCGACACTGGCAGATTCTTAGCGTAAGTAAGCGGCGGCGCAACAAATAAAGAAGTTGAAGTGAAGTGCATGAGTTTATGTATAATAAATAGAGTTGAATCCTCACCATCATCACCATCAGAGACGGGTATCTCCTGGTCTTGGTCCTGGTCTACCCCGGATGTGACGTCAGAGGCGCCATCGTCTATTACTGCTGGCTTCCGCTCGTCACGGTGTCTCTCTATACAGCTGTCTTCTAGCTGGGGTGTGCAAAACATTATATGCATATTAATTATTATAATAAATTAGATTTCATTTAATAAAGACAGTTACAATAAGATAACAGAGCAAAATTAGAAATATAATTCTTTTTCTCGTAAATAAATGAACATGTTGATAAACTCTAAGCTGAATGAAAAAAATATCTGAAGCGCAATTGTAAATACTTTACAAATGAGCTTACTGCAGACATTTTAAAACAATCTACAGGAAGCTCAACTGTTCCATATCAATAACATGCTGATTATTTGATTAAGAGAAAAAAAATCACGGCACCTGATTAAAATACGAAGTTTTTTAAGTAAAAACCAATATCTAATCAACAAATATCTCCAGATCGTACAAATATTTGTCCCGAGTTGGAATCGAACCCGCAACCTCCTGCGTCGCAGGCGGACCTTCGCCCACCGCGCCACAGAGGTCGTCATGTCACATTACGCCCCAGAACAGCTCTGTACCCGTCTTTACTCGTCCCCCAACTCACCCTGAACATGAAGCTGAACCCGAAGCTGAGCTGGTCAGTCATCAGGTAGTTCTTCTTGCCTCGGATCATGAACGAACCTGCGATTAATACAAACAGTTATTAAAAAGAAAGCATACAAGTGGCAAGGTCTATATCGTCTGAGGCATGGTGTATAGCTAATTTTATGGTGCCAAGGAATATTGGTAATGCCTGGAATATTTATTTCATTTGGAGATTACACACTTTATGTCTAAACTTAAATATTTGTTCTAGCATGTAACAGCAAAAAATACTGCTTGCATGCGGAGTAGATATGGAAGAATATTAGAGAAATAAAACAGTACTATTGGTTGAAACAGTCCACCGTGGAATTGTGTAAGAGTAATAATATATTATAATGAAAATTATGTAAGGGGAAAAGAGATAAGAGAAAATAAAGAATACCTGTGCCAAGGTATTCTCCAGAGGGCGCCGACTTGGAGACCTGCGAGGCGTGCACCCACCACGCTCGCGTTACCACTTTGGCCTCCCACGCAACACTGGAACAATGTTACATACGTTTAGGGTTTACCCTTGAATGTTACCTAAATTTGTGCTCAAACGATAAAGACTTTGATCAAAAATATTGTCAAACCCTATCACAAAAGCTCATTTGAACACATCAGCAGCCTTTACCAGTCCACAGCTGGGCAAAGAGTTCAGAAAAGCACATTTTTCATAATGGTTGTTTTATGCTGTTTTTAGTTTAACCAAGTTTCCGCTGCTCGCGGACTGTCAACTTTCTTTTTTTTTATCGAATCTAGATCCAAAACTGATGCTGTTAACCAGATGTACTTTTACGAGTCTAAGGATCCTTTAAGTATAAAGAAAATAAAACAATTTGATATTGGATTCTAAATGTTAAACCGAATCTAAAAGTCCCAAACGAATATCTTCAAGTAAGGCTCCGGCGACAGATGAATTTTCCATACAAACATAACACCAAAATAATTTGTACATATTTTCACCATGATCTGCTAATGTTTGTATTAGAATAGAATTTAAGAAGGTTCCTACCAGAGACTTTTTTAAAAATGGTGAAACTTAAGGCTCCCCTTAATCCCATAATTGGTCCTTCGAGCCGGATTTTGGTCCTTCGAACAATTTTTTTCTCACCTGTACGCCACCGCGGCCTGCCCAGCCTCATTCAACGTCTTAGGTGGTATAGGTCCTCCCCCAGGGTTCTTAACGACCACCGAGGAAGCCCCAGTAACTTCCGCGTGCACGTATATGTCGGAGGCGCGCATGTAGCGTTTTACTAGCAACTCGTTTTGTTGCTGGTCTCGACCGGCTATTACCTGGAAATTATTGTAAAATAACACTGACTTTATTTTCACACAACGGTTATACGGTAACTTTCGTTATGAATAAATGATTTGTATTTGTATATAAATATATCTTATCCAATAATACTTTTCATATGCAGTGTTTAACTGTGTTTTTATTGTACCTATTTAGTTCATAGTTCGTAGTTAAGTAGACTCTCTGTGTTTGCATTATTGTATTGTTTTATTTTGCAATAGCATTGTACTAACTTTCTATGGGTGTCTTTTGTAGGTTTTGTCGTATAAACTATTTCATTCTTTCTCTCTTTCAATCAAAACCCAGTGAGAATTGTACTTACCAAATAATTATCGGAGGATATAAACCAGTAGAACTTCTCGAACCAGTACGTTCGTCTCGCCTTTATAATGTTGCTGACGGTGTTGGCTTCTTTCAAGGTCTGCTTCGTTTTCCGTTCAGCGCTCTTCAGCGCTTTGTCCGCTGATTCTAGCGTTTTCTGCTGTTTCTTGGCAGCGCCCCTCTTTTGGTCATAGTATCTGTGAGTCACGTAAACATTAGCTTAGGTTTACAGATTTTTTTGTTGGTATCTTTGGGAACTCCTCGGGTAATGTTGAAGGTTCAATTATGTAATGTTTACTCTCGTAAGTTATGTATGTTGTATCCACACAGCATCCCTAGCCCTAAGCTAAGCAGATCTTGTGTTTTGGTTAAATACCCGTGCGAAGACGGGGCGGACCGCTACTACAATATATTCTGTTACTGATTTTTTTTTCCAGACTAGAAAACAAATTTAGTTCCGGGTCTGCATATATTTAATATCTATTTTACAAATAATTGTCTCTCTTTTAGTTTATTTTTGTTTTTATACTTGAATGACTTTGTCCAGCTGTGTGATTCAGAAAGCTGATCAGATTAAAAGAATTTAAGTCAAAATAAGTTAGAAATATACCTTCTAGCATTCGCAAAAGCCGTGAGCGACAGATCAATATCCACCATCATCGGTTCCAGCCTCTCATCACCATCATCATCATCAGAGTCGTACGGGTCAGTCAGCTGCAGGGTGATGTGGTTGGTGTTCAGCTTGAGGTGTTTGATGCAGGAGGCGATGGGGTCGTTATTCTCCTGCGCTGTTTTGACGAGCAGCTTTATGTCGTCCCAGGACATCTGTGGAATAGAATAGTTTATTGCAAAAAGAATCATCATAAATAATTACATGATAATTTGTCTAGCATAATGATATTATTGACAATATGAAAATTCAAAAAGTTCAAATTATATGTTGCCTAAACTAGACTGAAAAGTCTGTGACATAGGCAGCTGTGCTGCCTCTGTGGAGAAGAACATTAGCAGTTGAAAATCAGCGCTGGGTAGACATATTAGTTTTTGTCCAGGACAACGCTGAGTGGAGGCCATATTTTTCTCTGTTAAAAGAATGCTGACTGCTGATTCAGCATTAGCAAAGAAAAAATACGTAGGTACTTAGTCTTATATTCGACAGCGCGAAAACGTTATTTCTACACTACGATCGAATTATAAGACTTACTTTGAGTGTCTAAATCTCTAAAATTAACCAAGTAGTTAATTTTCATTTAAAAACTTCTGATAATTCAAAGACATCGCCCCGAATTCGCGAGTAAAACATTCAGTCTTGCTCTAGACATCGGAGTGAATAGTCACCTCCCTTGAATAAATCAAACATCCGACTCTATCTTCGTCGGATCTCGGCTTTGGAATACATCCAACGCCACAGCGAATTTACGATTACTGGTTATAACGGCACAGGCGTGTTCTGACGACCATCTTCATTTCTCTCGATGACCTTCCGAGGTTCGATCACGTGCGCGTTCTTAGTAACTAATCGCTGTTGAGGAGTGTAGTGACCTGGTTGGCTATGGCGGCCTGCACGGCCATCCGGCAGCGCTCCACCAGCGGCTCGTTCCTGGCGATGAGGTCGGCGGCGCGCCGGTCGCGGCCCTGCGCCTCTTGCAGCGACAGCACGCGCTTCTCGTGGTCTCGACGGACGTTGTGGAGCTTCTTCATCGCCTCGCGCTCTATTTGGACAGTCTGGAACAGAATGTGGACTTTATTGAGTAGACAAGACGGTCTGGAACGGAATATGGACATTGTTAATAAGACAAGACGTTCTGGAAGGGAATATGGACATTGTTAAGTAGACATGACGGTCTGGAACAGAGTATGGACATTATTAAGTAGACAAGATGGTCTGGAACGGAATATGAATATTGTTAATAAGACAAGACGAATAAGATAAGAAGAATCTGCTGTTGCTATGTACAATTAAATTAAGTTATGCGTGCCATTCTCTAATTATTTTGCACATTAATGTATATTGGTCAAACATGTTGACTCAAAAATCACAATTTGTCACCTTTTTACACAGTCATGTTTTGCAAATAAATGACTTTTATTTACTAGCGACCCGCTCTTCGCACGGGTCCAATCCTATTACAAAAACCTTCCTCTTGAATCACTCTATCTATTAAAAAAACCGCATCAAAATCCGTTGCGTAGTTTTAAAGATTTAAGCAGACATAGGGATATATGGACAGAGAAAGCGACTTTGTTATATACTATGTAGTGATTTACCTTGAGGTCAATCTTCTGTCCCTCGGCCTGCGAGAAGAACTCGTCCACGGCGCGGTCGAAGGTCTCGTACTCCTGGGCGGGCTGGCCCTGCAGCTGCCGGTACCACATGGGGTGGAACTCCACGTTGCTGAGGAGGTAGGTCGGCGCTCCGCCGGGGTTGGGGCGCTCCTCGCGCTTTTGTACTATGTAGCCCTGCGGAGGACAAGTTCTAATATATGTGACCGTGATAGAGCGATACGAGCGTAATATTAAAAATATTAAAGATAATAAACGTGAGAACAGATAATAACGTAAAGATTAAATATTTTTTGGATTCAAAAAAATCTTTAATATCCATGCAATTGCTGCAGTTATTAACTTGAAAAAATTATTTCATGAAACCTACACATATTTAGGGGAAAAGAAATTCAAAACATTTTTTGAAATTTTGGTATGTTTGATATGTACTTTTTGAAATATGTAGAAACATTTACCATTCTCCTCATATAAATTTAGGAGAATAGTCGTATAAATGGTAGCATAATATTTGTGTACATAAATAATAAAATAAATAAATAATGCCAGAGATTCCACACAGCATATAAGCTCGTCAGATGTTATAGCATTCAAAACTAGATGGCGCTATACTAAAACCCAACAACAGTTTCTAATAGTTTGCTTACCTTAGCGACCTGTGTTTTAGCATCATCCAGAAGCTTCTCAGCCTGCTTCAGAGCTGTGATCAGTTTCTCCAGGTCCTGTTCTATACAGAACCCTTTGCCGGCCTCCTTGGATACCTTCATGTTACCAGCCAAGCCGTTCTCTTGAAGCACGTGGTCTATTATCGATGAACCATATTCTGGAGATAGAAAGAACTTCATTTTTCCGTGTATTACATCATTATGAATGAACTAGCAGTTCGCCCAGGCTTCGCACATGTATTATAATCAGCATGGCACGAAGCCAGTCAGAGTAAATATAGAGTATAAATCTTTAAAAAAGAAAACATCTAACTGAATGAGAGCTAGTATTTACAATTGAAACAATTGAGCTAACTGCATACTGTTGCAAACAAACTACAGGTAGCACAACTGATCCATATAACCAGTTGGAAGTGTACCCAGGATGCTGGCGGCTGCGCCAGATATTGATCAGCAGCTTTAATTGTCTAACTTGAAATCCATAACCAGTGAATTTGAAACTGATTACCAGTTGTAGACCCAATCAGAATGTTGTCGGTATTGTCTAAGGTATTCAACTGGTCTTCGGTTTCAGCTATTTACACAATACGAAAGTGACAATCGAAGTCCACGCTAGGTTTGAAATGCCAAACCGAAGGCGATTACGATTACTAGTTGAGTTAGACAATAGAGCCGCAGCTCATTAAAATAAGTATATACCTAAGTTAGGATTGAGGATCTTCTTGAGGTTATCCCCAGGCTTGCTGTTGGCCAGGATCTCTCTGAGGGCGCCCTCTGTCGGCGCTTCGTAGCTTGTCTTAGCTCGATCCAGGGGGTACTTCTCTTTTACTGCAAATCTGAAATTTGTTACAAGCCTAAATAAATAACGTAGTTCGCGATCATGAGTTATGGACAGGTTTGGTATTTATTTACCACTAGCTGTCCGCCCTGGCTTCGCACGGTGGTTATTTAAATAAAAAAAAATTTCATACGGCACCCTAGGGAACCCCCTTTTTAGGGTTTTGACATCGGTTTCAAAACCCTTATGGGATCACTTTGATTCTGTTTTGTGTTTTGAATCCTTAATATCTCAGAAACGACTGCAGCTATTGACTTGAAATTTGAAATGATAATACATTTTGTGCGCCCGCACAGATTTAAAGAAAAATAAATGAAAAATCAAAATGAAGATTTTCAGTACAAATTTTGAAATCGAAATTTTAAATGGGACCTACAGAGTCAAAAGTATCAAATGAAAGGTATTGGTTTGTAGATTCCAAAATAGTTTTTAAAATTTTGGTAGATTTTATACTTTTTAAAATATTTTGAAAAAGGTCAAAAAAATTACCATTCCCCCCCCCTATCTCCGAAGATTGCAGAGTGATCGATGTGAAATGTACAAAGTGTTTGTAGATTTGGATCTATATTTTGAACGAAAAATATAGAGAAGTCTGTAATAATAATACTTTTTGAAATATTATGGGCAATAACCCCCAAATAATGATGCCATCTATGGCGCTCATTAGGGGAGGCCTATGTCCAGCAGTGGACTATTATAGGCTGGTGATGATGATGATGATGATGATGGTCAAAAAGGGAGGGGATAATTTTCTAAAGAATAAAAAAAGATTATGAATAATATGGATAAAAAGGGTGTTTATGTCAAATTTGCCACTAAAAATATTCACAAAATAGGTTCTACAACTTTGCTTTAGATTCCACCACACATCTGATAAATTTATTACTTTTGGTCTATAATTTCCATGAATACAAAATTCTGCTGAATAACGTACCTTACTTTATCCCCTTCAACATGAGGTCTAAGTACATTCAAAATGGTCCAATCGCAGTCAGTGAGCATAATGTTCCCCCTGTCATACAACTCTAGTATGATGTGATAGGCCGCCTCTCCGCTGCCAAACTGTAGGTCGATGACTCGGTCTATGCCTATCTGTGATAACTTCTCTAGACGCTTGTTCTTAAGATGTTTTCGGAGCTGGAATGAGGGATAGTTGTATGATGAGTAATGACTTCGAAAGTGTCACTAAAAACACATGTGTCTGATATGTCTGTGATATATAATATATATCATAGTATATTTATATTTATTGCTATATTTCATGTAAATTTGTACATGAAACATGTGCATCAATGCATAAGAGAATCAATGGTACCCAAGCTCTTGAATTCTTCATGATACACTGTCCCTCACCAACAGGTGACTTTGTGTTCTAAAACTTTAGCTATTGTACCTATATTTGACTATTGCCTTTAGAATGCTATTTCAAGCATCTGTTAAAATACAATTCATTAAAAATATAGATTTAACATTTCCAGTGTGATACAAAGTTATTTTAAGTATGTACTATAGCTTCACCCATTTTCTGGCATGCAATGATTAAATAATGATCATTATTATTATTTTAAATTGTAATTAGTAAATAAATATAACATCACTTATCTTACTTTCATAGTGAAACCTGAAGGAGCGACATTCTTCGGCCACTCAAACTGTGTGGTATGGAACCGGTTCCCCGACTCCAGCAGGAGTATGGCCTTCTCCTCAGACTGTTGGAGCCGGATCACGTATGTGCGGGTGTCTATGTCGTACACTTGGTTCACTCTCATGCCTATCAGTCTGAAAAGATAAGTTTTCATCACGGACTGCTCAGCTGGGTTCCTTACATATTTGACAGTTAAAAGGCTGGCATGGTGACTTTACTTTTATTTACAATTTTTATTTATAATTATCATCAACCAATGATATTAATGATTGTTGCATATGTACTTAAGTACATTACAAAATTTAAAAAAAAAATGTTTAAGATCGTAACCTTGATCTTAAACATTTTTTTTACTACTAAGAAAATTATCAAATGGATATCCCAAAACAATTATTTGGCCTTAGATGTCAAGCTGTTAAATAAAACTGCATAATAACTTGCCAAAAAATATTAAAGAATCCTCTTCTTTAACTATTTTCAAGAAAAAACTCAAGAAATATGTATTAGAGAATATTCCTGTAGAATAACCGAAAATTATAAGAACTGCACTGTAAACGTCAACCATAAATTAGTTATAAAAGTACATTAGATACTAAGAAAAACACATTTCTCTGTAAGTGAATGTATTATCATGTTCTTTGAGAAATAAATATCTTTAACCACAAGCTGTTAAAAAATTCTGAGATATGTGGCTATGCACACAATTTTAATGTGAAGTGTTATTTGTTGTTACCTTTGTAATTCTGTGACCATGCACATGATATCGTAGGTACTGAATCGATTCTTCATTTTGATAAGGTTTTCTTACTGCATCAATATAATAAAACTCTTTGAGTACTAATCTGCACACAAAAAAAGAACGATCAGAATTAAATATTGCATTCAATTGCACCACGCAGCCAGCGTACACGATAGGCAAACAATGTAATTACTAATGTTTCAGAACACGAATATCTCTTCATCCAACTTCGAGATTTTCAGAGGCATCAGAGGTATAATTTACTTATTTGTTAGGGTTCACCATAGGTATTTCTGGCGGAAATTTCGAGTTTGCGAGCTCGCAATAGTAATCAGCCTGATAAATTTTGCAAATATCCTTCAGTCAGTGATATGAAAAATTATTTTATTATAACGAATGAAAAGAAAACCGAGCGACAAATTGTGGTTGGGTTCGGTCGGTTGAATTTTTTTTTGTTTACGATTATGATTGTACATTGACAGCAAAATCATAAACCAACTTCAACTTCTTTTTCTGTGGCGCTTGCTTTTCGCTAGAGACTCAGGGGTGCGTTCAGAGGCTCAGGGTGCGGTTGTTTGGTGTAAATTTTAACTTACCCAAAGGTTCGGAACGAGTCGGTTGTTTAACGTCAAAGTTGACATTATCATGACAAAACTGACGTTACAGTTGCCGGACGTTCGTTTGTTTTGTTTTTGTTTTGCGGTTACTTTGAGGTAAATTGTATCTACTGACTGTAACTACGATCTATATCTGATATATACTGAAAATTTTGAAATTTACTGTAGAAATCTTGATATTTAAGTAGATAACAAACTATGACAACGGAAAATATGACAGCTGTCAATGTCAGAGTGTTTTTCGTCGATCGAATTACACCGGTAAAAAGTTGCAACCGTCGTCGGAGGTTGTGAACGCTCTAGTTAATAACAACCGAGCGTTTCTCCTGAGGTTATGAATGAACGACCTAGTTGCACTCCGAGCGTGCTCGAGCGTAGGTTGTGAACGCAGCCCAGTGTCAGTTGACTCTGTAGGTATCGTAATTCGTTGAATCAAAATCTTAAACCATTTGCATCGTGTCGTTTAATGTCCTGTTCATGACGCATGCCTTGTCACTGCTAAGTGATCTTCTTCATTGCACATTTAGCAAAATTATTTTTATGCAAAATTATGATGGGTTTTCCATAAAATCGATTAAAGAACCGGTCTTCGAAGTTTATTTATGTTTATGACACTCCGACACTGACACTCGTCGGCAGAGTCGAGTCGTTGCGAAAAGCAAGCAGCGCCTCTATTAAAGAAGTTGAAGTCCTTGAACCATACAACCAACACAACACACATGCTTCTGATTGTAAACAAAACAAAATATTTTGTAAATTCGTAACTTTTAATTCTAATTTATCAAGATATAATTAAATATTTCGCAATAATGGTTATTGAATTTGATGCCGAGGATTTCAAACTAAGACCTCTGAAGTGCGAACTGAATTTCATTAACAAATCTGATGGTTCTGCTATTTTATCACAAGGTATATTATTTATAGGAATTTGTCAATAGATACATAAATATGCAAGTTTATTCTTGAATTTTGTTTTATTTATTAAATTTATATAATTATTTACCAAAATCTAATACTATTATGATACTATTCCGTCAATACCGAGAATTATATAGTCTAAAATAACAAAATGTTTCTTCATACTTTTAGGCGACACAGTAGTTCTTGTCAGCGTAAATGGACCCCTAGACATCCAGATGCAGAAGCAAAACACAGGGAAAGCCACCCTGGAAGTAATCTACAGCACTAAAAGTGGTCGACAAGCAGTAACTGACAGGTTATATCTTACTTTTGCCTGTAATACACCTAGGCACCTACATAGGTCTGCCCTAATGATTGCAATGTGCCCCAATGTGTCTTCACTTCGATGCATCTAGCTGTCAATTGTAGAATAATGAAAAGGGCAAAAAGGGCCTACCTGTGGCCTAGTTGCGGAAACCAGTCCAGTAACAATACAATACAATGTAGAAGAATGAAAAAATGTGGGCTGAATGAGGGCCAAATTAGCCCCTAACCAGTAGCTTCTGTGCCCACTAGCAACTTAATTCTGAGACCGAGTTTAAACAAATAAAAAAAACACGGAGACTAACTATAAATTTCTAGACTCTTTCTAGAATCCTGTTGTTGAATATAGAGGCCAGCCGTAAAAGGGATCAAGAGTATGATAAGGGCATTAAACCAGTCCAGAATACAGAAAAGCTGAAATGTCTTACAACAGTACTTGAAGGAGCTGGGCTGTTAGGCAGGGGACAATGCACAACACATTTCCATGGGAGATGTCAGTGCAGATCCCAGCTCATTAGAATGAGATTTTGTTTTGTTTTGCTGTGTTTATAAAAGTTCTTTCAGTTTAATATGCATTTTATTTATTTATTTAACACACAAAACACATTACAATGCAATGCAATCTAAAATAATCAAAGACACAAAGGTGGTTATAATCTACATTGTACTGTAAAAATATGTATACACATATTTTAGCTTACATACTTTAGCTATAGCAAATATGTCTAATTCTAATTCTAAGTGGGGGAACTGAGATCTGCACTGACATCTCGCATGGGAGTGTATTGTGCATTATCCCCCTGCCTAAACAGTCAAACCTAACCTTACCAGCCTAGCTCCTTGAAGTACCGGAGCTCTAGCAAATATAATTTATTATCTTTTTTTTCATAAGATAGTGTAGCATAGACCTTCTCCAACTGCCTCAACTCTCCACTTCCATTACAGTTTCTGCAATGATCCATTTCAGATACAAAGAGCATGCAATCAAGCAGTCATGTGAGACAGCCATCATCGCCAGCTTGTATCCTCGGACAGGCATCACGGTCACAATCCAGGAGTTGGAGGACTATGGTGGGGTAAGTATCAAGTTGATTGATGTTCTTGATATGTATACTCCTTTTAAATCAATGTCATCTTTGCCTGGAGACCCGAATACTATACTCTCCTCTTCCACGATCAGCAGACTGGTCTCTGATATTAATATGATATGCTAATGATTTTTGATGTCTATGTGTGAAAAAATCAAGTCCATTGGGAGCTTTGCTCTGCCCATAAACCAATAGAGTTATAAAACAAAATTAATGTGTTAGGAAATCATTTACAGATTAGATTATCTATTAAACTGCTCTGCTACCCGTGCGTAGCCAAGGTGGGTTGGGAGTCCTATGACCAGCTGTGAACTATTATAAAACAATAAAGCACTTTGATTTTATAGGTTGGTGATGATGATGATAATAAATAAATTAATAATGCAGGACAATCCACACAGCCTCATATAGCCCCAAGCTAAGCAGAGCTTGTGTTATGGGTACTAGATGACTGATATACATAATACAATATTATTACATTGTATAGTTTTTTTTTACTATACATAGAAGACAACCAGAACACCCTGCTGAACAAATATTTGTACCGAGGCGGGAATCGAACCCGCAACATACTGCGTCGCAGGCGGATCTTCCTCCACCGCGCTACAGAGGTCTTCAATGATGATGGACTGTTGAAACTTTAGACGCGACTTTATCACTAACTTCTCCAGCTCCTGACCTGCTGCATCAACGCCTGCTGCCTCGCGCTGCTCAACTCCGGCGTGATGATGCAGAGCACCTTCGCAGCCGTCTCCTGCGGGCTGGACGACAAGGGGAACGTGATCCTCGAGCCCAGCGCCGAGGAGCTGGTTAACTCGAGGGCTGTCATGAACTTCGTGTTCGATGGAAGGGATAAGAGTTTGATTTCTGGTGAGTTCATAGCAATTTAAGTTCTATATAATCGTTCGCGCATGGCGCCCTAGGCAGGCTAAAAACGCGATGCAAAATTTCGCAATGTAATGTTTGGATAAATTGTTGAAAGGTAGAAAAAGTTGACAAAAAAGTTTTTGTATAACTAAGTAGTTATCAATTGAATTTAAAAAAGATAAAGGGGACAAACATTTGTATTTGTTCAGGGTGTTATGGTGTGGAGGTTGGCATATAAAGTAAATTAAAAATAGTGTAGGTAGTTTTGTAAATTCTGTATATCTCAGATCTCGTAAGCCGTTCGTGTAACTGAAGACCGGCGCTAGCTAGGTCTCCTACTCGAGCTTAGTCAGTATTATAATGCTGAGTTAGGCCCTTTTTGTAACAATATGCATGTACCTATCCGATAATTAATAAAATAATAAATAAATAATGCACAACATTATCTAGCCCCAAGCTTAGCGGAGCTTGTGTAATGGGTTCTCGATAACTATAATTAATTGTCTGGTTTTTCTTTATTCCCGATTGTTATGAATAAATGGAGTTCTATGTATATTTGTATCTTTATTCCAGGGTTCACGGAGGGCAGTTTCAGCGAGGCGGCGTACAAAGAAGCGTTGGAACGCTGTCGAGCCGCGAGCGACCTCGTCTTTGCCTTCTATAGGGACATTGTCAGCAAGTACTCTAATACGTTATAAGAATAAATGTATGCAGAGAATTTCGAGTTTTATTCCAAAATTGGTATTAGCCCATAGCTAGTATAAATACGAAAGGTGTTTAGAGTTTGGTTTATTTATCCCGCCAAAACTATTGAACGTATCAGGCTGAGATTTTGCATATTATGTAGTTTAAGATTAATACCACTTACCTACTTATTGGTTAGGTCTTTTTCCCGGAAAAACGCGAGCGTGCCGTGGTGCGAAGGTTCTCTTTTTTGCATTTTTTTTAGTTGTTGTATTTTGTATCACTGCGCCCAGTGGCGGAATGGACTCACACACCCTTAAATAAAACCCGGTTCGAGTATCATTCATGGCACAATAAATTCAAAAAAAATATCTAGAAGGAACAAAACTAAGGAAAAGTAATTTAAAAACAATTTTCTATGAACCGATGCTTAAACCATCTTCGAATGTAAATTTTAAGAAGCATTTAGAAAAATGTACATGTTTATTTTGTACATCGGGGGGCAAGGCAGTGCCCCCGCCAAGTCGAGCACGAAGCAAACACTGCCGTACCATCCTTTACTGGAATAACTACTTTCCCAAATGCTCTAAAAATATCAGTGTACCTACCGAAAATTGTTTTTCCATAATAATAAGTTGATAGAAAATTATATAGGTACGGTTCGCAACAAGAAATTTGTATTTTTTATTCCTTATTGAACAAAAATTCTTGCACTAACGCATGCCACCCATAATTTGGTAATGTTTTAGGTTGGCAGAATTTTTTAATAATCTACGCAACAAAGTCGGCAATTGGTTAATAAAACAAATAGCTAATTACGCTGCTTTCGTCCCAATTAGCCACATATTCGGTAGATGATAGCCATCACTCCGGGGCACCTTCGAATAATGGCGGGAATAATTGTATGCACTTCTTTGCGGAGCCGCTACCGAAAAAAAAGTTTAAGCTAGGCTGCGGTTATAGTGGGAGAATTTACATGTGGATATTTCGACCTGAATTTTGTCTTTAGGACGAAATAACTCGATTGAAGACTAGATATATTCATACGTACCTAGGTATATATTATATACTTCCCTATTTTTGTACCTACAGGTATGTAGGTACTAGGGTGGAGCGAGATTTTATTTTTTAAACTAGCTTTTCTGAATACCGCCTAAAAGCTGCAGCTTATTGCATAGATTAAGAAAAAAATTAATAAAAAAATATTGCAACCCTTTTTTAGCCCTCTACTGCCCTTTGAATATTTCAAAATAATGAAAAAATATGACTTATTAATAAATTTTTTAATTAAACTTTTAAACTGTTTTTTTATGTTGAATAACATATTTTCGTATCTCTAAATATATTATACGTCGTAGATAATAATTTGAACATCATTCTTAGCTTGTCGTGAAGTCAAACGATACATATCAAATGCGCCGATTTTAAACAAAATTGATACTAACAGTCGGCGCGTAGCTTTGCAACTTGAACTTTGATATAAGAATAGTTCAAGTCATCTATTTTTACTATCTTCGTCTTATGAATTTATTTTATTTGTTTAGTTCAGTAATCAATAAGATAAGCTCGTCGTTTTGAGTTGCGTGGTCTGATTGTGCTAATATAAAATAATGCCGAATATAAGAACACGAAGTGAAATAGACTGTCCTATTTATGGATCTCCTTGTTTGTTTAGTGAATTAATATTACCAACAACGGCTGATGTATTTGTTTATCAGACACAAATTGAAAAGTGAGAAAAATGGTAAACAAACCGCAATTTCTGAAGTTTTTGAGATTGCAGGACATGATTTAATGGAAGTTTGGAGGAAAGCTTCATTGCCTGTTGTTATCATGCAGCGTGTAAAACAATTATTACAGTCCTGTTATGATAACTATTTACATTTTATTCGCCTTCCAAAATCAAAACAAAATGATAACTTTAAACCAAAGCTACAGCAATGGAAAACTGAATGAATAAAAGGACTTTTTGATATTTGTTGTTCCAAATGTGGTGATTTTAACACTTGTAAATTGTCCAAAGGAAAAGAAAGTATCTGTGTTAGAAAGAGCATTTTTACTAGATCTTTACTAGGTACTTGTCCTCTAGATTTGTCACGCAGGAATCCTGGACAAATGGCTCACTCACGATGCGATGGTTGACAACGGCTAATAGAATATTAAGACTGTATGTAGCGACACCCAATCCTTGTTAAAACCTAAAGAATTTTACAGAGTATATAATAAAAGTTTATGCTCCTGTTTGGTTTAATATAAAAAAGATAGTTCATTCAAGCAAGGCCCGACGCATGTTTTTAAATTGATTGCATTATCAAGATGTTTGAGTTCTGATGTAGGTAAAGAAAATTAGAGACCACGTAATTCAGAGAAACGCGTTTTTTGCACACCCCGAAAACCTGATATTGACTATCTATACTGTGTGATGAAAAAAATACTATCAGAGAACTGGGCTTGAGACAAATAATCGCAGCTAGAAAAAATCCAAGGCCTGGTGTTCGAATTATTCAAAACTCCGAAGTTGAACTTTAATGCCAGCGGCTATACTGATATATGGGCTGTGTCACAAAAAAAAATTGTTCTAATCAGAATATTTTTGTTAAAACTTTTGTAATCATTAAATAAATGTTTTATTTACCCTATCCCTTTAAAATAAATCGTAATTTATCATTGTGTTCAGTAGTAGAAAGATTTTAGAAAGTTGCGTAAAAAGAAAAAAATATCAAATTTCAAACGACGGTAGAGGGCTAAAAAATATATTTAAAAAATAAAATAAAAATATACTTGTCATTGTCTTGGCCCTATGCAACTTTTGGCAGGTATTCGAAATCGATTACGTTACTTTATTTTTTTTTCATACATTGACGCTCCACCCTAAGGTACAGTCAACGCCAAGGGTTCTGAACATACATAGTAGGTAGGTACCTGTTCTTTTAATGTTCTTTACGCCACTCTTCTTTGGTAGGTACTTCAGCAATTTTTTGCTTAATATACCCTAACCCTAAGTACTTTAGAAATACCTATCTAAAGTAGTAGTAGGTAGGTTTTCGTGGTAAATGCGGGGTTGTGTTGTACCTATTGTACCCAATACAACCCTGCACACACAATAGAACTTAAGTTATTGTAATAATATCTACCATGGAGTAATAGGTATATTAGGCCTACCTTATTTCCGAGCTTCAAGTTTTAAGTACAAGCTCTAACAAGAATACAATGGGGTTATTATCGGATCTTGTTTGTAGTAGGTACTACGAATAGTACTTATTTTAGTAGAACCAATTTATTTACTGTCAAACAAAATAATATAGGTAGGTAACCTATTTGTGTCAGATTATTTATAAATCGCGTCTCTTTGTGAACAAACCTTAATCTCGTCCCGCCAAAAAAAGCAAGATGGCCGATCGACGCGATCTCATGCAAATGGAACGGGCAAACGCGCCGCCTCACATTTAAATGTCGCGAGATGAAATCCGAGGGCTCTGCCTTTTGCTCTATTTACCGGGATATGCCATTGTGGTGATACGGGTTGTGTTTACTAGTTTTTTTTGAAAAAGCATTTGGGGCTAGAAAGGAAATACCTAATCACAAAATATCTCCATACAGGATTTGGGGTCAAGAAAGCGCGCAGTTATTTTTTTTGATTGAAAATTCGGAAGGCATTAACTTGGCCTGACTTGCGGGAAAGTGTTCGAAGCCAATAAAACTTTAAATATTAAGTATACTTACCTTATACTTACCGTACTTATAGGCACCTTACTTGACCCGAGCGTCACCGACATTAGCTTTGTTCGCCTAGATATGAAGTTATGACTCCAATAATAACATGTCAATTACTGAACCTCTTGGGTTTAACGAGGAATATTTATAGTTCTAAGATTTTTTTATTGCTAAAGCTCTCGCATTCGTTGTAATCTCTAGAAAATTAAATAATGGCCCAAAAATTTACGATTTCGGCGGGACTTGAACCCGCGACCTTCCCTCAGGCTATGCTGACCACTACGCCACGATATCAACTTGATTTCGTGTCAGACTAAAGCATATACTTAGTACCTCTATTCACTGTTCTAATAGTTATGTGGGAATACCTACCTACCTACAAGCAATGAATGTACTAAGCGTTCAAAGGTGTGTTCGACAACTATTAGTAGTACAATCAGTTTCAGTTTATTGAGATCGCATCGTCTCGCGTCCCGACTCCAAGTTTGGCTGCTTGGTTGGATATGTGTAGTACCTAGGTACCTAAATTTTTGTAGAAAGTTGAACGTAATTATTTCAAACCGAGCACGTTAACTACTTACCTACTGTTAACTCATAACAGGACTTTTCGATAACTTTCAAGGCTTCAGATTTCCCCATTGTCTCTGAAAAAAAAACTTAATCTGTAACTACATATATTCACTAAAGATACATATTTTCAACTATGCGGCTCGAGGGATCAACGTTAGAAAAGTTCATTAGAATATTGGCTTCTACAAATATCTTGTACGGATTTGCGGGATTGCGTCTAGATAAATTCTCGACATCATCGTACTTATAGTGAATTTCTGTTGCTGCAATCCAAAGAGAATAAAACGACTATCTACGTCTGCAATCCTTTACTTTTTTTCAAGATTTTCTTCGGTCATGATTGATTTTACCTACAATAAGTATGATGAAGACCAATGAAAGACAATAAAAAAATCGCTTTCGTTCTAAAACAACAGGAATGTCAAAACATCATTACAAAACGAAAACATAAAATAATATAATTTTTTGTTAATTGCAAAATTAAAATGTTTTCTCTAAGAATAACACAGTTTTTGAAATCTGAAGTCAAATACTTTAGATTGGAAAGGAATTTAGTTTGTTGGTGTCTCTTACAAACGAGGAAAGCGTCCAGTACTTTTGCGGATCCCATATTCGATGCAAGCAATCCGTAGGTCTTACAATCATATTTTATTCCATTGACGACCGATGTGGCGTGGTGGGCAAAGGTCCGTCTGCGACGCAGGAGGTTGCGGGTTCCAGCCTTTGGATGAATATTTGTACGATCTGCAGATCAGATGCAGTGGTCTCGTCGTTTCTAAGTAAAACTATCTAGGTATCTATGCAGTATAGAATAGTATATAATCAAAGTATAGAATTAGGTAGGTATATCGGTCATCTAGTCATATCTAGTCTAGTCATTATCGTATCTACCCATAAAACGAGCTCTTGGGGCTAGATGCTGTGTGGCATTAAAAATTTTAAAGTAGGTACAAAAAATAAAAAATATAATTTATTTAATTTCCGCATTTGCATTTAGAAAATTATACTATGAAATTTTAAATCGATCGAATGGAAGTAAATTGTTAAGTAATAGTACCTACCTATATCTAAATAAAAATTATTTCAATGTTTATTGTTGTCAAAATAGCGGCATATCAGATTACTACCTCATACAACAAAAAAATTTCACTTCTTCCATTAGTGAACAAAAAATTGAAGTGAAGAGAAATCAATAACAATTTATTTCTTTTTTTTAAATTATCTGTTTGAAATTTGACTTGTCTTAAGTGCTTATTTTGTAAGCCTAAAGAAATAAAGTTATTGAATCTGAATCTACAGGTACCCGTGAATTGCATCGTGGGCTGCATTATTTAATATCCAAGATATTGTACCTTCTTGTTTTATTCGGCGAGACGAATCGACTTTGACGAATAAACTGGTCTGGGGGGGACCAGAATTATGTGGGACTCGACACCCTGAGATGAATGTTATACCCACTAAAACCTCTCCTGTGACCCTCTCGCACCATTCTTTGCCGAACCACGAGAACATTAAACCTACCCCGACCTCACTGGCGTTCCCTCTTCCTCACATATAAATGGCCGGCAAGGCAACCACTCCACACACTCGCCGACCCCATTCATCCAACACGCTTCCTCCCGATTAAGACACAGACAGGACAGATCATACTGTACCTAACCTGGTTTATATAAATACTAGCGGTCCGCCCCGGCTTCGCACGGGTATTAAACAAAAATTTCAGAAACACACACGATGGGTTTCACAGTTTTCATACGGATCCCTTACTTTTTTGAAAATATTATATAGCCTATGTTCATCACGGAAAATTAAGGATTCTAATGGTAAAATAATTTTTCAAATTGGTCCAGTAGTTTCGGAGCCTAGGTATTCAATTCAAACAAAAAACAAACAATCAAATCTTTCCTCTTTATAATATTAGTATAGATGAACTACTAGCAGCCCGCCCCGGCTTCGCACGGGTATTTAACACAATTTCAAGTTCTTACACACACGCGTTGTGTTACTTTATTGAAGTTTTCATAGGGATCCCTAACTTTTAAAAATATTCTATAGCCTATGATTATCATTGTAATGGTGAAGAAAACTTCCAAAAAGGTCCAGTAGTTTCGGAACCTATTCAATTCAAACTACTAACAAATGTAATGTAGCCGTTACCTTTTCCTGAATATATAAACCTAAAGAGCCTGCAATCCCCAGGCCCCGTCAATCGAGCTGGAGCACCGTGGGGCTGGAGCGTCCAGCGCTGGACTGGCGCGAGGTGGTCTCCGAGGCGGAGCAGCTCGTCGGCTACCCCCCCTCGTTCCTCAACCTGCGCTGGTTGTTCAACGATGAGATCGCTAACACTGCCATTCATCTCAGGAAGCTGGTTAGATTTCTGACGACCTCTGTGGCGCGGTGGGCGAAGGTCCGCCGCGACGCAGGAGATTGCGGGTTTGATTCCCTCAGGATAAATATTTGTATGATCTGCAAATATCTGTTCAGGGTGTACCTACTGGTTATTTCGATGTATAAAAATATCTATCTATGTACTCGAATATTATTATGTACCTATATCATATCAGTTATCTGTACCATGTCTGTACCCATACCATAACACAAGCTCTGCTTAGCTTGGGGCTTGATAATGCTTTGTGAATTGTCAAGCATTATTTATTTTGCTACTAAATTACGAAACAAGTGGATACTTAGATTCTAGGTAGACATACCTAGTTACAGATAATAATGAAGAGAAAATTAATAACATCTTCAAAGGATCTTGCTAGCGGTGCAAACCACTTAGCACATTCACTGCCCACCCATCGAAGCCGAGCCGGTATTAGGGGCAGTGGGGATGTGAGCATTTTGGGCCATGTAGGCACTTACTGATAAGTTCCTACAGTAGACACTTCCTCTCTTAACCTACGCAAATCATTAACGATCAACGCACCTAAGAAATCTTCCCTTCCCAGGTCGGCACCAACCACCCTCTCCTAAAATCCGCCAAAAACCTCCTCATCGGTTCCAAAAGCAACCTCCAATCCGTCGGTTTGACTATCCTCCTGGTCTCCAAAGCCGCAGGGTTCGACACCAGGCACTTCTGCTCGAACCAGTACGATTCAGGAGTCCTCCACTCGCAGAGGGCCCTGGCTGAGATCGTGGAGATGAAGAGGACAGGACATATGATACATAAGACCGTGGTGAACCTTCAGGATAAGGTGAAATTGGGGGATAGCTACAAAGATCTGCTGTATGGGAATAAGATCTCGCTGTTGACAGGTAATGAAGTACCTAATCCTACTTATAATTACCTAATGATCAGCAATTTTTGGTGAAACAGTACACAAATATGCTTTATTGTATACCAGGAAAAGAAAATAACAAAAGACGTTAGACATAAAACGTTAGAAGCGATCTCCTCCAGGCAAGCTGGTTTGCTTTTATAAAATGCTGTACAATTTTTACTCAACTACCAACGGCGTAGGGTTATGAGATTGGCTCCCTACGTATGTAACTATGTATCTAAAATGCGTTAGCTTCTTTGTAACACCTGAACAACTTATCATTTGGTCTGTCATAATACCGGTTGCCATGGTTACAAAAAAGAGAGACACACCGGGCGGGCAGCAGCGCCCACTGGCCTCAACTCCACCGAACTGCGATCCCTAACCCGCATGCCCAGCGTGGGGATTATGGGCAATAACCCCCAAATGATAAATAATGCCAACAATGGGCTCATCAGGGGAGGCTTAATATTATAGGCTGATGATGAAGATGTCAGTATTAGTGTGATGAAAAATTACCTTTACATGTGAGGAAACTAAATTTTAAGAGATTTTGTGAACAAAATCAGAAGTTTTTTAATATGTAAATCTATAAATAATATTGACGAAGCTATTGCTGATGAATTTTATGTGTAATCAAAATGGGTCTCCGTATCAAGTCGGAAAATGTATATATTATCTATGGTGTTCCTTTTAGGGTCAGCGTAGACAGCAGAGAGGAGCGCAGCGGAGAGGATTTTTAAAACGCACACGAAAATAAACTTTAAAATTATTAAAGAAAAATGCTTGAACCTAACAAAAAATCCTCGCGCAGCGTCGAGCCGCGCCCGCGTCGTACGCGTACTTTCAGTGTTGTCACTGAGGGCATTTACGGTAGAATGGTAACCCAGAACGGTTTACTCGCGCAGGCTCGCGAAGTCGCGCGCAAGCTCGAGCATACGCGATCCGTTAAGAAAATGCCCGAGTCCGCGCGAGGATTATTCCTCTCTGTCTGCGCTGACCCATACTCGTTTAGGTACGATACTTTTTAAATCAATGAAATCGGTCATAATGCTATTGTAGGTATATGACTTTTGATTGTATGAAAAAGGAATAAATAAATGAAATGAAAGACTCGAGTTGTTCACAGGGGACTACCTCCTAGCCAAGTGCCTGCTACACCTCGGGGGGCTGCGGAACAACGAGGTGACGGAGCTGATCTCCTCGGGGCTGCGCGACCTGGTCGAGGGGGACTTCCTTGGCAAGCGGGACCAGAAGGACAACAGTCCCCTGCCTACGCAACCTAAAGGTGGGGCCATCTTCACTCATGGTTACAAGACCTGAAATTAAACTAATAAGGAATCAACCAACTACGATCGGTGTGTTTAAAGCCGCGTTAACACGATCAGAGTCTTGTACAAACCTTGTTCTTGAGCGTAGCGTAGTTATAAAAATCTAAACTTAACATAGGGATTTACATATAGACTGACAGCGGGAAGCGACTTCGTTTTACACTAGCTATGTATGTAGTCGTATTTAGCTATGTATGTAGTCAGCCGTGTGGTTCTGGCATAGAATTTCACCACCCCAACTCTTCCCGTGGGTGTCGTAAGAGGCGACTAAGGGAAACACAGCGGGGGGCGGGCAGCAGCGCCTTTTGCAGAACAACTACACCGAACTGCGATCCCCAACCCGCATGCCCAGCGTGGGGATTATGGGCAATAACCCCCAAATAATGATGCCATCTATGGCGCTCATTAGGGGAGGCCTATGTCCAGCAGTGGACTATTATAGGCTGGTGATGATGATGATGTTGATGTATGTAGTGATGCTATATCTGCCTCCATAGCAGGCGTGACATGTGTTAATTAGTTACAGTGTCATTCTCCCGACAGGATGCGACGAGATCGAAAAACACTACGACTGGGAGAATGAATGCTTCCTGGACAAGTTGGGGACAAACGATTTCCTCGGCCAAGGGAAAGACGAGTGGCTCCTCCGAACTATGCTGACATCGGGCAGCCTGCTCGCCAAGGGCTGCATGGGCGCCATGAAGCTCGCTAAACGCGGCGAGGAAGTGGAGAAAAACGCGTATAAACTCGGAGGCCATCTAGCTTTACTCTGGCAACTGTACCTAGACACAAAGGACTTCTTTACGCATCCTTATTCGTATTCCGTCGTTAACGCGCCGGTTATAATCGCTTTATGGGAGTACCCGCAAATTTACGGACATATCCTCGAAGCGAAGTTGGAGAATAAGCAGATAGAGTACAAACAGTTGTATTACGCGGTGAAAGCAACGAGGGCCATGGAGTATCTGACGATATTCCTTGATGAGGAGCTGGCTGAAACTATGAAGTACAGTGATCTGTTCCCCGTGAAGGATGCGAGGGATGCTATTCAGAAAATGGCGAAGACTATCCATGAAGAGGCTCTTCAGTATATTGAGAAGTGATTAGAAGGTACTCTGGAATTTTTTGTTTCTTTTTTAACTATTTGCAACCTGTTGGTGATACTTAATTTGAACTACCACTGTGACGCAGCGGGCGAAGATCCGACTGCGACGCAGGAGGTTGTGGGTCCGATTCCCGCCTCAGATTTTTTTATTTTATTTAATAAACAGTTGGATATTACAAAGTATCTATCTATGTGGGTATCTAATGTAAGTATAAAGAATATATAGTTATAAAGTAAGCATTGCACAGGCCCTACTTAGATGAAGCTATGTGGATTGCCCTGCCCAGCTGTGGCTATTATTTAATTGATAATCGACCATATTTAGGTACCGCCTCGCTATCGCCTCGTTGTCTGTTACACAGAGCGCACATGGTAATTATGTTTCTGTTGTCTATTGACACTATAAGAACAAGACTCGTGCGCTTCGATCTCCAAAAATTGTCGAGCAGAAACAGTTAAAAAACTCTTAGCTTAAAAACGTTTTTAGTCGGTTGACCCTGTGAAATTTGATGTTACCTAGACCTACCAACGCAACGTCTACAAATTATTTCAAACTGTCATTGAAATGCGAGGCAACGGAAATATTCGACACACGCTCTGTAATCATAATAACCATAACCCCAAGGTACTCGTACTAATCTTTCGTCGGTAGATGTTATTATTTTTGTGCTTCACGAAAAATAGGTACCTGTTTTTGACCATGACCAACTATGACGTTAACAGGCCCGGATTAAGGGATCCAGGACCCCTAGGCACTTGGTATTTGAGGGCCCCCCTACCCGACAAAATTTCTTTATGCACGCCCGAGACAATATGCAACATCTTCATATATGTACTAATGCTAGTTATGATAATACCCGGAGTGGTTTTCAATGAAGCACTTTAACCATGAGTAACGGCGAGTGGAGCGAGCTGCGAATTATTTCTCATTTATCCGATGTTTTGTAAAAAGTATAGTAGTAGTAGTAGTAGTTAAGGGGTATAACAATTATTCATACTAACTATTTATAAGTATGAAAACATAAATAAGAGCCAGTGGAACGAGCCTTGACATATTGTAGTTTTTGCGGCCATTGGAAATGTTTGAGAAATGAATACAATATAAATGTCGTCAAGTAGAGTGTGACACATTTTTTTTAATTTGTTAGGCATGCTATGAATAGACAAGAAAGAAAAGCTCTTAGCTTTCCTTTCTTGTTTTGACAATTTGGTTTTTTGAAGATTAACAAAATAACTCCGACTACAGAAAGAATGGCGAGCGAAGCGAACCGCCAAATTTTTGACTTATTTTCGGCAGGCTGATAAAAATGACAAAAAGACTACAGAATGTATATAATGCTCGTAGATACACAATAGGAATCGCATGGCACGGAGCGCCAAACTGAACACATAGTACCTACGTCGTTTCTTGCCTACCTTTTATTATTTGGAAAAATAAATGTTAATTTTTCGGGCAAGCCTGACTTTAGGGGTATGAATGTTCCGCCATGAGGGCCCCTAGGCTTGCCGGGCCCCTAGGCCCGGGCCTTGTGGGCCTAGGGGCTAATCCGGGCCTGGACGTTAAGCGTTCTCCAGTAATCATTACTCGTACCTATATCATACAATATTATCGATTGCATAAATTATCATCTATCCTAATACATACATCCTGTTCATGTCATTATCACTTCAGACGAAATACGCTTGGACTTAATTTGTCGTACATGTTCCCCAAAAATTTTTACGTATATGTAACGTATATTAAAATCGGCAATTGATCAACCATGATCCTAAAATATGTTTTGTTTTATAAACTTTGTGTTTTGGTCGCAGGTAGATAATGCCTCGGCATTAATCCCACTCTTTGTACAGTTTTAGTGCAATAAAGTTGTTAAATAAATAAATTAATTAAAGATTGAGATAATATCACAAAATCAACCATTTATTCTTAAAACTAATGGTAACAATCAACACAATCACAATTTTAAATACTCGTACCGTTCACCATTATGTATAACAATTATATAAAAATGCGAGGTTTGGTTGTTTTGCGATTCAAAAACAACCCTCGAAAACTAAAAGTAAAAACGCCTTATTAAATTTAACAAAAATGCAATAAAAATAAACTTAATTTGTTGCTTAATATAATATAACTTCAAATGGGATCAGTTTACGAAAACAATATTTCTACCAAAAGAAAAGTAGACTATTTTGTACTTCCTTTAAGCATGCGCTTAGCGCAAGCTCAATATCACTAATTCTCTTAAGTTGTGAACAACTAATGTTGAGGACATTTTAAGGACTCATAGGTCTATGAATGCCCCAGTTTTTATAAGTGTGTAGAGATCTTTGTCTCTAACATCTTTGGTATTACATAGTTTTTATCAACCTCTTTATTGTGGCAATAGGTTGGGTCTCCCCGAACATCTCTGCATAGCATCGGGCTTTGTCTGCATGCTCCAAATACAACAACTTTGTCCGCTGAACTGCATCTGTTTTTAAGATATCCTGTTTCAGAGCATCTAAATCAACTTCCTGAACATTATTCACATTCTTTATAACATTATACAGTTCGGGATTCTCATGTAAAGCAAATAAAACAGGCGCACTTACTAAAGAAAAACTTTCCTTGTGTTCTGATATTATTTTCTGAAACTCAGTTGATGCCTGCCATGCTAATAAAAGATGGCTACCAAACTTATAAGCATTTTCTTGCTCTTCTAACCCCATACCTGATAATAATACTGCCCCCTGGCAACCCCGTCCAAACAATGATCCACCATTATACATAGTCCGTAAAGTCCACTCCCTAACAGGCGACCCTAATGTATTAACCACTTCCAATGGCAAAGTATCACCACTGATTTTGTAGCTTTCATTATTAGCACAAGGTTTGCCTGGTAACGGCAGGTTCTGAGCATCACGGTGTCCAAAGAACTCTCCCTCACTCAAATCTCTGAGAGCTGTTGATATGAGATATGACAGATCTTGGTTCTTTAGTCGAGCTAGCATACCATTGGCTGTGACAAGCAGGTAATCCCCAATGAGGATGGCTATCTTGTTGGCAAACAATGCTGTGTTGCTGTCATTTTCCCTCTCACTTCTTGGTATGTTTAGCAAACCTCTGTGGACGTAGTGGCCTGTGCGTATCATTTCTGTTAGCTCAGCCAGTATTCTCTGGTTCTCAACTACTGTGTTAGAAAGTGTCAGTTTTTCTGGAGTAGATGCTTTAGCTAACAAAAGAATAACCAAACCCCAAGGCTGTAGGTTGTTGTGCTCATTGTAGAGAAGTGTTTTGACAGTTTTTACTATTGGATGATTGCTGTCCACCTAAACAAAAACAAAAAGATTTTGTTATGTAGGTATTAACTAAGATGATATTTGTTGCATAATATGGTAACATAATAAGTTAATAACCTTGCTACTTCCGATCCAGTCAATGCTGAGGTCAGCAACTTCATTTAAAGATTGTTTTACTGCTTTAACCTTGAATTATCAGTCACATTGTTCTGTTGCATAATAAAAATATTTATTGTATCAGAAATACGTTTAAATTTTCAGAAAAAAGCGATATCACTGGACTCATTCTACTTTTTTATCATAGTATATTTATTAAAAATGAAATAGAAACGGCTTGAATTTAAAACAAGGGGAAAAATGGATACTCACAACTTTGCGCAAATGCATAGCTAAATTAGCAAATTCGTCGCTCAACAGCCATCGAAGGTTCATGAAAGAGGTTGGATAGCCAACTATCTTTTCAGCTTCCTTGATTATTTTCGTCCAGTGAGCTATTGGAGGCCGAAATACAAAGTCTTCCTGAGTTGGGATTGTCATGGTAGATTCCATGCGAATTTGTTGAGTTAAAAGGGCAGTGCGCCGTAAATGACGCATGAGTGTATAAGACATGATTATTTCTTTAATTTAAAATTAGTTTTAATCACTATTACATTTAATTTTAGAAGTTTTGTATCAAGTTTATAAAAAACACTGTACTTCCGAGATCGTGAACACACCGATTATGTCATTGCGTAATCTGACGTTTGTTTTTACGTTCGGAAATCAAGTGTTATGAATCCCCACTACAACTTAGACTGATGTAAATGTAATGATGATGCCTCGATCGGTAGTAAATTGTTATTAACCTATTAAATGATATTATAATGCAGTTTACTTATCTCTGGTAAACGCACAGACATGGAATTAGGTATGAAAAAAGATGCAAAGAGCGTAGTTATTTGAGACGGATGACAGGACACGACATCATATTTCGGAACGAATCTCGTTTCTGGTAGGCCCCAACCCAGTTTCATTTGCCGCCTACAAAAAAAAACCGTATATCCCATCCTGCAGGGGTATTTTAATTCATTCGATTCGTTTCCGAAGCGGAAACGTCAGATTCGAATTCGCTTCCGACGAATCCATAAAACGCTATTTTGATTTCCTTTCGGATAGAGAATCGAAAGTATCCGAAGCGAATCCGCGGCTTGATGGAAAATGTGCATTTACGGAGACTGTTTTGAAATGGTAGAAACTAGTAGAAATTATTATATGGAATATTTTATGGTATTTTTTGATTAGGTATGTTAAATTTGCTTCAAGAAAAATCAAGAAACAAAATCAATCACTAAATCATTGTGATTCTATGCTAAACACACGTTCACATTCACATTGATATTTAATTGTTCAAATATACTTCGTAAACATGACTTCAACTTCTTTTTTACCATTACGATGGAGAAAAGTGTTACCAATTTGACCAGGCTTTTCGCCAAATGTAGCTTATAATGAAGGATGAAGAAGTAATCATAAAAATCGCCTTTGTAATTATTACTTTTTATTCACTATCTACGATACCATTATGTAGTGTTCTAGTTACAAAAACTAGCTTCTTAGAGCCTTAAAACATATTTTCTTATATATTTATTATCCCTGAAGAATGTTTTGTGTAAAAACAATACTTTAGGTTTCAAACCAAGTTTTTGTCAAAAATTTGAATCAATGTTGGAAATACTTTTTTCAAGGTCGCAACTTTTATTGATTTTAATTTTGTTTTGTTTACTTTGCTAGGGATAATAATACACGCTAAACAAATAGAAGCTGTTAAATTATGATAAGAAACAACTAATCAATGTATTATGTTCTATTTGTTCAATAGCCAAATAAGACTTGAATCGTATTGTTTACATTTTTTGTAAACAAAGATAGGTAGGTAGGTACCTAACCTAAAAAAATAATCTTAGGCAGAAAATCATCACGATTAAATAGATTCCTCTCATATTCTCTCGTTTCTATTAATAGCTACGATTTATCCTTGAATTGAGCCTTAAATTTTATGTAAACACGAACAAAAACTATTGGCGGAATCGTTTCCGTCAGGGATACGCTGTCGGAAACTCGCATAGCATGGATTCGAATTAGAATGTCAAAAGTATTCGAATCCGACCATTTAAAATACCGTTCTTCGTCACAAGTTTCCGATATCGAATCCGCAGGCCTTTCCGACGAATTAAAATACCCCTGCTGAAGCAGAACGAAATATTTTTCATTTTCTAAGTCGTCCCCAATAATATTTTTGATTCACACTACTCGTGCTTAAGTAAATAATGTTTTTGGAGAATTTATGATAAATGCTTTATGATTTATGACGACCTCTGTGGCGTGGTGGGCGAAGGTCCGCCGCAAGGAGTTGCGGGTTCGATTCCCGCCTTGGGACAAATATTTGTACGATCTGCAGTTCAGGGTGTTCTGGTCGTTTTCTATGTTTAACAAAAAATTTATATCCGTGTATTATGTTACTAATAATATTGTATTACTGTATGTATAACAATAACAGTCATCTAGTACCCGTAACACAAGCTCTGCTTAGCTTGGGCACAGAACAAATAGGTACGCTTGGGGCTAGATGATGCTGTGTGGATTGTCCGGTATTATTTATTAGGTGGTAGTAAGTTTTTTTTGTAGGTATTTGTATTGTCAAATAAACGACAGTTGTCTTAGTATAAATTCGATTAGGTTGAAACTTTAAAATTTAATGGAAATAAAAATAAGTCATAGCTCAGTAGCTCATTCACGGAACAATATAATGGCGGTTAGTTAAATAGCGGATTAGATTTGCTGCAAATAATAGTAAGGCACCTCAGATATTACCTAAGTAGTGGAAGTACCTAGGTACTATTAAATAGTTTAGCTCAAATTAAAAAAATATTTATGTAACTGGTTGAAAGTTGAAAACTTCAATACCCGTAACATAAAAGTTATTAAATAAAAAAAAAAACAAATCCTAAAACGTTTGAATATAGAACACGTCCCGTCCAATCACGTGCCGTCGCGCTATAATTCAAAAACAGAGCCTGGGCGGCCCGGCCAAGACGGTGGCATAGCAATTAAAAATAAAGGCGCAGTGATGGCTGCGTGTATAATTTGTAGGCAGGTTATCAGGTTGTGGCCGCGCCGCAAAATGAACAAAAATTACGACATTTGCATTTTGATCGGGCGATCCTGATGATTCTGACTGAGGAGGTTACTCTGTGCAGGTGTTTACTGAATTCTACAATAAGTAGATTATATTTTAACAAAGAAACTTACTAGGTAATAATAATAAGTGAATCCTACTAATTTTATATCATCATCATCATCATCATCATCATCACCAGCCTATAATAGTCCACTGCTGGACATAGGCCTCCCCTAATGAGCGCCATAGATTTCATTATCATTTGGGGGTTAATGCCCATAATCCCCACGCTGGGCATGCGGGTTGGGGATCGCAGTTCGGTGTAGTTGTTCTGCAGAGGGCGCTGCTGCCCGCCCCCCGGTGTGTTTCCCTTAGTCGCCTCTTACGACACCCACGGGAAGAGATGGGGTGGTGAAATTCTATGCCGGCACCACACGGCCCCACAATTTTATATACCTACGTGCAAGTTTGTAAGTATGGATGAATGTTACTTAATGGTTTGATGAAACTGGGTACACAGATAGCTAGATAGACCTGGAGTAAAATTGGGCTTTTTATCCCGAAAATCTCACGGGAGTTACGCGGGTGTAGCCGCGGGCACCCAGCAATGCGTTTTTATGTAGAAAAACCTAGCGGTGTGTATCTATAATTTTTTTAATGTAGATATAGCCACATATAGCTGTGTGTGTATCTATATATAAATTAATTGCTGTTCGTAGTCGTATGGCAAAACTCGAGAAAGGCTGGACGGATTTGGTAATTTTGGTCTCTAAATATTTGTGGAAATTGAAGGTTTAAACGGTGAGAAAATATGGAAAAATTGCAAGAAAATCAGTAGATATTATTCTGACGGTTTTGAGCGGTTCTGCAGGTGTTTACTGAATTCTACAAGTATTACATACCTATTATATTTTAACACACAACTAAAATACAATACAATGTTGGAAATACTGAGAATAGAGGCAGTACAAAGGGAGGCCTTATCACTTTGAACGATCTCTTCCAGATACATAGATAAATAGCGTTTATTGATAAAACATTCTTAGTTCTGTATTGCACGATAAAATATACAAAAACCTTGGGATGTAGAAGAAATCACAATTTTATTTTTAATTTTTTGTGGTAAGTATGGATGGTCTTAAATTCTAAAATACTCGTACTAGGGTTTTCTAACACAACGATGCAAAACACGCTTAATACTTATGATTATTACAGCGAACCAGCCAGCCTTTCGCAGGTCGTCATCCCTCCTGCCATGAAGGCGTCCTACACAACGTTTGCTGAGTCGCAGTCCTCACTCAGCATTTAACACCCTTGCCTTTGCCCTGCTGTTGCTGTTATACAACCGGCTCGGCTTTTCAGATGAACCATTAGAAAAAGAATCTCTAAACAGTAGAATGAGATTCTCTGACTAATCTAGCATAAGTAGGCCTATTATGATTTCCTAAAGGCCTATATTAATTCTCCGCATCAGCATAATAAGGACTTACAGCAAGAGCTTTCAGAGTGTAGAATAAAACTTGACAAATTAGAATATAAGCCTTTGCCTTCAGCAACAAGTTTTTCTAGTTTAGATCTTCAATCAGAGCTAATGACAACTGATCTCAACATGTCAAATGTTAATTTTTGTACACCATCTCAAAGCCAAAGACCTGTAGTAAAAGGGAGCAATAAAATTAAAAAATATGTAAAATTAAATAACTATATCAAGAAATCTGAGAAAAAACTTAGAAAACAAAAAAAACTTTTGAATACTGCAAAATTGAGCAAAGAAAAATGTAAATGTAGCTTACAAACAGAATTGGACTCCTGCTATAATTTAATAGGACGTCACTCTAAGGATATAGACTATATGGCAGAGAAAATAGTTAGTTTAGAAAGGGCACTTCATGATGTTACATGTAAATATAAACAAGCCCAAAAAGATGCCAGTGACCATTACAAGAGAATGCAGGATATTGTAAATAATGAGAGTATTTATGTTGAAGTGCGGAATAACTGCACTCAAACTGATTTTGAGACAAAGACTTTGACACATTGTAACTCTTTAATTAGAGATGATGCTGTGGAGGCGGTGTCTCCGTCAACGCTGGTGTCACCAGCAGCGTTGCTGGCGGCGCCGCCATCACCTTTGGTCGGGACCCACTGTGGAGGCTCTAGCAATATAACAGCAACTATTGCATCCACTGGGGGTCCAACGGCTCAAGCTGCACCACCTCCGATTAAATTTGTAGATATAGATCAAGGTACTCGGAAGACTGTTATATATTCTGATAACTTAGGTACTGGGATGGGACCATTACTTAATGGCTTACTGACACAAAATGTAATTAATAATTGCTATCCTTACGCAAATATAAATAGAATAACGGAATGTATTCAAAACGATGACTCTTTAAATAATATGACCACGCTTATAGTTCAACTAGGTGAAAGCAGTGTAAAACGGTCACAGTTAATTAGGCTTATAGAAGTTCTCCTCGGAAAGGTTCAGAATGGACTGGGGAAACTTATTCTTTGCTCATTCCCATACGCTAAAACCTTGACATCAAAAGAAAATGCAAACTTGTACCAGAATAACATGCTGATGTACAATATGACATGTCGTCATAATGATATATTATTCTTAGACACTAATAATTTTATTAGTAAAACTTTTTTGACTAGGGATACTATGTACCTAATCAAACACAGTAAAATGATTATTGCTAAATTGTTAGCATATAATATTTATGATCCCGTTATAAATAGTATAACGCAGTTACCTGACGAGCCTGTAGGTATAATTAGTAGTAGTACTAATGAGGGCAATAAGAAGACTGAGTCAGTAAATATAAATTTAAACTGACCTCAACGACAATGGGAAAGCAAAAAACATTTCATATAGTCCATCAGAATATACAAGGCTTACCCAGCAAAGTCCAAGAATTAGAATTATTTTTAAATTATTTAAATGTAGATATTATGTGCGTAACCGAGCACTGGATTGTGGAAAATCAATTACTTCCCTTTTATAATAGCTATTGTTTTGCAAGTTTCTATAAAAGAAAAGCTGCTATACGCGGTGGCTCTCTCATTATAATCAAAAATAGTCTCAAATATAAAGAAAGGAAAGATATTGTAAAACTATCTATTGAAAGGACTATTGAACTTTCTTGTGTGGAACTGGAGCGGCATATCGTAGTGTGTGTTTACCGCCCCCCCGACGCAAATCAGGCAGCTTTTGAATGTACTATGGAAGAAGTTTTGCTAAAAGTATTTACATGTAGGAAAGATATCATTGTCTGTGGCGATTTTAATATAGATATTTTATCAAATCCTCTAGCCGAGAGATTGCTTAATTTATTCAAATGCTTTAGGTTACAGCATCTTTTTAATGATCCTACTAGGATAACACTAACATCTGCCACTTGTTTAGATAATATTTACTGCAGTCAAACTCCAATCAACAAAGCAGTAATAACTCATTTTAAATCAGACCACTATGGTCAGAGCGTTAACTTTAGTTACAATTTGAAAGATAATAACAAAGTTCAGGAATATACCTACAGGCCTATCACAGAGAGCCGTATTAAGAATTTTCAAAGTAAAGTTGAACTAACCTTATCTAATATATCTTGCTCTGATGACCCTAATGATCTTTTTGCTAAACTCTTGAATGCTATAAACAAAGAACACAATGAAATATTCAAACTTAAAACATGCTCAGTAAGAGATAGAGTCGGATTCATTGATTGGGCCACTCCTGGCATTTATAGAAGTAGGGATAGACTATATAACCTTTATAGTGATAGGAAAGCTATGTTACATGATCCTGCGTTTCTTTTGTATGTAACCAACTACTCGAAAACATTTAAGAAAGTCTGCAACACAGCAAAATGCCTATTTTTGAGGAATAAAATATTAAATTCATCAAATAAAATAAAAGCAACATGGAAACTAATAAATAACGAAACTGGTAAATCAAAGCCATTTAATAGAGAAATTAGGTTAAAAGTTAATAATTCAATTCTTATTCAAGAACAAGATATTGCCGATACTTTTGATGCATTCTTTTCTGATATCCCTAAAGTTATTACCCGTTCTCTAAACTCCTCACCTTCATTGTCGGTGGAATTGTTAGAATCATCTGTTGTAAAATGTAATGAAGTTTTTATCTTCAGTCATGTAAACGCTAATGATGTAATGAAAACTTTTAAATCGATTAATATCAAAAATACAGAGGATCTCTGGGGTATTTCAACGAAAGTACTAAGTTCAATCATCAAGGAAGTGGCTCCTTGTTTAGCCTTTATTTTCAATAGTTGCATCGACGCAGGAGTTTTTCCTGATCTCATGAAATATAGTAAACTTGTTCCTCTTTATAAATCTGGTAGCAACACTGATCCGGCCAATTACAGGCCTATTTCCATACTACCTGCATTCAGCAAAATTTTTGAGAAAATAATTCTCACTCAGTTAACCTGCCACTTCAACGTTAATAGTTTATTCCATAAAAATCAATTTGGCTTCACCAAAGGTAGATCGACAACAGATGCAGGTACAGTTCTATTAAAACATATATTCGATGCTTGGGATAAAGCAAAAAACGCTATTGGTATATTTTGTGATCTTTCTAAAGCTTTTGATTGTGTAGATCATGGTACTTTAATTAGCAAATTGAAACATTATGGAATTAATAACAAGGCACTGGACCTTATGCAATCATATTTGTCTGATAGAGTTCAAAAAGTTGATATTGGTAAAGAAAGATCTAGAGGTTCGAAGATTGAATTAGGTGTTCCGCAAGGATCAATATTAGGTCCATTTTTATTTTTAGTTTATGTAAATGATCTTCCTTTTTTAGCAAAAGATTTTTGTGATATAGTCTTATTTGCTGATGATACCTCGTTGATTTTTAAAGTTGACAGAAATAAACATAATTTTGACGATGTAAATACTTCTCTTTCACAAATACTAGATTGGTTCACCGCCAATAATCTTTTACTCAATGCTAAAAAAACCAAATGCATAAAATTCATGTTACCAAATGTAAGAGAATTCCCTACTAAAATTATGCTAAGGGATGAGATAGTTCCTCTTGTAAAATCTACCATTTTCCTAGGGCTACATATTGATTCCTCTCTGCAATGGAGACCGCAAATTGATGCTCTCGCAGGCAGACTTAGTTCAGCAGCCTATGCAGTTCGAACAATTAGATATATTACCGATGAAGATACAGCTAGGTTAGTTTATTTCAGTTACTTTCATAGTATTATGTCCTATAGTATTTTGTTATGGGGACAGGCGGCTGACATACAGACTATCTTTGTACTACAAAAAAGGGCGATCCGTGCGATTTATAAATTAAAGCCACGCGATTCTTTGAGACAATTTTTTAAAGAAATAAATATCTTGACAGTAATATCACAATACATCTATGAAAATTTAATGTATACGCATAAAAACAGAGACAACTTTTTGAAAAACTGTGATGTTCACGCTAGAAATACTAGAAACAAGAATAAATTACTTATACCATCCTACAGATTACATAAGGTAGGGAAGTCATATATGGGAAATTGCGTGCGCTTCTATAATAAGCTTCCATCTGAAGCTACTGAGCTCCCTATTCGTAAATTTAAACAATACATAAAACAAAATCTTATTAAGAAAGCATTTTACTCGATAGATGATTACGTTAACGATAATAATGCTTGGCCAGATGTCGCTCCATTCCACACCGACAATAGCATGTAAGAAATAGAAATTAAATGTTGTGCTTATTAGCTATGTAATATGTATTTAAATAATTATTGACATGTATCTAAATCATTTTAAACTTAGATTTAGATAGGCAAAAACAAACATTGTATTAGACACATAAGTTACATATGAATGTACTAGTGGTTTCTTTTTCACTTCTTCCACTAGTGGACAAAAAATTGAAGTGAAGAGAAATCAATAACTACTTATTTCTTTGTAATATTAATTAACTGTATGAAATTTGACTTGTCTAAGTGCTTATTTTGTAAGCCTAAAGAAATAAAGTTATTGAATCTGAATCTGAATCTGAATCTCCAGCACGAAATATCGTGCTTCATTTCGCTTGTAGGTACTCTACAACACTAAATTTAATAAAAAACAAGTACGACAAGTGCGAGTGTAACTCGCGCGCCGAGGGTTTTGAACTTTTGTCGTTTAGGTAGGTACGTATATTGACGACCTGTTAGCGCGGTGGGCTTACAACGCAGGAGGTTGCGGTTTGATTCCCGCCTCGGGACTAATATTTGTAAGATCTGCAGATTATTTGTTCGAGTGTTCTAGTCCTTTTCTACGTACACAAAATAAATCATCTAATGTGATACTTATATATACTTTATTAAGTATAACAGATATCGTAGTAGTACGAATTACACAAGCTTGCTTATCTTGTCGCTAATGATGTTGTGTGGATTATCCAGGATACATTACTCTTCTCATATTTTTTTGGAGCACGGTGGAATTCGTGAATTCAATAATCTTATTATCTAAATATTCTTCGAGCGCAGTGGAATACATTGGGTATGGACTTTAAAATTTTGATAACAACGGTTTCGTGGCGCTGTGGAACCCTACTATTACAGTTACTACAGAGATTAGTGGGTAGGTAAGTGGGTTGGTACCTACAATTATTTTTTCGACTTTTTTCTACGTATTTCACTAAGTATGAAACTTAGACGATTTTTAAAACCTGTTTTGAATTGTCGAAATCCATACCTTTGATTTGATATTGCTCTCAATGAAATAGCCCCCATTGTATGAAAATTCGTTTTTTGACCATATTTCGAAAAGTATTGTTTTTACAGACTTCTCTATATTTTTCCTGTAAAATATAGACCTATATCTACAAACGCTTAGTACATTTTATATAGATCACTCTGCTATCTTCGGAGATAGAGGGGGGGGAACGGTCAAATTTTCGACCTTTTTCAAAATATTTCGAAAAGTATAAAACCTATCGAAATTTCAAAAACTGCATTAAAATGTACAAACTGATAACTTTCATTTGATACCCAACTCGGTGGGGTAGTCACCCCTTTAGAAATTTTTCCCGCCCTTTTTTGACCATATTTCAAAAAGTATTATTTTTACAGATTTCTCTATATTTTTCCTGTAAAATATAGATCAAAACCTACAAAAACTTGGTACATATCAAATCGATCGTTCTGCAATCTTCGGAGATAGAGGGGGGGTACCGGTCAATTTTTCGACCTTTTTCAAAATATATCAAAAAGTATAAAATCTATAGAAATTTCAAAAACTGCATTGGAATGTACAAACCAATACCTTTCATTTGATACCCAACTCAGGGGGGTAGTCACCCCTTTAGAAATTTTTCCCGCCCTTTTTTGACCATATTTCAAAAAGTATTATTTTTACAGACTTCTCTATATTTTTCCTATAAAATATAGATCAATACCTACAAACACTTGGTACATATCACGTCGATCGCTCTGCAATCTTCGGAGATAGGGGGGGGGGAACGGTCATTTTTTTGACCATTTTCAAAATATTTTAAAAAGTATGAAATCTACCGAAATTTCAAAAACTATTTTGACATCTACAAACGAGTACCTTTCATTTGATACCACTTTCGACTTTGTACGTTCCATTTAAAATTTCGATTTCAAAATTTGTATGGAAAATCTTCATTTTGATTTTTCATTTATTTTCATTTATTTTTCTATAAATATGTGCGGGCGCACAAAATGTATTATTATTTCAAATTTCAAGTCAATAGCTGCAGTAGTTTCTGAGATATTAAGGATTCAAAACACAAAACAGACCCAAAGCGATTTCATAAGGGTTTTGCAACCGATGGCAAAACCCTAAAAACGGAACCAAATAATCTCTTGCGTATTTTGGAGAATTTTGAGGCCTACCCTACCCACCATATTGGTGCGAACACAAACCATAAACAAAAGTATACATATTGCAGTTCTAGGCGTGGCTTGCATTTTTTACGACATTTATGACGTAATCGTCGCGTTGACTCGTCAGAAATAATTTAACGACGCCACGCCCGCGCTATCGCCGCGATCTAGGGTGGCCATGTTTGTGACCAGACCCTAAGTCAGGATTGCACCTGTTCCAGTTGCGTTCCATTTGACGACCTCTGTGGCGCGGTGGGCGAAGGTCCGCCTGCGACGCAGGAGGTTGCGGGTTCGATTCCCTTTCGGGACAAATATTTGTACGATCTGCAGATATTTGTTCAGGGGTTCTGGTCGTTTTCTATGTATAATAAAAAATATCTATGTATTTAATAAAATTGTATTACGTATATCAGTCATCTACTACCCATAACACAAGCTCGCTTAGCTTGGGGCTGGATGATGCTGTGTGGATTGTCTAGCATTATTTATTTATTATTATTTATATTCAGTCGTAATAGAAAATGTTGCGACCCGACCATGGGTTTACGAAATAAATATGTAATACAAAACGATCATAGTACCCGCATCCGAGTGTTTGTTCCGTGCATTGACCCACACTACTATAGTTATAGCTAGTTATAGGCAACCCTATAACTGTTATACTATATAAGAGATATAATATAAGAGAGTTACTTTATAAATTAAACATAAGAATAAGATATTATGATCTCCATAATATTGTAGCTACAAAATTTGAAGTTACTTTGTATCGAAATAATTTCAGCAAGTTCAACTTTTTATAATTATTATGGTGTCTGTTGTTTAAAATACACCGTGACTCAGATTTGTGTACTGGGTAGAATGGAGCATGTAGGGTTGGAGGGGGAAAAATAATATTGGGTAGAAAAATTGTGGGTTGAACGGTTGAACTCATAAAAATCGCATGTTTGATTGGTCGACTAATGGCGTCGCTTTTAATGACTGCTAATGAAGGTGTACTGAATGGAGTTCAAAGGTGAGTTTTAGGTCATTCGTCATTCACCGCGGAATATTATAAAGTACTAGCGATCCGCCCACGCTTCGCACGGGTATTTAACAAAAAATAAATTTTTATGCAGTACCCTAACGTTTTTGAAATTATTCTATAGCCTTTGTGCACCAGGAAAAACTTAGGATTTTTGAGAATTTTTCAATCGGTTCAGTTTCGGAGCCTATTTAATTCAAACAAACAATCAATCTTTACTCTTTCAAAATCAAAAATCAAAATCAAAATCATAGTGCTTTATTTCCTTTAGGTAGACCTTACAGGACTCTTGGACACGTCACAAAATACAAGTTAAATAAGAAATGAAAATGGGAAATAAAGTGATCACTTTGATTAATTGTTCACTTCAATCTTTTTTAGGTAAAGTAAAGAAGCGAACAAGAAACCTTTACCTTGTTAGATTGTTAGTTTTAGAGTTGGAGCATAACTCGTCCCAAACTTTTTTGTCGTCTAGATAATCTGATATTTTATAGTAAGCTTTTTTTACAAAGTATATTTTTGACAATCCGTTTGAATTTATTTATAGATAATTTTTGCAACTCACTTGGAGTTTTGTTGTAGAAGCGTATACATTGCCCTTTAAAAGATACATTAATCTTACGTAGCCTAGTAGTGGGCACAGCTAGTTTGTTCTTATTTCTAGTATTTAAATTATTTTAAAATATTAGTATAGGTTTTACCCAGCAGGGCAGAGGCTTTCTGAAGTTTGTGTCTTTGCTATCCCATCTAGCACTAGGTAGGTACCTACTCTAGATAGGCGTATTTCAAATCAACATACATTTTTATTGTTAGTACCTAGAATAGCAATACACTTCCTGCTCGCAGCTTTTCACTTAATATCCTAATCAAATAAAAAATTACAGTTTATCACCATAAATAAGTTAGTAAACATATTTTTGCTAATAAATAACTAACTAACATAGAATCCATCTTTTTTTAAAACTTACGCGATCTGAACGAAAAAAAAGTTAAATAAACGCGATAAATACCCGTTAAATTAGTACTAATAATTATACAATCTATCTCTTTGCCAAATATTATAAAATCTGTTCGGCTCTTTAGTTTTGAGAGCACAGAGAAGGTTTCTCGTGATGAACAAGTTGTACTCCAACAAGATACCTACTCGTGAGTATTTCTAGTATTAGTTTTTGCCGACGTTTAGTTGCTAGTAATTTATGCATAATATCATCGACCATACCACAGAATAACTATATAGTAGGTCATCATCATCATCACCAGCCTATAATAGTCCACTGCTGGACATAGGCCTCCCCTAATGAGCGCCATAGATGGCATCATTATTTGGGGGTTATTGCCCATAATCCCCACGCTGGGCATGCGGGTTGGGGATCGCAGTTCGGTGTAGTTGTTCTGCAGAAGGCGCTGCTGCCCGCCCTCCGCTGTGTTTCCCTTAGTCGCCTCTTACGACACCCACGGGAAGAGTTGGGGTGGTGAAATTCTATGCCGGCACCACACGGCAGTATATAGTAGGTACTGACGATCATTTTTGTAATGTGACGCTCTCTGCCTGCTTTCTTTTGGTGATGGCTGAACGGATTTTAATGAAATTCGCCAAGACCACAGAAAGTTATCTCCCGAGGAAGGAAGGACCTCTTTATCCAGTTACCACGCGAATACGAATTTTTATGAAATTTTGCAAGAAGATAGAATGTAGTAATCCTGAGGTTCTAGTTCTTATATTATATCCAGGTATCATATGAGCAAAGCCGCAGGCAAAAGCAAGTTCTATCTAATTATTTATGTTTTTAATCGTTCCACAAAATGTCGGCCGACTAATAACTCTGGCATTAAATTGTTGCCGGGGGCAGATTAACAACTGTGTTAGTTATGATGATATAACTGGTTATAATTTACTAGCGGGCCGATCTGACTTCACACGTGCTTTCAACAAAAATTTAAATACGTTGGGTTAGGTTAGGTTCGGTTATTACTGAAGTTTTAGGCCATAGATTAAGTTAATTTTAGTATCGATTATATTCTATTCTATTTATAAGGCTATGAAATAAAGAATTATCTATTATCTTTATATATTGAGTGTGCCCCAGGACACCAAGGATAGACATTCCACTTCAAACGGCTCAAATAGGTAACTTCGGTAAAGATTAGCATAATTTCGTCTTCTGTTATTATTCGCTGGAGTGTTCTGTGGAGATCTCTTTATATATTAATATAATAACTATAGTCAATAAGCATGAGGCGCTGCAGACCAAGGAATCGAGGACACCGAGGTTGAGGAAGATATTTAACAAAAATACCTCTAGATTAATAGATTAATATAAGACCGATGTACACATTACCACCTAGTTAACAGTAATAAAATTCATTTCATTTCAAAATTTAATTTTTAGGATTTAGATTATAATTGTGTATAGTTTGTAATGTTGGACAAATCACACAGCATCTAGCCCCAAATAAGCAAAGCTTGTGTTATCCATTTTATTAATTTTGACGACCACTGTGGCGCGGTGGGCCGTGTGGTGCCGGCATAGAATTTCACCACCCCAACTCTTCCCGTGGGTGTCGTAAGAGGCGACTAAGGGAAACACACCGGGGGGCGGGCAGCAGCGCCTTCTGCAGAACAACTACACCGAACTGCGATCCCCAACCCGCATGCCCAGCGTGGGGATTATGGGCAAAAACCCCCAAATGATGAACAATGCCATCTATGGCGCTCATCAGGGGAGGCCTTTGTCCAGCAGTGGACTATTATAGGCTGTTGTTGTTGTTGTTGTTGTGGCGCGGTGGGCGAAGGTCCGCCTGCGACGCAGGAGGTTGCGGGTTCGATTCCCGCCTCGGGACAAATGTTTGTACGATCTGCAGGTATTTGTTCAGGGGTTCTGGTTGTTTTCTATGTATAATAAAAAATATATATCTATTTAATAATATTGTATTATGTATATCAGTCATCTAGTACATAACACAAGCTCTGCTTAGCTTGGGGCTAGATGATGCTGTGTGGATTGTCTAGTATTATTATTTTTATTATAATTAGGTAATATAATGGATTTCTTATTGGCTAATATTATAAAATGTGATGTGGAAGGTATTCTGTCTGATTCGTTTTACCTACACCTAAACGGCTGAACGGATCGTAATGAAACTTTGCAACGATAGGCACGAGCAGGGGAAAAGGCTACATTTATTTCCATAAAAATCGTGTTTTTTTGGATTTGTGATCTAAATACACTCCAGTTTAAGTAAAAACAAGCGTAGATGGCGAACTATTTGTGTATTTACCTACTAGTTGTGGTTTGCGAAACCTTAAAGTTACAAACTTGTTAAAAGGTCGATCGTTTCTTGTTCGCGATAGATATTTTTTTGTGGGTTCTACACAAGGTATAATAGCGGAGTAGTAATCCAGCCAAGTGTTAGTAACTGTCGTTTAATTTATGAAAAATACGAACTAAGATAGGTTTTTTTCGGCTTTTTTTTTTCTTTTTTAGGTTTTTTTTCGTATTTTGGCTAAAAATAACATTTTTCCAATTCAAATATAATTGATTTTGGTTTTATCATGGGTATAGAATATAGGTTACGATTTTCGGTAAATTATTTTCCGTTATTTTCGTGTAAAAGGATTTATGCCATATTCGTCCCTAAGAAGTTCGGCCCACTTCAAAAAATCTCCTTTCGTCTCACTTTACGCAAAAATACGTAATACGATAATGAATTAAAAGAGTAATTTTATTGTTTATGCAACCTTAATAATACTTTTAGTAATATGGGAACTTGGACACATTATTTACTCATTCTCAGCTCTTTTTCCATGATCTTCAGTAGGTAAATACGACATAAACGCAAGTTTATTAAAATAATCGACGACTAATATTAAGTATATCTATATATAAACGTTGTGTCTGTCTGTCTCAATGGCCGCATTAGCTTACAATGTAACAATACCTTCTTAACTCGCCGACAAACGCTGATGCACTTCTCATCAGAATGACTGGTCGAATCTGAAGAATCTTTTGAAGTAAAAAGGCCTTGATCCATAAAAAAAGGTCCATAAATCAAAAGGTTTTTTTATTATTTTAAGACAAAATAGCATCTAGGTTGACTTTTATTTTATGAAAAAGTTTTCGATATGTTTAAAAATCTAAACCTTAGGAAATTGGTTCGTGGAATATGGTTCTAAGTTCTATGCTGTGTTAGAAAGTTCAGCTATTAGATACTAGATGGCGTTAGTAGTAGCGATTTTGAAGGATTGCGGATAATTATTCAGTGGAAAGCTTACCCTAAAGATTTTACTTTTATAAATTTATTTGGATAAAATTTACGCATTTACGCATCTAATACTAAAAATGTGAATTCGCCATGGTTTTGGCCCACCGGTTTGGACCGGAAAATTTATAGAATCCAGTAAATCGGTCCAACTTTGTTTGTTTCGTTTGTCTAGCCAAGATTTCTATGAGATTTCTATCTAGATAGAATATTTTCCAATAAACAATAAGTTTATCTTTGTCTAGTTGGATATGTCGGGTTGTCCAGTTCGAATTAGCGTATTTTCTTATCAGGAATTTATTAGACAAAATAGTTTGTTAGGTATTGAAGTAAGTTGAAGACATTTTTAAAATAATCAATAAGAATGTGATGTAGTAAAACATATAGTAAAATAGTAATAAAATGGTAAAATAGTAAAACCATTTTCTGCATATAAATGACACAAGGATCTCGCAATAAATTATATTCTGTACATAGTACCTAAGTTAGAATATTCTAATTTACTTCCCAAATCAATTCTGTCGAGAGTGTGAGAATCAATAAAACTGTGGTAAGAACCTAGTGAGCGACGAAGTATCGTCACACAACAGTGTTATTTAAGAATTCCTCGCATCTAGAATGATCTTCTTCTTCTTGTCATGATGGACTCTTGCCATGAGGATGAGTGGTTGTGATGATGAAAAGCTGCTCGTGCAATGCGCCGCCATCGTCTCCTATTGATTGAACAGTCGATCTACTATAATATTAGCTTCTAAATCATTCGCCCACATTATCTGGAATGTTAGAGGGGTAGATAGCATATTCTTTGTTACACACATAACAAAAAATTTAAAAAACAATATAGAAGATAAATCTCCTTATACCATTTATAAAATTCAAATAACTTGAATACTTTAGATACCTACTGAAATAACAAAAGTACCTAACTACTAAAATAAATATTATAGAAACATACAGATTGAATAAAAGGAAACAAAGGTGTGGTCAGTGACAGCAGGATAATTAGTGTTCCTTTACCCTCTTGAATATTGGTAATTTGGTAGCATCTTTGTACGCCTTACTGACACTGGCAGTTCCAAAGCTGTACAGCACGGCCAGTAAATGAGATGTCGTAAAAAGAACTAGAATGATGCGTTTTTTAATATAAAACGACTAGAGTAATAAGACGGTGCTTTTAATTGGAAAGGAATAAACTCTGCACAGACACTTGCTTTGACATGACACTACCACGACCTTTGTTCTCCCTCGGAATATCACTGATGCCGTTAGAGTTCTGAGGTAAATGGGGATTTTCTTTACTAGAGACACAGACCACACAAGCTGTGCGAGATATCAAGATTAATCAATATTTTTTTATCATTTTTTTTCGTAAATTATATGAATAGCACGTCAAATTCTTAGCTATGCAAAATAAATAATAATAATAATAATGCTGGACAATTCACACCATTACCTAGCCCTAAGCTAAGCACATCTTAATGTATACACCAATATATAAAAAATGTATTGAAATAATAGTAATGGATCTAATTTAGATCATCTAAATATATTTATTAAAATATATTCTTACAAAAAAATATACATTGCTAGTACCTATAGGTACTTAGTTGAAATTATAAAATATTATTATCCGTCAGAGAATTAAAATACCTGAACACATTTAGTAATTTAAAAAATATCTATTTTTGTCAGAACATAAAGAGAAAAAGATAGATATAAGTATAAACCTATAGCTCAAAGGAAAACTGTCAATAACTCCAATCAGCATGTGCTATGGTAGAGCAGATCATGCCATAGTCGGTCTTCGTAGGTCGTCCGAGGAAACTATGTTGTACATGTTACTACGTGGTAAATTTCAGCCCAATCAAAAAAAATAGTTTTCTCTTCGCCTACACATCTCACTAAGGCACATTTTACTACGGCACATTTCACCATAAGGTACCGTACCTATATATTATAGAAGGAAAAAGGATTCATCCTTACAAACTCTGTGACGCGGTAGGCGAAGGTCCGCCTTCAACGCAAGAAGTCACAGGTTCTATTCCCGCCTCAGGACAAATGTTTTTATGATATTTTTCTGCATCTGCAGATATTTGGAAGTTCTGGTATTTTTCTATGTAGGTACCAATAAAATATCTAACTATGTAATATATTGTATTAACTATACCAGTCATCTTATACACATAACACAGTCTAGCTAGACATACACATAGACATACACATAGACATTAATTTATTTGCTGGTCACACAGTACCAAAAATAAGTCTAAGTCTTTGCTTAACTTGGGACTAGATGATGCTGTGTGGATTGTCCAGCATTATATTTATTATTTTACAAAACTATCATGAGTGACTTTCAAAATCAAACATCCCGAACACAATTCACAGCACCTACTTAGCGAATTACAAATTCGCCAGCATACCTACACTATTATAGAGATGGCGCACATAGAGCGGATTCCTGACTAAAGTTAAATTCGTCTGTGATAGATATGCGAGGAGCGCGAGGAATGTAATTTTCACACAGGCGACGTCACGGGCCCCCCTTAGTGGGGGTTGGGGGTTGGGGATGGCCCCTTGTAGTGTAGGAGATAGAGGGAGGTTCGGTATGTTGAGTGTATTTTTGTTGTTGATTAATGTTCTGTGATTAAAGATTGAAGGCTTTTATGTGCGTTTTAAGTTTTTGTTGTATCTAATCGTTTTTGATTGAGTTTGTGTTATTTTTAGTATTTCTTTTAAGAAAATCAATGATTATTTACTTGCTTATTCAAATGTGAAGCAACCTGCGTTGTTTTCTTATCTGCCTATTTATCTTAGATGAAGCACAAAAAATCTGCTTTACCTAGAATTTTATTCGGCGCGTTAGTTATTTTCGGCTACGTGAGTACGAATTGTATATGTTTTCTCAATTTGTTTAATAAATCATTCTAGCTTTGTAATTTATAAATGAGATTTTTGTGTTAGGTTGGGTTGAAAAAAAAAACACATTATTCAGGTGCAAAAACATAACTGGAAAAAAACTAATATGAACCCTTCACTTTATACTCAATCGCTCTGCAAAAAAATAACACCAATCGATGTATTACAACTGTCGCAGTTTGTAAAAAAATATAAAAACCCGGTTAATCTTAAATCTTACTAGATATCGAGCGTTAACCCAGCCTAAAATATTTTAAGCCAGCCTAACATATTTACTAAGAACCCGCCTCCGCCCGACGGATGCGCCGGAAAATTGCTACAATGATTGTGAGAGGGAATTCCGAAATGAAGGAAATGTACTTTAAGTCGACTGCGACACAGGCACTGAAGGAACGCTGGGATACTTTTTATATTTTAGAAATAACGAGTTTATTGTGTACCGTCCGTTTCAGACAAAAATTATACACATTCACGTTGGGTTATTGGTATTGAAGTTTTCATAAGGATCCCTAACTTTTTGAAAATATTGTGTAACCTATTTATGGTGTAGGATCTAATGCTGAAACAATTTTTCAAATAAGTTCAGTCGTTTCGGAGCCTAATCAATTCAAACAAACAAAGCTTTCCTGTTTATAATATTAGTATAGATTCCTACGTACGTTGATCAGGTTTGGGAAGGGTTTGGGATGTATTTTAACAATAACAAGTTTAAGATTTTATTATAGAGCCAATTGAATAATACCCCAAAAATTTTAGATTTTGGCGTTTTTTTTTAATTTCTCAGAAATTACCCCGAATTCGAGGGCTTCTAAGAGCTTCTATTTGTTTTTATAGTGCATATATATGTACATAATAACAAATGTTTAGTATTAAGCAAAAGCGATAACTCTGATCAAATGCACTAAAATAAAAAAAAACTTGTCTATGAACAGGATTGGATAAACTTCTGCAGATGGAGCCAACGGCGCTAGAGTCCCAAGAAAGTCAAAGTCCAAGTTATTCGACTCGTTTTCAGTTAATTGATTTCGTAGCAAAGGTTAGTCCCGTACTTATGGAAGGTCATGCGAAATCGATAATTTTTGAGATATTATAAAATTTTTAGATATTAGAAATGTATTTTTCTAGTCCTGGTGAGAGGGATAGGGGATGGTGTTATCACGGTAGTGGAGACGAGATAGACGGAAAAAGCACATTGGTGATGTGCTTTTTCTGATTTTTTTGATTTTTGTTTTAGCCCAGATACAAGTTGTTTTTAGCATGAAACATGCGCACGCATTATCAAGAACAAAAGGCTTCGAGGGATGGGAGAAAGAGATTCATAAATAATAAGTATATAGACAAAAAAATTCTTTGATCAGTCATAACCCATAACACAAGATCTGCTTAGCTTGGGGCTAGGTGATGCATGGGTTGTCCGGCATAACTTATTTATTAGCAATAAAGCGGTTTTTTGTGATCATTTTAATATCGTTTGTTTTAGGTATACTAAAAGTAAACGATGCAATTATCGAGTGACGCGTGACTGCTTTTTTGATTTTTAGATTTGCTATATTGAATAAATCCATCGCAAAATCAATGGATTTTTACAAAGAATCTTGAATTGAATTGCCTGAATCTTTTATTTTATTTTTAGCTAGGTCTTACGCGCTAGTGTGTTACCAGCTGTTTACCCCAAGCTGTTTCTACCCACCGAACAGACTTAGTCATAATTGTAACGTGTGTAACGGCCTTATATGGAGTGCGCGATCGTCGCGTCGGTTACAATTATACGTGTGCAGGTGCCCTTAGCGTTACGCCGTATCTTTAGAGGGTCTTTGAGTGATATTGTTTATGGTTCTAGACTTAAGAATTTAAAACTTATTTAATCTTCAAATTGCTATTAAATTAGTTTTCTTCTTGCGCCTGATAAACTTAAATCTATAGATTTAGAGATGTTTTTTACATGGTATTAGTTTTCTAGTCTAGTCTCTAGATTTTAGATTCCTTCTGTTGTACTATTATTATAAGTTCGTACTACATAATGCGCCTTGTAAACGAAGTCTTACTGGTAAACTAAAACCTCTAAGTCTAGATTTTTTTTACCTGTAAATAAAGGACTCTATCATAGGTTCCTTCCGATTTAGAAGAGAAGGACAACGGAAGGTATTAACCTAAATCCTATATAGGTCTAGAACCAAGAAAACGTAGGTACATTACCTGAGCTACTGGGTTTTAATATAGATATCTATAGGTTTCCATTACGAGGATTCAGTTTCCATATCTACTGAAGAGATTTCCTTGCGGAAGCGCTATTGAACATTCTACGCCATTATGCGAGTCAATTGAGCAACTGAATGTCCAGGCACGTTCCGGAAACGGGACAGATACATACGTAGTACACCGAGTATGACAGAGACAGGCGATATAAGTAAACAGTCGGTCATCGAACACAAATGGTTCCTGATTCAAATTAAGGACAGGTGTTAGTTTGTAATATGGAGAGAAGTTTGGAAATCGTAAATGTTGGTATCATTGGAGCTTGTGTTATGGGTACTACAAGCACATAATGTAATTATATGTATTACATAGATATAACTTTTTTATTCATAGAGAACACCCGGAATAATTCTGCAGATCGTACACACATTTGTCCCAAGGAGAGAATCAAACCCACAACCTGCGTTGGAGGCTACTGCGTTACCTTCGCCCACCACGCCACATATTTTATTTATTTACCTATGACTTTATTTGTAACTTCAGACACACAAAATACAACTACATTTTGTGCAGTACACTACCAATAGCAAAAAAAAATAAAATACAGTTTACTATTACGAACAAACAATAATATAAGTACTTTAAATCCAAAGATTTAATTCTTTGTTTAAATCTATATAAAATGTCTATGTGTAGGTACTGCAGTAGGTCAAAAGCTCAGCGTAATACACCGTGTGCTTACAATTTTTTAATTTAAATATATCTTTTTTATTTTAATCTATTTATTTAAATCTGCCTTGATGCTTGTTGCGAACGCTCGCCGTGTAACGTTACATTACCACGGACCAGCTCTGGAGAGAGCTCGCAATGGCTTTCACTTCGTTTTTCCACCCGTCTGAATATTGTTTTTCAAAACTTTGACGAATTCATAAATGTGGCAACATTTATTTCGGAAGGTTCTAGAGGAAATTCAAACAAACCGTCCGTTGTAAATACAAATGTCGCGCGTCGCCGCGGCGTCCGTCAACGTTACGGACGAGGCTGGTCGCGCGACTTGTGTCGCGGACCGATCGCAAAACAATTAACAATATGCAAAATAATAACAATAATAATAATAACAATATGCTAGATGGGCAATAACCCCCAAATAATGAATGATGCCAGCTATGGCGCTCGTTAGGCCTATGTCCAGCTGTGGACTATTATAGGCTGGTGATGTGGTGATGTGATGCTGGATGTAACGGCTGAAATAACAGGTGATCGTGACAGCTCTGGGATGGAAGATTGGCCACTTTTGTAACATGGTAATTTTTCGAAAGTAAATAAATAAATAATGCTGAACAATTCACACAGCATCATCTAGCCCCAAGCTAAGCAGAGCTTGTGTTATGGGTACTAGATGACTAATATACGTAATACAAAATATTACATAGAAATATATTTTTCATTATACATAGAAAACGACCAAAACACCCCTAACAAATATCTGCAGATCGTACAAACATTTGCCCCGAGGCGAGAATTGAACTCACAACCTTCTGCATCGCAGGCGGACCTTCGCCCATCGCGCCGCAGAGGTCGTCTATATTATTATTATAACAAACAGTTACTACTTTTAGATCTAGTATGGCATACCTAGACGGACGGTTTGTTTGAATTTCGTCTAGAACCTTCCGAAATAAATGTTGCCACATTTATGAATTCGTCAAAGTTTTGAAAAACAATATTCAGCTGTAGAAAAAACGAAGCAAAAAGAATCCATTGCGTGTTTGGAGACATATGGTTAAAGACATTTATTTCTCCTATATAATATTATATTCACTTGCATGGGAACCAATCTTAAATTCTAAATTTTAATAAGGCGTACGTATCTAACTGACATAATACAAATAACAAAAAAGTTGGGGGTAGACGTATGACGTAGAGACTGAAAGGGTTCTCTTCTAGGCAAGTTTCGGATGGACGGGATTATATGTATGTACTTAATATATTATGTAAAAACCATTTTTATACACAGGAACAAATATGCAGAAAAAAAGCAATTAGTTACGAACCCTGCTTCAACTAAAAAATTGAGGATTAGATTGTTCTGCCAACGCTACCAAAACACAGATCGCTTTCCGCACGACCGGCTGAAAAATTTAGTCGAAATCGCACGCACACATCAACGACCGCGAACTACCGCGTACCTACGTACATACCTACGTACTAGTACGTACGTAGCGTACTAATGTGCGCTTAGAACATTTGTTGTGGCGGCATGGATTCATGCGTATGTTGTTTTTGTTGTTTGTTGTTTTGATAAGCTGATAAAGATGAATTAAAATTGTGTTATACAAAGTACTATGTGTTAGCCCTTTATATAAGACGTTTATTTTCCACTCACAAAAAGCCGCACATTTTTCATACAAATGTTCCTTGTGATCTGTCAACATTATTGACCTGTATTTATAATGTTAAAGATTTTCTAAACAATGACTATAGCATTCATCGATAGTAATACTTGACCATATAAGATGAACTAGGTGTAAGCACCTTGTTTATAAAAAAAAGTTTGTGACTAATAATTATAATGATGCTCATGAAATGTACGAGTATATTTACATTTTACCATTTTATATGAAGTACTTATATGACAAGAAATGGATCGCATTTACTTACTAGGTTATACTTATGTCTGTAAACTTGCTGTTCTATTTTAATAAATCATTTCATTTCATTTATGTTTTGTGAGAGACTGGTGCTTGAAATTCCCTGCGTTGCCCTCAAATTCCTACATGCAATAAGTATGTGATTTTTATTGTTACTAATGTCAACCTAAAATTTGATTCGTCCGTACTACGTCTTGGTATTTTTCCGTATTAAACCTTTCTAACTATGTGATCCATAAACCAGTTGCGAACTATCAGCGTTATAAGTAGTTATCATTTCCCTTGTTTCCAAGATTTATACACGTATAAATCGTAATTGTTTTGTTTATAACATCTCCTGTCTGATTTTTTTCATTTCTAAAAAAGTTTATATTCGAGTTATATTAGTAATATGAAAGTTTGTATGTTTGTTACCTCTCGCCGAAACTTTTAAACTGATGATAGATTTATTTACTTCTGGCCGCGGGCGGAAGCCGTGACAAGTATTGCTAAACATTGTCTATTTTCAAAATTCTTGTATATGAGATGACATAATATAGAGGTACATTGAGATAATGTTATCGATGAAAATGGTGCTCTCGATATTGGTTGTGGACGGTACCTATAAGTTTTGTTTATTTGAAAAAAGTTTGGTCCATAATAGTTTTAACTTCCTTATTTGTTTCTAGTTCCGGGGAAAACACTCGTAACTAAAACAAAATGAAATAACTAACCTGTTTCTTGTTTCTCAATAAATGATTGAGTGCATTTCTTGGAACGTCCGTTAAAGACACTGCAGAACCATAAAAATAATTCGGGCAAAACCGGAAATTTCCGGAAAAATGGGCAAGCGGACGAGTCCACTATCGGCGCAGTTATTTGGCCCATTTAACGTGAGTTGCACGGCCGGCGTGCCGGAGCGCTGGGGTGGGGACACGGATAAGTGTGAAGAAAGACGAAAAACATCAGACCGACAACAGACCGTATTTTATTAACTTAAAGTTCGGATGGTCACCATTATTATAATAAAACCTAAAAATTGTCATATCACATACCAACATTTTTTTGATGTAGGTACCTATTGATATTTGTGCTTACGTATCTAGACACGGATTATCTAAGATTTCCTTTTTAACCTATTTATAAAGAAAATCTATAGTTTAAAATTTCGTTATTGCTTGTGAAAGTCTTCTAGATACATATCTACGAAAGAACTTAAATAAATAAATAATGCTGGACAATTACTTATGCTTTCGATTTTTTAATTAAATCGAATATGTCTAAATTAGGACATTTATTTTCTTATAGAAATTCAAGATATTTGATTTACGTGAACTTTCTCCGTATATTCCATACCCCACCCCAGGCACATCACTATAGAACAGTTTTAAAATAGGATTTATACAGCCATCAGTGCTAAGCTTGACTTCCGGTACTGAGTAGTACTAAAAACAAGCTTTGATTGGCTAATCGTTGCGCCTACTGAATAGATTGAGCAATCGAATGCTTTATTCGAAATTCGAATTCGTTTGCAGTCAAATTAATTTTCTAGTGTGCAACACACTTACCATCAATCTGATTTTTTCTTTCAATTGTGTAACAAACTTATTTCAGGAAAGTTTTTGGTATTCGAGGTTTTTAGTTACCTACCTTTTTTATGGCGGCTAACCGCTTGTAATGTTTTTAATTTAAATTCTTTTTGTACATGAACAGAACCGTGCCGTGTGGTGCCGGCATAGAATTTCACCACCCTTTTCCACTCTTCCCGTGGGTGTTGTAAGAGCCGACTAAAGGAAACACACCAGGAGGCGGGCAGCAGCGCCCTCTGCAGAATAACTCCACCGAACTGCGATCCCCAACCCGTATGCCCAGCGTGAGGATTATGGGCAATAACCCCCAAATGACTCATGCCATCTATGGCGATCATTAGGGAGGCCAGCAGTGGACTAGGTATTATAGTCTGATTTTGTTGTTGTCGTATGAACAAAACAAAGTTAAAAACTAACAGAACAATTTATAGTATACAAATTAGTTTTACCTCAGGTATAGGTACGCATACAAAGCTGCATACAGCAGCTAGTAACAAACAAGATCGTAACTCTACGATCCTTCTCTAAATCCACTTCCTGCCTGCGTGCGCGCAGCGTGACGTCACGTGTAGCGGGTTCGACTCATGTTGCAGCGCGCTACAGGGTGTGCCGTGTTTGGGTTTCTGCTAATAATAGATACACGGTGTGGGTTGAGTACAGGGTGATGTTTGTTTAATGAATGGCTTAAGTCTATAGTTTAGAAGGATATCTTAAGGAAGAATTATTTGAGATTTAAAATAAGATATTTTATAAAGTAGTACAATAAATATCATATATTCTCTTCATATTATTCTGTGTCATTAAGCTTCTGGTTTTCCAATAAATAAAAATAAATAAATATTCCTAATTAATATAGATACAAGGCCACAGACGAGAGGTGTAGATACGGAACATAATATGTTTTAGTATTTTTTGTCATGGAAAAAACGAAGTGACGCAAGTGAAAAAGCAACCACTAGTACATATATATATATATATATTAGCTTGATGGCCGTAGCCAAAATTAGACTACTAGGACATCAGAAGAGCTGTACAAATACCTACCTATAAATTTACCTACAGAAACAGTTTAGCTCAGGTCGTCGGTACCAGGGCATTATAAGTGGAAGGAGGTAGCTCGGAATCGAATTTAAGGCGGGGGCATGTTTATTGGTTAATTTAAGTTTAAGGGAACAATGGGACCGTTTGCAGATTAGAGAGTGGATTAGGGAGATAGGCCGTAGAGTTGTTCTATATTTGATTTTATTCATTAACCTACAAAATTCTATTTTTTTAAAGTATGGCACCATAAAAAAACTCTATCAATATCATGAACAAAAATATTATAAGCTTTTGTTACTAAAAATAGAATATTACATTATTGCACCATCAATACATTGAAAAGGTTACAAATATATACGATCTTAATACTAACTATATCTAAAATGGCACAATCGGCGGCCTTATCACTAACAGCGATCTCTTCCAGGCAACCTTTGGATGGAATGAATAAAACATACAAGCTTCATGAGTTTTTTGGTGACCAAATTTAAACATAATGTATACCTTTTCTGTTTATAGTCTTGATAAAATACATAGGTACATTTAATAAAAAAAAGTTTCAATATTTATTTTTACTACATATGTTAGTGAGTTTTGACGTGCTGAAATATTTACTAAAAATAAAATCTAGTGTATATTTTATGAAGGTATTTTGATGAAGTGGCTTTATTTTATTTTATTTTTATTCTGAAGTGGAACAGTCTTTTCTGCTGACCTTACAATATCAAAAACACCTGAACAATACCAGCTCCCCCTTAACAGTAATTAACAAAATAATGGACAACTACGCCTTAATGAGAACCTAAGATTTATGGAGTCATAACTTGAAGATCACGGACAAAGGAAATCTCGGATCGATTTATTAAAAAATCTATAGTAATATTGTAAAGTGAAAAGATTTGATTGTTTATTTGAATAAACTCCGAAACTACTGGACCGGTTTGGAAAATTCTTTCTCCGTTAGAATCCTACATTTATCCTAATGAACATAGGCTATAGAATAATTATTTTTTATAAGTTACAGTTCCATATGAAAACTTAAATAATTCAACCTAAAGTAAACAGAACAAAAGTTGTTCTATCGTCGTATCTTGATCTGAACAAGTAAACCTTTATTGATGATATACCTATAACTCTAAATACATATAATACGTGAGTGTATGAATAATTTTTATTTTTTTTTATTATACGCTTGTGCGAATAGAAAATCAACAAAAGCTTTGGAACGAATTCTGAACCAAATCGAGGTGTTTTTCCTATTGCTATGCATGAACCCCTTCGCGCCACGTAATTTAGTAAGTTTAAATGTCGCCTAGTCTTCGTCTTTTCTAGATTTCGGAGAATTACCTATAATTGATTGATTATTTATACATGGTGTTTTATTTACGGCCCTACAGTTGTACCTATACAGGGTGTCTCATCCAGTGACCTACAGTTGTGACTATACAGATGTCTCATCCATTGGCCTACAGTTGTGACTATACAGGGTGTCCTATCCAGTGACCTACAGTTGTGACTATACAGATGTCTCATCCAGTGGCCTACAGTTGTGACTATACAGGGTGTCCTATCCAGTGACCTACAGTTGTGACTATACAGATGTCTCATCCAGTGGCCTACAGTTGTGACTATACAGGGTGTCCTATCCAGTGACCTACAGTTGTGACTATACAAATGTCTCATCCAGTGGCCTACAGTTGTGACTATACAGGGTGTCCTATCCAGTGACCTACAGTTGTGACTATACAGATGTCTCATCCATTGGCCTACAGTTGTGACTATACAGGGTGTCCTATCCAGTGACCTACAGTTGTGACTATACAGATGTCTCATCCAGTGGCCTACAGTTGTGACTATACAGGGTGTCCTATCCAGTGACCTACAGTTGTGACTATACAGATGTCTCATCCAGTGGCCTACAGTTGTGACTATACAGGGTGTCCTATCCAGTGACCTACAAGTTGTGACTATACAGATGTCTCATCCAGTGGCCTACAGTTGTGACTATACAGGGTGTCCTATCCAGTGACCTACAGTTGTGACTATACAGATGTCTCATCCGGTGGCCTACAGTTGTGACTATACAGGGTGTCCTATCCAGTGACCTACAGTTGTGACTATACAGATGTCTCATCCAGTGGCCTACAGTTGTGACTATACAGGGTGTCCTATCCAGTGACCTACAGTTGTGACTATACAGATGTCTCATCCAGTGGCCTACAGTTGTGACTATACAGGGTGTCCTATCCAGTGACCTACAGTTGTGACTATACAGATGTCTCATCCAGTGGCCTACAGTTGTAACTATACAGGGTGTCCTATCCAGTGACCTACAGTTGTGACTATACAGATGTCTCATCCAGTGGCCTACAGTTGTGACTATACAGGGTGTCCTATCCAGTGACCTACAGTTGTGACTATACAGATGTCTCATCCAGTGGCCTACAGTTGTGACTATACAGGGTGTCCTATCCAGTGACCTACAGTTGTGACTATACAGATGTCTCATCCAGTGGCCTACAGTTGTGACTATACAGGGTGTCCTATCCAGTGACCTACAGTTGTGACTATACAGATGTCTCATCCAGTGGCCTACAGTTGTGACTATACATGGTGTCTCCATCCAGTGGGCTACAGTAGTAACTATACAGGGTGTCTCCATCCAGTGGGCTACAGTAGTAACTATACAGGGTGTCTCATCCAGTGGGTAGGTTTCGGGCGCGTGCAGAGGAATCGACGCAGCATCTTCCCCCTCGGTTGACAAATGGCCCGCTCCGGGCATCCGCGATACAATCGGTGCGTTGCTTACTGTGCGACGAGAGGAAAAACTTAGGGCTGGCACGTGTTGATAGATATTAATGGTTTATTTAGAAAAAAGTATGTACATATAGAGTTGGAGGATTGTATCTTGTAGCAGCTACAATGTACTGTGTTGCAGGCGAGTAGCGTGTTACCATAAGCACTTGACTTATTAATCTAGATATTATTTAATAATGGATTGACATGGTGTATCGGGCATTTTTTTCTATAAACATTATGTGATTTATGAATTGTAATGATAAATATTTATAAACTATTGTATTGAACGCAACTATAAAAAGTTGTTTTTGCTCTAATACCACTGTTTTAAATTAATCGCGGTATTTTTTAACAAATTCTTTATTATTTTAAAACTGTTACATTAAGCAGTATCTCACTCCTAAACAACAAGCGTTATTTAATTAGAAATAAATACCCATACTATCCCACTCCTGGGCAAAAGCCGAACCCATTTCTCACCAATATTCAGACGCTCTAATATTAGTTCCAATTCACAGATTTTATCCAGCTTTCTTAATAAATAAATAAAAACAAATAATACTGGACAATTCTCACAGCATCATCTAGCCCCAAGCTACGTAGAGAGTGTATGTTATGGGTGTGTTACGGGTATAGTTCTAGAACTCATAACGAGTACCTATTCATCTAGATGAAAGATAAATGTTTAAATATTATAAAGATAAGATTTCATTGTTTCTTTAAATTAAATAGGCACCGAAAGAACTATATGGTATTCAAAATTTAAAAATTATTTCTTTATTAGAATCCTACATGATTTCTGACGAACATAGACTAGAATATTGTCAGAAAAGTTAGCGATGGATCGCTACCTTTTCATAAAAACTTCAATAATGCAAACCAAATTGTATGTGTGTACGAAAGTGTAATGTAATTCATTAAATCTTTGTTAAAAACCTGTACAAAGCCGCGCCGGACAAGTACATAATACAATAACTTTCATAGACTTTTCTTGATTTTACTCGTATTTTATGATTGCACTAAAAGTGTTATTTATATTCTATTTATTTATCTATAAGAACAGCTAACCCTGTATAGAGAGACAGCCCTACGCACGCGTCACCGGACCCATCGCGTAGCACCATTACTCACTGTCGGCCGCCATTCGCAAGCCCCGCCCCGCTACGGCGTAGCGCTACGCCGTAGCACTGCTACGGACCACTGCTACGACGCTGATGCTTTTACAGTTCTACTTTTCTTAGGGTTTACAAAATATGTATATTTTAAACATTAATTGAATTACTTACTTCTTTCCGCAGATTCTTTATGAGCTATGGAGCATTTTTGATCAAAGAACTTAGAATACGAGCTATAAGAATAATATAAAGCGAATAAGATAATTATACTAGCTGGTCGATTCAGAGTGATTTTTATTTCGTTTATTTACAAAGAAAATTACAATCAAAGAATATAAACAATTTAGAACTAGTATTTACAATTTGTCCAGCAGTGGACTATTATAGGCTGGTGATGATGATGATGATGATGATGATTTACAATTGGCAACTGAGCTAAATGCATACTGTTGGAAGCAGTCTAGAGAAAGCTCTACATCAATACGTGTGAATTCATAAACATTCTTAGATCTTAGATAGAATAAGATCTTATACAGGGTTACTGGTTATTCGACCTATTCCTGCTAGGAGGTTGTAGAGGTGTTTATTTCCGTTGAATTAGACCATAATGTTGAGGTTGACTTTTGCACTAGAACATTATGGTTTAATTCAACCGAAATAACCTCCTCCACAACCTCCTAGGAGGAATAGGTCGAATAACCAATAACCCTGTATATAAATTGACCGGCTGGTAAATGTGATAAAAAAATATCAAAAAGTGATAAAAAATTATCAATCACGAAAAAAATACTTCTAGCTCAAATTCTATTTCAAAGTATGTCTATTTTACACGAACATGAAGTTAATGTTCTTTAAACTATAGTTTACAGTTTTATGAAAGATAGAAAAGAAAGAAAGAAATAGTTTATTAGACAAAATCTACAAAAGACACGCTTAGAAAGTTTAGTACAATACTAATACTAATAATTGCAAAATAAAACAGAACCTACAATAACTCAAACACAGAGGCTACTTAAGTACGAAGTACGTTTTAACCTTGTACTTAAGTACGTTTTAAGGGTTTATACTTAGCCTTAAACTGTAAAAGAATAGTTCATGCAGAAGTAAACCATCGTTTTATTTTCTCGTATAAATCAACTAGCAAATACCTCCAAAGTTTGTTTGTTTGATAGTTTTAGAATAACTTATAAGTTTAAGAGGAAAAACAAAATGTCGAGTGAGTGATATTATAACTTTGTATTATGAATTTTGTTTGTTGAATCCATCAATAAGTGAAACGCCACTAACTTTTCGACTTTTTTAAGTCTACCTAGAACATTATCAGATCTTACTCAACTATAGGTACTTTAATATTATAAAGAGGAAAGATTTATTTGTTTGTTTTTGTTTGCTCCGAAAATACTTGATAGATTTGAAAAATTGTTTCACTTTTACGTTATCCCTGATTGATGAACATAGGCTAAAGAATATTTAAAAAAAAGTCAGGGTCAATAAAATAACTTCAACCATGTACTATAATTATAGTACGTGGTAGTAATTTCTTTTTTATTTTGGAAATTTTTGCATAATACTTGTGCAAATTTTGCCGGATTGCTAAGTTGTTAATAAAATGAAGAAAAAAATCGTACATGTCATTAAACGAACTTTATAACTGTAAATAATGGTTTGGATAACTTCCGGTTAGATCTCTTACCAATTAACCTTCAAAAATAATAATAAGATGCTAAAGATTTCTTAAATTGAAGGTAGAAATGAAACAAAAAACTTTTTTTAGGTTTTAATATTTTTTACACAATTCGTAGCATTCATAATGCCGACACTGTACGTCGTCCTGCCAGCTCAGGTGTCATTGTTATTATTCACATTATAAACCGGTCGCTATTTAATGTATTTATAATTACCGCCAAATTATACAATACAAATATTATATAATTAAAATTTCCCGCAGAAATTGTTTCACTGACAGACGAACAATGCTTTTTAGTATCTATATTTACAATTGATGACTTCAAATAATATAATGTACATATAATAAAGAGAAAAATCAAAATAAAAATCTTCAATTAATACATTAATACCTAACAACTATTATTTAAGATTTTTCTCTTAATAAAAATATATTACACGCAATGCAAATAACAATAATTGTGAAAATATCAACAAAGATGGTGTTGCGAGAAACTGGAGAATCGATTAATACTGAAATAATTGAATTGAATGGCTGATTATTAAAGTATACACAATTTATTTACAAAACAAGACGAAACTGGGCGCGGCTGTTTCTAAATGGAGATAGAAATCGAAATTGTTTAAAATAAAACAAATTTGCCTAAAGCAGAGTTTGGCCAAGGGTGAACGGTCAAGATAACCAGCGACTTCCTGTCATAAATGCACTGAAAAATCAGCGGCTAGTGAACATAGTTCCTATTATTTAAAAAAAACTTGATTATTATTTCTTCAAAAAAAAAAAACCACAAAATAACGCAATTTTCTAAACATCTTAACAAAAATGAATATTAATTTGAAAGTTCGCCCTCCGCAACTTTGCTTTAACAATATATTTATCGCCACATATAACACAATAGTATAATCTATACAATCCGCTTGTATATAATCTACAACCGCACCGTGACAAGACAAGGTGGTCATTAATCTAGTATAAAGCTTGATCTCGTATTTTCCTTTATAACAGTAGCTACGAGTATATTAGCGTTTGTCAAAATATCTCTTTTTTTTTCCAGCCAGGTAGTCGAAAAGTTATTACCCGCCTGGTAGTCGACAAGATATTACCATACTTTTAAATTAAATTGCTTTATCGAAGGGCATTTCCAATCAATCTATCTCAAGTTTTGACTATCACCAGCTATATTTTATACAAGAAATAAAGAATAACCGATAGAAAAACTTGAGATAGGTTTATTTAGATCAACCATAGTTATACTTTTTGAAACGAACTTACTTCAAATGAAACTTCCGGTGGTTTTTAGCTAGTGTCAAAATTGACAGATATTTTGACATAACAAGTATACCATAGAGCTAGTTAGTAGGTCCAATAGTTTTTCTATAGCTTTTCATTCGTATACATGAGATAAGGCCGTAATGCGCTGCATTACTTACAATAAAATTCTTGTGAATATTGAAATAGGTATACTAACGTATTTACTATGAGTGTTCAAATAAATTGACATGTTTTATTTGTAATTTTTACAGAGTTTCGTATACATTTGTAGTACATTAAAGAATTTACGCTGAAAAAGGTTAACTATGAATTATTTTTGAATTTGCACACTCATAGCACAGTTCTGCAGCGGGTTAGAGTACGCTAGCTTTACAATGGTTTAGTTGGAAACACCACAGAACGAACAAATTAAAATTCTAGGAGAAGCTCACATATCAGTCACTCACACATGTTCATCAAAACAAACAGCGTGCGAATAAGAAAGAGTTACAGTTTTAAATACAATCTCTCTCCTTCACTCTTGCTGAACACAAATACCTTTTAAACTGTAACTCTTTACGTTTATGGGCTCCTGGTAACATAGAAGGCAATATCAGGTATCATTTACAGACAAAATATACCTAAAAATCTCTTTAACTTCGTAAAATATCTCATTTAAGATCGTATACATCGGTTACAATTGTGCTACACCGAACACCAAGGCAAGGTGAACTAATTATGGTACGATTATTTATATAAATATTATAAAATTCAAAGATATGTATGTCAAACATTACCTGTAAATATATAAACAAGGGAAAGTTTGCGGACAATCGAATTGACATTTGATTTAGAAGTATTGATTTGAGCTTCAAGAATATCGAATTATAAGTAGTGTTCAATTGATAAAAGTTGCAACACATTCAAAGTATTTTTTTACATTAAGCGTACAGAAGGGACTGCGAGAGCGATGCCGAATTCGGTCAAAATACCAAATAGGCCGAATCATAACTTCTTTCTGATGCTACGTTATTGATGACATGTTTCGGCCTCGTTCACGCAGAAACTTCACAATTGTATAACAAATGATGTTCAAAAATGATACCTAAGACCTATTAATACACAATTCCTTTACAAAAATTGCCCCAAATCTAGTACCGCTGTCGACATCGCCCCAAGTTCTTCAGTGATAGTTACAACTTACAACTAATCAATTATTTATTTATATTTACGTAATAACAATACACAATTAGCTATAAATATTTATACGATAACTATGAAACCACTTTATTGTTATCCATCCTATTGTTCTGGTTGAAATCGTCGAACCAAGCGTCCATGTCACTTTTACATATACATTTAATTTTAATATTAAAGTTGACTTTAAATCTTAATTTTAGGAGATCGTATACTGTTTCAAATATTACAAAATGTTTCGCGTTATGTATGTATGTATGTATGTACATAGCATCGTTCTCCTAGTATCACGGGCCGGCGCCGGCGGCGCGTGCGCCGGACGATGTCGCCGTTACTCATTTATATCTGGAACAACAACATTATCATTATTAGTACAGCACCACACCATTCTAAGTGAAATTGATTTGTGTATTTGATTTATAATTTGATATATAGGACGGCATAAAAATAAGTCTCAACATAATCTTTGTAATAAACCACTAGGTGTTTGCGTATAAAGTTGCGTAAAAAGATAAAAGCTATTACTACCTAATAAATACTAGAAAAATACTGGCAAAAACATGGCAAAGATGAGCTTAGCCCTAACAAAACTTGTTTTCTAGCAAACCTTACTGGAAATATGCCTAACTGCACATAAATAAAACCTAAAATTTTGTCGGTATTGTGTACATTTATTATATTTTTATTTATTTGGGCGCGGTGCTCTTACTCATAACAACTATTGTTGGCTGTAAGTTCTAAGCAACTTACAAAACTTTGTAAGTTGATTGTGTAACGTACATGTACATTAATAGGCAGACATTTACATACTTTAATTGGATTTCTACGAATGGATTACGTATGAATTATGGAAACTGCGAAGTGGGTTAACGAATCTGTGGGCACGGAATATTGTATTGTTTTAGGTTGCTACACAATCATCATCATCATCCGTCAACACTTCAGACACACAAATACAAACAAATTATGCAATACACTAGTCAAATCAAACAATAAAAAATACAGTTTACTATTACGAACAAATAACAATATTATTATAGAACCTACGTAAAACGAGTCTATAATATGCTGCTTTACGCCAAAAACGCCTTGGCACAGCGTGAAATTTTGATAAAGAAGCAAAAAAAAAAGTTTTGTTGCCATGATCTATTGACAGCAGAACGAGTACTTTCTATGTAAAATATAGACTTACATGTACAAGTATTAGAGGTGATGTCCATAATACTCGGCTGGGTAGTGCGCGTAGCCCTGATGGAAGGCAGGGTCCGTGGGAGGCCTGTGCATCATCTGCTGGCCGTCCATCATATAGCCCATCGTGGCCTCCGGACTGTAGGCGCCGCTCGGCCCGGCGTGGGGGAACACTGCGGGGTAGAACACTGAAGGGTTAATAATGCAGGGAGTGCTTGGTGAGGCTGAATGGAGGGGTTTTCGGCTAAGTTTCGGCCAAAATTGTTGAGTTAACCTTTGATTGTGTAAGGTAGTTGGACAAAAAAAAGTGCTCAAGCAATAAAATTCCTTGATAATAATGATTTTTTTTTCTAAATATTATCTGTTTTAAAAAGGTCAATTTTCATAATTTCTTAACATATTACACAATTCCTTAACGATTACCTACATGTGTAATATTTCATCAAGGCCGAAAAGAAAACATAATCCATCACTATTCCTTACAAACAACAAAAACAAGAAAACCAGCAAAAAGTATGTATGTTTGTCCCTTGGTCTCGACGGCAATGATGCGTGCGCCATAAAACCATGGAAAGCGAACCGGAAATCGGCGGCCATAATGGGGGAACACCATTACTTTACTATTGATAATCCCGTGGAAATATTGCCATCGGAAGCTATAACAGTTTTGTGGCAAAATTGAGCGGATTTGCTTGAGGCTATTGATTTTTGTCGAATGGTTGCTGATTTGATTCTTTAAATCGATTGTGTTTTTGATGTTTCTTGAAATTGGATGGTTTGATGAGGTCTTAAAATCTTTTGGTTTGGCTTATTCCTAATATTCATTTAGGATAAATGAATGCTGTAGCAATAGTTGATTATTATCAGTTGTATCAAAATTCTATCCAAATGTGTCACATTTTGAGTATAAAAGGAATTTCATAAACAATCGTAAACAATTCATTGACAAAAAATGCAAAGAACAAAATAGTAAATAAACAATCCAGAAACTAAAGAAAATATTCTTAAGAACCGATTTTTGGTTCTAACAATTATTTTAGGTTCTTGTAAAAATGTTTGTGAAAACTTAAGTTTCCTTTCTCAAAAAAGAATGGAAGACGATCATTTCCCTCAATCACAGCAGACAAAGCATAAAAACGGGTGGGTACCAGGGCAGCAGGAAGCAATAACGGAGCCCCCGCGACGGTACCAGGGAACTATGATTTAGTGGCGGTGGAATGTGTGTGAATAGCGCTACGACTGTACCTTTGGAATCAGACGTATTTCTATCATGCAGCATTTATTTACGTTTTTGTTATTTTTGAAGACCAATGACAGAATTACTCATGCAATGGGGAGATTGTAAAGAATAATGTCAAAATCTGGACGCTTCTTTTCAAAAAGATCTAATCGAATTGATTTAGAAAATGTTCTGTTGCTCATGTACTCTCATTGGCTCATTTTCAAACAATTTCCTAACAAATCTTCACGCAAATCCAAACTTTTATCGGCACTTTGCACCAGGCTGTCAGAACTCCATAGGTACTAAACAGCGACATAAAACAAGCGACGGATACGGCCGGCCAAGTTCGCGAACGGAAAATGGAAAAACCGGAGGGAGGATAGATGGAAAATTGTTTTGGCAATGGACTGAAGAAAATGGCCACCGCATTTCCTGTGGTCAAGCCAAAAGGCGCCTTTCCAATCAGTATATTATCCGTATGTGTCCCTGCCGTTTATGTTGTCCTGGTGCGTGACTTTACTAGCAACTTGCCAATTTTGCTCCTGGTGATAGTATCTAATTTAGAAATACCATGTCCAACCCAACATTACGAAATTTTCCACTAACAAATATGTATACTTAATATTGTAAACAGGAAAGATTTTATTATTTGTTTGGATTGAATATGTAGGTTCTGAAACTACTGGACCGATTTGAAAAACTATCTCAACATTAGAACCAATACAATATGATATCCAAGATAATATTATATCCCGGATGATTATGTTCATCCGGGATATAATATTATCTTGGATTGGCCTATCGAATATCTACTTTCAAAAAAGTTGGGGATCCGTATGAAAACTTCAATTATATAACCTAAAGTGTATGCGATAGTGAAAATTTACAACTTTTATAAAATAAAAATTGGTACAATTTTGTAAATTTTGTTAATTACCCGTGATACACCTGGGCAGAACGCTCCATAAACAACTTTATATGTTATAGGAACTCTGATTTATGAGATTTTCAAACATTTTTTCTTAATTTATTTATCTTTTTTCACGTCCCGCACAAAACACTGTTGCTGTGATCATTGTTTGAGGTAGGTATCATACCTATCTATTTCTACAGTAAACTACACAAACATGGTGTCGTCCTCCAAGCTCTCGGTTCTGTCACCCCCCTTCATAGCTATATGGTCCACGCTACGTCGATGACTCGTCGGCGGCGAACTAATGAATTTATTATAAGGGCATAAATTGCTCTGTGATGCGCCCATTACCGTGCGACGGTAAATTACAATTCGTTCGGCTATCGGCTAGCCATAGTCTATACCTAGGTACCTATAAGCACGAAATACCGTCGCCAGGTTGCTATAGTTCAATAAAAGATGGCTGCGATAACGTCATACAAATTTTCGTTCGACTTTCAAAATCGACTTCCTACTCGATTTGTTTTCAAATACAGAATCCTTGAAATTGTCTATGAGTACCTGAGGATTGGGAATGGCCGAAATTAAAAGCGTTCGCTCGGAAAAAATAAATGGAGAAAGGTCTTTATTTCTAATTCTAATCCCAACATCCGTATCTAGATGAAGGCACACATCGATGGAGGGGGAAGTGATGGATAGCCCGGGACGGGTCAACGAATTCGGACATTTTTCTTTTTTACCCTTCTTGCCGTTCGCAAGAGTAAGCTCTTTTTGCGTCCCTTTTCGTCCCGGAATTTTTGTGCTACAATTACAAAGTAAAAATAGAATTGAACGTTGCGGGCAAAAAGCTCGGATGTTTTGCTGGTTATTGGAGACTCGTGAGTTTTTATGAGTTTGTCTGTGTTTTTATGCAGTTACTGTTTCGTTCATCTTATTTTACAAACCCGGGGATTATACTGAGATCGCATGAAGGTTAAAATCGATCTAGATACTTTAAAAAGTAAGAGCTCGTTTTAAATTCTTTCTCTTTCGTAATTAACCTCTCAACTAGCACATGCTTTAAGATCCGACTACAAGCGATAAATACTCGATCCAGCCATTACTCCAGCCCAGCTGGTACCAGGATCGCATAACTCGCCAGCGGTCAGCACTAAAAGCTCTAAGACGCCTCGCGGGACCGTGCAGCGATGTGCATACTGTATGAACTGGCAACCCCACTTTGTGGTCAGCAAACTCGATTGTAGACTTCAAAGTCGGGACGTGCCTTCTTGTAAATGGGCACTGACGGCCGCTAGAATATTTATGGGTTCGACAATTGGCAATACTTTTAGTTGCTACCAAAATAAATAGACGATAAAAAGGCGTTCTATCTATTGCCGGGTGTAGAGAAAAAGCTCCTTTCTTGCTGACTGATTCTAAATTTTCTATAGATTTTCTTTAGCAAAACAGTTAGTACAAGTTCTAATCCATATAGGTTGGTCAAGTATTTTGGCGTTGCAATTCTTTGACGGTGGTTATTTAAAGTTAACTAGTTTATTTTCTTTCTCTGCTTATAACACACAATGCTTTTGTATGTATTTATAGATCTCCCTCGTTCACTTCGATCACCAATTTTATCAATTCTTTAGATAAACTGCTATTAAGCCTCAAGCATATACCTAATATCTACTTAATGGGTGATCTAAACATAGATATCGGTAATGACAATACTGACCCCAAGTCTGATGAGTACCTAGACTTGCTTGCTATTCATGGTCTCTTACCGAGCCACACACTATCCACACGCGAAGCAAAATGCTTAGACCACTCTTTTGTAAAATCCAAAACAAAAGTTTTGACGGCTGTTTGTGACACAACTGTAACAGACCATAGTTGTGTCTACCTTGCTATCCCATACACTGAACATTCTAATCCTCCTAAGTCTTACAAGTTGAAGACTATAACCAATTATGAGTTTGTTGGGGAGCTCTTATCAAAAACTGATTGGAGTGATCTGCTTATAACTGAAGAACCTAATGAAGCCATCAAATTATTTATTGACACCATAACATTAATAAAAGAAAAAGCATCTTTCTCCCGCGTAGTTTCTAACAGAAAAAGCATCTATCAACCTTGGATAACACCAGGGTTATTAAGATGCATGAGGTTTCGGGATACACTCCACAGACGACACAAGAAATTTCCTGGAAATGCTGTACTAGCCTTAACTTACAAGAGATATAGAAATTATTGCAACAATATACTACATAATCTAAAAAATGAATATTATAGAGCAGACCTCCTGAATAATAAACATGACATAAAAAAAACTTGGAATGTTATAAAGCAGGTTTGCGGGATTAACAACACTAATAAATCACAGGCTCCAAATGAACTATTAAGACTCAAAACTACACCGCAAGAATCAATGGATTACATTAATGACAGTTTTATTAATGTTGGTAGTAACCTTGCTTCAGAAATTCTACTTAAAACTAACACATCAGAAGAAAACCTAGCCAAAGAATATAAATCTATAACTACACCTGTAAATTCGTTTATGCTATTAGAAACAAATAATTTTGAAATAAATAAGATAATAAACTCTCTAAAGAATACTTCTTCATCTGGATGGGACGGTGTGACGTCGTTATTTCTTAAAAAATACGTTCACCTCTTATGCACACCTATTACTCATCTTTGTAATTTATGTATAGCTAGGGGAGTTTTTCCAAGGTGTTTGAAGGAGTCCATAGTCATTCCGGTCTTCAAGTCGGGGGATAGAAGCCAAATATCTAATTATCGCCCAATATCTCTCCTTCCCTCTCTGGCCAAGATCCTGGAAAAACTCATTAACTGTCGCCTTGTCAACTATCTAGAAACTAATAACTTGCTGTCTCAGAATCAGTTCGGCTTTCGTGAGAAACTATCAACAGTGGATGCTATTGACAATCTTGTATTTCATGTTGCTGAAAATCTAGATAATAAACAAAAGTGTTTAGGGGTTTTCCTGGATCTGGCTAAGGCATTTGATACGGTTTCTATCCCTCTACTAATACGAAAACTTGAATCTGTTGGTATTCGAGGTGTACCATTAGATCTTTTAAAGGATTACCTCTCCGATAGATCACAAAGGGTACGAATAGGTACCAATCTAAGTTCCAATAGATCAGTGACGTATGGGGTCCCCCAAGGGTCAGTTCTCGGACCTACACTCTTTTTAATTTATATAAATAACCTTTGTGACTTAAAACTGCACAATACCCGTATATTCACATTTGCGGATGACACTGCGGTGGTTTTCAGGGGTAGATCTTGGGAAGAAGTGTTTAACACGGCTGAAAAAGGTATAAGAGTCATAATTAACTGGCTTAACTCTAATCTACTCACAGTCAATTTTAAGAAAACGAAATATTTAACTTTTTCTATTTATAATAACAGTCAACCAGATAAAAAATATTTACTTAAAGCTCATACTTGTATAAACAATAATGATAATAATAATAGCTGTAACTGCTACACTTTTTCAGCCACAGAACAAATCAAATACCTGGGTATAGTTATTGACAGAAACCTATGCTGGAAGCAACAGATAGAGAGTCTAAAATCACGTGTACGTAAATTAATACCGATCTTCAAAAAGATAAGGCAGCTTAAGGATAACAATACTAATAAAATTGTATACCTAACATTATGTCAATCGATCATAACCTACGGTATATCGGCGTGGGGTGGTGCAAAAAAGAGTACAATGATAAAGGTTGAACGATCACAACGTTGCATAATAAAGGTCTTGAACTATAAGCCTTTCAGATATCCGTCAGCTTCCCTTTACCGCGAGTTTATGGTGCTAACTGTCCGACAGCTGTACATGAAATATATTACCCTAAAGCAACACTCCCTTTGGTTACCCCAAATGACATCTAAAAGAATAAAGCACAAGGTATTCCAAGTTCCTGATTGTAAGACGACTTTTGCTCACGGTTTCGCTTATATCCTGGCACCATTTCTATATAACCGAATATGTAAAGAGGTACCTTTGTATAACAAATCGAGGTTTATATGTAGAAAGACACTGGATAAGTACCTACAAAATCTAGATTATGACGAAACCGAGAAAATTCTTTTGAGAATTAAATGAATTATAATATGATTCCGATCAAAATTTTGCTATATTTATCTAATTAATATTATCTAATTCTTATATATCTACTATATTTTTGTTAATCTTAATAGGGACATAATATACTTATATATAATTACCTATATACTGGTTAAAAATACATCGATTAAAATATATATATATATATACATATATAAGTAATATCTCTGATATTGTGTTGGAATAAATCGTGTATGAATTTTTCTTTTAATATGTTTTTATTTTATCTCTATAAATATTCATAATAATTATTATTTATCTTCTTTCATAATATCTTTACTCATATAACTTCTAATAAAATAGTTTTGTTTTGATTAGAATTAAATTAGCGTTAGTGCATTCTATTTTTGTGCACTGCAGTATACGAGCAAACTTGTTATCGCTCACCATCTAAAACAATAGACCTACTTAACTGCTGGTCACTTTGTCATAACTTTGTTGTAAAGCCGCTCGCACGCAAATATGACCCGTATTTATAGGATGAGAATCATTACTTTGCCGTAACACAGTTCTAAACTAGCACGGAAAGTAAAGACTCTGTTTTTTTAAGTACCCTCATGTTTTTTTTCAGCAATGTTATTTAAACTTAGTTAAGTATTGTAATTTAGTAGGTGCTTAAACAATGTTTTATAAGTTTGTGGAAATAAAAAAAAAAAAAAAAAAAAAAAAAAAAAAAAAAAACACTAACATAGCAATACAAATAAAAATGTAAAGTTACTTAATTTTCTATAGATGTATAAAAAAAATGTTACCTGCTCTGTTTGACTGGTCTATCATGGGCTGGACTATCCTACGTCTCGCATTGATGAACCTGAAACAACAAAAACAAAGTTATAAACATTTTGTTAAACTAAATTTAAACATTTCGAATACAAACTCGATTGACTCGGTTCGAATACGGTATAAATAAATGAATACGGTTTCATAGAAACTTGAGATGAAAATTGTTGGAAATTTTGAAATTCGAATGTGTAGGTCCTAAAAATACGAGCTGTTCTTTTTCCGAAAACAATTATTAACCCCTCCATTACCGAGGGTACATAATATAATCGCAGCGTCATATTTTGGCGCAATTACACGAGCAATATGTTATTTGTCTGTTGAATAAGTAATCTCCCCGCCTCTACGCCCCTGGTACCGCTACGCCGTAGGTATCTCGTCGGATGCATTTCCAAATTAACTGTCAACATGAATTCTGTACAAACACACAGACACTACCGATTGCTTTGTTATTCGATTAGTTTTTCGGATAATTGTATCGTAATTCCAGCCGTTTATGGCGTGATTTTTAATTCAAAATGGCGGTCTTCATGAAGTACCAACTTTATTCTATTAGGTACGGAAATTAAGATTATAGTAAACAAAGTTTGGGTTTTTGGCTAAGCTTATTAACAAGGTATAGTTTATGTAGCCAATACGATCCCAACATTTTAATAAACATTAAAATTATCACCAATTTACGCGAACCCTTCAAAATGTTAGTTGTGAAACTGTCGCGACCCGGCCGGGCCGAACTATCCCGGTCCCTTGTAAGGGCCCAAGTAATTACTTTGTCGAAACATGGCGAGCGCGTCCGATGCGTCTAATGTATTGTTAATATCTAGATTAGTTCATTAACTCTTCATCCGAGGGTACATGGCCCCAGTGCGGAGGGGTCGGATAAAAACGGCAAATTTTACGACGCTTAAGAGGGTATCTGCTAAATCGCGTTTTGTATTAATTTTGACGGCTCTGCTGCTGTTATTTTGCTTTTCGGAATGGTTATGGCGTTTAAGATGTTCTGGATGAGCAATATTACAGCCCAAATGGTTATTTCATTTCCTTAATTTTGGTAAACTTTGACTTATCTGCCGGTTATTTGGGAAATGGTTAATTTCTTAAATGTCACTCAAAACAAGTCGTTATAAAGTGGTTTTCTAATATAACATCTTTTTAAATGGCTGACTACTTACTTGCTAACTGTCATTTCAGATACTTAAAATGTGACGTAGAACAGAATATTTACTGTTTAATGAATTATATACTACATACAATAGATATTTTCAAATTTCCATCCAAAATTCAGTAAAAATAATAATAACAAATTCAACAAAAGCGATACGCCATTACGCTGCATCGCATTTGCATTTCTATAATGTATTTATTTTATTTGCAACATAATGGCCGACCCCGATAACCGGGGGATCATAAACGCTCATAAATCATAGTGATCTGGATTTGTTAATTTCGCACCGGTGGTCTCGTGGACCCACGCGGCCAGCGAAGGGTTGAGGCGCGGTGTCAAATAGTCAAAGCACGCATAAAAATTGCGTCTCTTTTCTTTTGAGCGTCAACGAGTGAGATGGAAGAGGTTAATGGCATGTTATTCTATTGTGAGTGCACTCAATGCATATGATTTATTTATTTTGTATGCAAATAGGACTAATTGTAATAAGATTTTGAGGCACCCTCGGAGCTTATGTCGGGTGTTTAGTTTTGATTAGAATGCGGCTTGTTGTGAGTCTGGAATTGACGTTGTCCTTTTATTTATGTCTTTTAATCCAGATTTTTGCTCAGCATGAGGAGGAATTATAAAACATTAATATAAAGTAATATTTAAACTTTTGTTAGGTAGGTATTGTAACAAACCAGTACCTAAGAAGTATATCTATATTTATATTTGGTAGAAGTGAGTTAAATTTAATTCAATTAACTATGTTAATTACATTTTCCACGTGCAAATTTACAAATAAATTACCAACTGTAAACTCTCGCGGAATACGAATTAAACCCCCTCATTATACAATTCTCGCTAAGTAATTAAAATCTAAAAACTTTGCCAAAATTAAATTTTATTCTTGCGGCTCTAACAGGGGTGCAGAAGAAAGTAGGAGTTTATTTCAATTTCTCAGTCTGTCTTCTTTTATTGACATAAGTCGGAGTGACAAATAACACTGTTTTAAGATAGCATTATGAATAAGGGGTAAGAACATATTTGAATAAGCAATGATTTGATAAAAAAAGTATCTCTACCTTTAGAATCTGGACCGTATAGTTCTATTTAATTTCTACTTTTCAGTTTAATATTTTCACCATTTTCTTCTTTTCCATTGGTTTGTTTTTGGTATATAGATTTGTGCAATTTTGAACATCGAATAAGTTACCAATAACGCACCCAATCAAAATTTTAAGCTCACCTGTCATAAAGCTCATTTTCCATTACCACTTGATTTGTAGTGAAAATCCTAGCAGGGTCACAGAAAGTCCCTTATTAGAGACCCTCGACATCGCAGACGTGTCCTCACGGTCAAATTGCCTTTTTAACTTTCCCTATTTAGGGAAAAGCCGGGAAATCTCGCAATTGTAATAATAAGATACCAGGGCATCATGAGCTGGAATGGCTACTATTATGGTTATGTGGAATTTTTCGCGGTAACAATCTTTCTAAGGGCCTTTGTTTTGTTAAGGAATTGAGTTGAATTGACTCTACCTCTCAAGAGGTTTTATTCTGTCGGGTAATAAGGTCCAAGTAATTTTGTTGGTTATAATTTTCTTAACCGTTATTGTGCATGGTGACATTGTTTGAATTTTCATTCGAAATTTGAGTGCTCCTAAGATTCAAACAAAAAGGAATCATCCAATGAACTGTTACAATGCTATTTCGAATGATTCCCTACGTTTTCAAATCTGGAAGAAGTTTGGCTTTGTCAATGCAAGGAGTCTTTCATACTTCTAGTTCAAGTCTTACTTGCGTTAATCCAAAGAGGTTTTACAGCAAGTCTATGGTTCTAATTTGTTTGTACAAGCTAAATCAAAAGTAATGGCCGGCAGCCCTTGCGCTCACAGTAACTCCCTGTTTGTTGGGTGAAGCAATAGTGTAGGCAAGTACAGTCAGCGATGTTCATGACATTCCTGAAAGATTATGTAGGTACCTTCTTAACTATTTAATACAACTTATCTGTGTTATGTGTGCGTCTACAGAAAACGTTAGTCTTTGTTTAAATAATTTGCGCAAGTAAATAATAGTAAATAATAAATAAATAATGCTGGACAATCCACAACGCATCATCTAGCCCTATAAACTGAACTCACGGTTACTCACGGCATACATCCAAATAGGGTTTTTCACCTTTACAATCATGATTTAGATTTTTTTGTCGAATATGTATGCAGCTGACTGTACCCTGAGGTACCCACTACCCACCGTTCGGGTGTTTAGGTGGGTAAGCAGGTGGGCAGGTAATAAATACAGTTTTTCCCTAATTAAGCCTTAAGTCAGCCCGCCACCCTTAGGGCAACGTACTTTTGTTGATATTAAGGTTTTTTTCTTAAGACGTGTTTTGTTTTGGAAGTAGATACTTTTCAAAAATAGGACTGAAATAGAAGTTATTTAGCGGATGGTTAAAAATTGTCGAGGCCTTGAATTTTTCCGTATATTAGTAGTAAGTAGTTAGTTGAGCTACAAGTATGTTGTTTGCAATAGTCTGCAGTAAGCTCAATTGTTTTAAAGTAAATAATATTATACCTACTAGTTCTTATTTGGTTATTTCAATATATTTTTTTTGTAAAGAGTTATCCCCTCTTTCTATAAAAAAAGTAATTAACAATTAAATAAATTACTAAATACTGCAACTACCAAAACTATCCTTATATCATAAATGCGAAAGTGATTTTGTTTGTCCTTTTCGACCTTTTCACTACTAAACGGCTGAACAGATCTTGATGTTATTTGGCAGGAAGGTAGACAATATCTCGGGGAAGACATAGGCTACTTCTAATATTGCAAGTAGTCAGTCGTAGCCAATCTGATAAGCACCTACCTATTATAGTTAACTCCTAAGTATTTATTTATATTCAACGAATGTATAAATCTTTGATGCTAATAAATAATTTTGTATAAAACGCCATCAGTACTCAAGGGTTAAAAATAGTTAACTAAACTTTAGCAGCTTAATAAGCAACCGCGTACAGTCCACTATCATAACACCAGTTAAAGCAACAAAACGGTTAATATCCCATTTAAATAACCCCCAAAATCCAACTTCGTAAACTTTTATCAGCGGCACCCGAAACCGCCCGAGACTCCCCGAAAAGTCCCGAATAATCCCTCGGTACCAGGGCGACATCGCTTATCGCAGCGGCCGGGCAAATGAAGGCATTAGTTTTCATAAAGCTGAGATAGCCGTGGTCAGCGGCCACCGAGGGATCCGAGCGATCCTCGGGCCCATGCTCGCCTGGTACCACTGATACTAACTCCTGCCGCTTGCTCGCATTATTCATGGATAAAATAGCCTATATCTTTCTCCAGGATATCTGTCATTCATCATGCCTGGAAGGAATCAGCCATAGCGATAAGACCGCCGTTTGTACTTTCTCGTACTTTGTACTACAGGGAGGTCAACTGATCCATATTAATACCAGTTGGAAGTGTACCCAAGACGCTGGCGGCATTGCCACGCTGTATTGGCAATGCTGATGCGCTGCGCCAGATATTGACCAGCTCTCGGGTCACACGTCACTTTCAAAATCAAAATCAAAGTGCTTTATTTCATTTAGACCTTACAGGACTCTTGGACATGTCACAAAATACAAGTTAAATAAGAAATAAAAAATAAAAGCTTCGACCAGACGGTCTGATAATTTTTTAACAACCCGGAGATTCTCGGTAGTCGGTACCCCAAGGACCTAAATTGTTAGATTATATTTTGTTTTTTATTTTAAGACATATTTGCCTTTACTCTCTCCAATAGAACAGCGACTAAGTCCCGGGAAAACAGACCGATCCCGCAATAATTCATTATCACCGACTTGTTTGTCCCGTATCGTCCCGGGATAAAAGAGAATGCAATTTCATTAATTACCATTTTTTTGACTTGCCTCTTTGTGCCTCTTCTTAACATGCTACAAGATACTCTTCTCTCGTATTTTTTGTCTGATCACCGCTCGAAAATAGTTTGAGAAGGATTTGGATGGAATGTGTCCCACTTTTGGCTCCTAAATAAGCGTTGGGTTAATGTTAGCGGGTTAACTACAAACCTAGCTTGTGTTGGCGCGGCAGTTATTTCTTTTTATGTTGTTTTAACTTTACTCAAATGTTTCTCCGTATATGATACTTAAAACTAGTTCTAGAATTTTGTTCAATAAGTTTATGTTATAATTATATTCTAGTAAACTCTACAAGAGAGTCTAGCACAGGGAGTCCAATATATTAATACAAGTAATAGCTTATAATATGTATGTATATGTCACGTAATTCTTGGTGTACGTAAGTCGTCAGTTGGTTTCGGAGGAAGATCAGCATTGTGATTTCATTGGCTAGATTTCCCAAAATATGCTGAGAAGGACGCCATTTTATAGCTAAAGTTACCCAGTACGCCAAATTATGTACGTACTAATTATACTACAAATACAGTAATCTTTATCTTTACATTTTCACTTGTACACGCGAGATCCACTAATTTCGCGCATCAGGCGAGCGACCAATGAGTGACAACGCTGCGCCCGTTGATATGTACTGAGGTGGTATAAAAACGGAGTAAATACAACCTCTATTTAATGGCATCAAAACTCGAGTTCGATGAAGACACCGATCATACTTAAGGGAATCATAGAATGGTGAAACTTAAAGACAGACAGACAGGCCAAATACCCGCAAATCCTTACAAACAGTCAAACCAAAGATGGTATTTACGTAACAAAAGGAGATGTTCCGACAGATTTGTAATCGTACCCCATTGAAGGGGTGAATAATACCCGCTACGCCAGATCCACTGGCCGAGGGATCTGGGATAGGATTGGGATAACGAATGGGGAAGACAATGGTGATGGATATGTTCACCATTTTGAATGAAAATTTACAATATTTTATGCCTATCTTACAGTGTACCATATCGCATTTAAATTGAATATAATCATAATTTAGGACATGTATATAATAGAGACCGTGTGGTGCCGGCATAGAATTTCACCACCCCAACTCTTCCCGTGGGTGTCGTAAGAGGCGACTAAGGGAAACACAGTGGGGGGCAGCAGCGCCTTCTGCAGAACAACTACACCGAACTGCGATCCCCAACCCGCATGCCCAGCGTGGGGATTATGGGCAATAACCCCCAAATAATGATGCCATCTATGGCGCTCATTAGGGGAAGCCTATGTCCAGCAGTGGACTATTATAGGCTGGTGATGATGATATAATAGAGGACATAATAGAAGGAACGTATGTTCCAAAAATGTTGCTCATGCTAGTTTTGAAATTGTCGGTCAAACTGAAAGCAGAATATCACGAACGAGCACGGATTTATTGTTTTTTAGACTCATTTTAATCGATAAAGCTGCCAATTTTCCTAACTTCCTTTGACCTTTTTGTTATATTTTTTTAGACAGTTTTTCAGAATAAGTAAATTATTATCATATAACGTCTAGTATGTCCAAAAATGCAAAACCACGTTTTTTTTTTAAAGTATTTAACGTGTTTTACGTTTAGAAACCCGAGAGGTAATAAAAAATAATTGCATATCCATTGCCAGTCACACAATAGGAATGATGATGGAACATCCATCCAGTGTGATGCCTCAGTGATTGATTGTTGATGGGGGCGTTCCACATGCCCTTTGTTACAATGTCTTGGATCTTAGACTTACCACTATTTTATCATTTGATAGGACCTACAGCGTTGTGAAATCAGTCAGTACTTAGGATGATCATACTTTGGAGTCTTGAAGATGATTTCAGTCGCAAACCAATTTCTAAATCGAATCTCAGGAAATGCTTGCTAGTTCGGATTTAAGCTTTCCAGTTTTCAATAGTTTTAATTCTTTATGCTTGCAAAATAAACTTGCTAGCTAGCATATCAGTATAGTTTGCTAGTGGCTACCAAATCTTTTCAAAATAGATGAAAATTTAGAAATTTGTATTGTTTCCCGCTAGCCAGTGATTTTTATAATTATGAGTAAAATTTAGAGCAGAAATTATCATATCTCAAAATAGTTTTTATATAAGTCCGAGTACTTTATAATTGGTCATAAATTAGTAATATTTTAGATTACTGATAGAGTAAACACCTAGTAAATTTTCTGTTGTTATATCTATAAACGGTCTACAGTAACCTCTATAAATAGTCTACTCTATAAACAGTTTTGTAGCTGATGGTGTTCCGAAATAAATTAAAAGTGACTCTACAAACTCGTTAACTATTGCAAACTTCTACTAAAACAAGCTACTCATTGTAGGTACCTACATACAAGCTGTAAGGTCCAGTCTAAGGAACCCCAACAAAAACAAAAGGTCAGCCGCGGGCAGTTGTCACGTACAAATTCATCTAATCCCGGGATCCCGGGAATCCCGACAGGACAATAAATATTTTTCATGAATCCCGCGCTCCTGGGCCGAATAGAAACTACCCTCAATCAGGCAATTATAGGTGGCACAGTATAAATATTATAAGTAGGGTCAGTTATTGGGAGACAATTGGCAGGCTTCGTTATTTTTGTTTATGGGTACGAAATGAAAAAGTTTTTGTGAGTTAGAATAGAATAGAAATTTATTTAGACACAGTTTCGCAAAAAAAAAAAAAAGTATAAAGCAAGCAAGCAAAACACGTTTAACATGGAGGTAAGTATAAAAATAAGTATACAGTTGGAGTTGAATGTGTTGTTTAATTTTACAGCGGTGGTGAACGTTTTTTTAAAAATATTTCTTTCATTTTATAAATTTGCTTACACGAACAACATTACGGAGACAAAAAATAGAGTAATACCGAAGTCTTTCTAATTTAAGAGCCTAGCTGCTGTCGATGTATTTTTTCCCTCTTTTTCTTTTTCCGAAGTTTACAAAGCACTGGATTAAGAACAGCATTACATTGAGCTCCTATTGTACAATACCGAGACCTCCGTTCGAGTAATCCAAACATCCATAAATCAAATCTTGAAATTTCAACTACTTCCCTTTGTTTTGACCGATTCATTCCCGCGAGAGCCGGTCCCCAATCAAAGAATAAAAACAAATCTGGACCCTAACAATTAACGCGGTAGCATGTGTTACTCATTTCTCTGATTAGGGCCCCAGGGCGAAGGGATATATTGCGCACTGTAATTACTCCCAAGGGAGGATTAAGGACCGAATTCCTTAAAATTAAGTATTTTTCTTGAGAGCAGAGTTATGAGATATTTCATACATTCGCTTAGGAATGTTTTATATGCAAAAGGAACTCTGTTACAATTTCTGTTTTAATATTCACAATTTATCGGCTGAATAATAAATAATATAATAAATAAATAATGCTGGACCATTCAAACAGCATTATCTAGCCCCAAGCTAAGCAGAGCTTGTGTTATGGGTACTAGATAACTGATATACGAGTACATATTATATATATTTTTTATTATACCAAGTCGACCAAGAATTCCCGGACAAATATTTGCATATCGTACAAATATTTGTGTCGGGGCGGGAATCAAACCCGCAACCTCATGCGTCACAGGCGGACATTGCCTTTATTGGATTATAATTAAATTTAGCATGTAAATGATAATATCATGGAAAGGACACGGGCTATTTTTGTCCAGGTAAAGCTGCGGGCATCGGTTGGTATCCAAATTATCTACTAAATATGAATGTAACAGTTTGTACAAGAATAGATCTGTCATCCCCAAAAACAATAATGAACGCGAACAAGAATTACCCGAGAACTCGGCAATTATCGCAGTAATTATACACAGATGGACTATAAATACCCTTGCTGGGATGCTGTCAAAATTGATAAAGTGAATATAACTAATGTATAAATTAACAAGTTATCTAATTTTCCTAAAGTTTTGGCATTCAGAACAAACTGAAAAAAATGCAAGTAAGTAAACAATAACCAGTATTTGTTTCAAGCCAAGAAGACAGTTCTCTTCCTACTGATTAGTATTCGGTTATTTAAACTGTGACCCAATATTTTGAATTTAGAATAGTTTGAGATAGTAAGTTGAATAGCTTTTGAGAATTGGCTGGCAGGGCGTAGAAAATAACTTTCAAAATTAGAATGCAAAAGACACCATGATGCGATGGATGCGAACGAGTCATGCAAATTCTAAATTCAAAATACGAAGTAATTTTTCATTTCGTTTGGATTTGGTTACATTTTCTTATTTCATATATCGTAATACCATTGAACAGGGATTGTTGGAGCTGATTACCCAACAAAGGTATACCTTGCCCTGCGCCTTATTGCGTTGATAGCTTGACGCGAATTTATTTCGTATTAAACGAAGGGTTGAGGTGCAAACTCCCTTATTTAGAGCCCTTAGGGTCAACATCTGGAAATCGGGATTTTATTTATGGGCCCCGGTTTTGATTAACTTGTTTCGTATTTTCTAATTACGAGTTAGTTGTAAGTCTAATTTGTTTTGGAATGCAACCCTTCCTTTTGTTGGTTGGGTAGGCAATATTTTCTCCATAGGTATTTTTTTTAATGCTATTGAACGCTATTTTTGAAGCTATTACGAGTTAAAAACGCTGAAAATTTGACACAAAATGAAATAGTTTGTCCCGCGGCGGGAATCGAACTCTCCTGCGCCTCAGACGGACCTTCGCCCCTTTGTGCAAGTGTTCATCAGTTTATCCTTCTACCCTCAAAATAAACAAAAGTTACCAAAAGTTACCAAAACTAGATAAATCAAACCTTTCTGCTAAGGTATAGAGATGGTACTTACTTTAGAAATTTCTCATCAGTAATTCCAATTCAAACATGGAATCCATCTCACATAAATATTTAGCGTACATTACCAGGCGCACATCAAGCGACCGCTAATGAGCGCGACAGCGGCGCCGCGCGGCGGCTGTGGCGCGCGCGGGAACTAATTGCACTGATGGATTGCCGTGACGCGCACCATCTTCGATCTATGCGAGCCTGGTAATGTGCTTGTTTACTTTGGGATTGCTGGTAATTTTAATTACCATAAAGGTATGTTACATTATGTAGGAGAGTTTTAATTTTAAGTAACTACGCATATTAGAACATAATAATTTTGCCATTCGAAAATGAGGATCCTAATTCTGCTAAATCAATCGCTTCATACATTGGTATCGTTAACGTTGCAGTTACAATATGATGGAGATTCAGAGACGAAGTCATATTGAAATCGTAGCGATTGAAATTGCAAAATAAGCCTGAATTTTACTTTATACCTAATTATATTTTTTTTAAAGTATAGTACACGTATGTCTGAACTGCTTAGTACCTACCTATTTTCTGATAGTAATCCGGTTTGTTTAGTTAACACACCATGTCATGCATGCATAACACACCATGTCATGCATGCATGTCATGATGACCAAAATAACGCATCACAAAACCAACCAAAGTCCCAATGTTTACGAAATCGTCAAATCACGACGTCTCGTGTCAAAACACAATCAAAATTCGAAATATAAATCACAGTAAATAGAATCCAAATCTGCGGTAAAAGCAAAAACAAACAACTTCTATTCAAAATAATTCAAATCTCCACTTTAATAAATTAGGAGCTTGGCCCGGCACACACGGTTGGAATGTTCCGGATCCATTTATCAAACTAATGATGTTGGAATTTCGGCAGTGAACAGTCACCCGCGGTGACGAGTGTCATCACGATGAGACGTCTCTATCATGTAAGAAATGCACTTTTTGCCGTAATGGCTCGTTCGCGTGTAAGCCACACTCAAATTAGCGGTGCACGTTGCCTAATCGCCATGTCGCAATCGTGGAACTAACAATGCCGAAGCGCGTTTTTGTTTTTTTTATAGCGGAGATAAGGCCCTTGATTGTGCCGCGTTCCTTTCTAGCGTGCATCAAGCTGGATGCATGGTTGGAGATTCAGTCTTTCCACTTCACAATAAATGAGTATTGAGCCACTGGCACGACGACGAGCAACGGTGGTTGGAGCCAAATATTGTGCAGGTGTTTCAAATCTTGATCTGCTGGGTGGACTTAACGCACCGTGTATTTCTGATCCGCTATCTTGCTAACGAAGTCATGCAGTCGTGATGACGCATGATGCAAAAAAACGTAAGTAATGAAGTAAGTATTTTCTGCGTTAAAAACATGATGGATTGTACCGCATAAATTAAAAATCTGTTAGCTTCGCAATTACGCTCCGGTTGCTTCTTACGTTGTTGCACACGTCTTCTTTATCATAAAGAGTTCGAACTTCAATTTCGACACGTAACCGCACCTACTGCAGAATGCGTAAAATAGTTATTGCCTTTTAACAATGGAATACCCAAGTACAAGTTAAAAAACTACAGAGTATATAGAAAATAGAGATACTTTATGAGACTGAGATTGTATGTAAAATTGTAGGTAAATGCTAATAAAGAAACTCACACTACTCTCATGGTTTTTTATAGCTGTTTTCTATTATTGCAAGAATTATGTCTTCATACAATGTCTTAATACCAGTCTATGTAGTTTAAAACCTTCTTTCGAGGTAACGGATCCAAGACAGTTCGATATCACGTTTGAATAAAGTACAAAAAGAACAACCATAATGCTCAGTCGTTCTTTTTTCAAACTTTTTATTTCGTCGCAAATTTCACGCTGGCCAGTAACAATTGTCCGATATCCGAGACATCTCAGATCGAGACACTTTCCGCCACTAAGGGCCTCTAATAGCGTCGAGACCCTTAAAATTTTAACCATGCTTTTATTTACGGTGTTTGCCTCAATATCGGGTGCCTCGATCTATTCGTTATGATTTTACAACTAAAACTCGAGATAAATCATAAATTTAGGTAGGTGTTTCATTGAGCTGTCATAGCAGCCATTGTTTCTAAGCCAATATTGCTGCGAAGATATTTCAAGATAAATTTTATCTGTAATTGAAAATATATTGGATCCATTAGCACATTCTTCGCACGTCTATGATATTTACAATGGTAGTATTTTATTTGTTAGTTTTTATTATTAGAAAGTTTTGTCAAGATTTCGTTGAGTCTAACATTTTTATATTACAAAGGTATATAAATCTAGTAGAAGTACCACCAGTTAATTGCCTTTTGATTTATGAGCACACTTTATCGTGGCATCATGTTGGTCACTTTTGACCATTTACAAGTTACTGGCAACATTAAGGTTATACGATTATTTTATCTGTAATTATCATGTTTGTTATGTTGGAAGCGTTGATGAGAATGGGCTTTGTTGTGCCACACTGAGCTAGATGGACAAGGTTTTTGTGACATTCTTAATTCAAAATAGATGGATTTATAGAGTTTTCTAAGGAAAAGAAACGGAACATAACGTAAAGTTTATTGAACCATAAAATATCCGAACAAATCTGCTCGATTTGATTAATGAAGCTATGAATATTTATGGAACAGTCATAACCAATTAGGAACCTATCTCTATTCATTACATTTTGATTTATCGGTTCTTATTTATTTATTTGCATTAGAAAATACAGATTTACAATTCTAAAATCCAAATATCAACGGTTAGAAGCAGATATTACCAATTTTAATATTTCACGTTTTTGAAATGGTATTCCGATGGATTATGATGATTTTATCGTTTCTTTAATTAAATGTTAATCTTGACACTTATTAATTGTTGCCCCGTTTATAGGAATTTTTAACGATGGCAATAATCAGTTTAAGCTCGATTACATCGACGAGCCTCGATCTGTGACACATGAATGTATTTAACTAATCGCTTCGAATAAATCAAATAAACTTTGTTCTTGGGAAACTGGCCAGTCCATTCCACCCACATTTTTACGGGCTTTGTCGCAACATCTTGTCTATGAATAATTTCTCAGCAAGTTTGAATAGGTCATTAGCTATCAATCAAATGAATGCAGCACAATGAAATATAAAACCCAACCACAACCACGGTCATCGGCCATTTTAATTAAAACCATATTTCAATATTCCAGTCCCTATCGAGCAGCTCAATCCGAATGACACGGATGAATATTTTTATTGAAGGTGGACACACTGGCCGATAAACACAATGCGTGTAACGGAACGCGGGCGGATGTGACCGCCGCGTCTTCCTGTCACAATTAATTTCCGGGCGCGTTGAAATTGGCGCGAAAACTGTCGCGAGAGCGCGCGGGAGGGGCGCCACCACCGCGGCGGGAATTTTAATTACGCACTCGTATACCGAATACCAATGTCGTCTTGTTTAAATTAAATATAAATTATTCGCTCTAGGCCCCGCTGTTCGCTTGCTATTGCGAAATGTTGAATAAACAACCGTTGGCTTTTAATTAGTTAGATTTTCTGGTATTACTTCTCTCAGGATGTACGGAATGTTTGCAAGTATTGGAGAACGTACAACTTTTTCAAACACAAGGTTTTGTATGTCCCCTAGTCGCTCTACATAAGTAGAGCGATGTGCGTAGATGTTTACGTCCCATTTCCGAATTGGAGATCAGATGTGAGAGATATCTCTGACGTTTAATTTTATGTACCCAGGATATTACTGAAAATGCCATGAAAACAGTGGCGTATTGGGCATCCAATCTGTTTGGAATGAACCAACATGTCTTATTCTTAGATGTTTTGGTTAGTAGATTATATTTTGAAGAATGTAGTAATACTAGTACATATAATTAATATAGTAATATTAACAAGATAAGAACAAAATGAGCTCTATGTACTATTCAGAGAGTTGGTGTTACTTAATTGTTAAAAATAATAGAGCTAACTCACTAACGAAGCTAACTAAATGTAACTAAGAGTATCATCTAAATTACACTAATTCCATAATAAAACTCCGCAAAACAAACTCAAAACGTAATTACAGAACAGATGAGAACTTCTCCGCAGACGGGTGCACTTCTTATGGCATTTAACAAACTTTGATAAAAAGATTAACTATGACAGTTTGAAATATAGCCACCGCAGTTGCCGGAGAAAAAAATAACAGTGCAAAAGTTTTACGGCGCGCTCCATTGTTGCCAACTACGCGGAGTTAATTTTGTAGGAAAGAAACAAGCGAGGCGCAGGTGTTTCTCTCCCCGCTCGTATTAATTTGAGTCCCGTCTAATACCTACGTATGACTGCGTTACAAACAGCCGCTCCTGAATTTATAACTGAAGTTTAGCGTCCGCTCGCAGCGGATTTGCCACCGGCTTTATCCGAACGCAGGATTATGACGTGTGACGTGACGCGACGCACCCATTAACCGTTCCGTTTCACGCAGTCGGTTAACTGTGAATTATTGCGCAGCACCGCCATTTGCATAATTTGAAGAAATGCTCGTAAGCGGTCTAGTCGAGATAGTAGTAAAGATAACATTTAGGTGATTAAGAGATTTGAATTTGCTGGTGACGTTTTTGAGTTCGCCATTTTGGGTTATCTTCATCTGTTTTAAGAACTCTCCTCGAGTTCTTCATCATTAGTAACCTTGTATTTCCAGTTTCAAGTGTAAAAAGGTTACTAAGTAACGTCCCAAATGGGCATTTGATGTAACAAAACGATGTTTTTATCGTAAAAGATAGTAATTTGTCGTTTATGACTTGTACAACACGGCTTTGATGTTATAAAAGTCTATTTTAATTGGATCATTTTCATTTTATCGTCATTTTAATATACTGGGTAATGTTAATAAAAATCATTATTTTAATTACCGGACTTTAACAGGCTTGGACTTAATACATAACGACACTTAAAAAAAGAAGCTTATCTATGGTCGTGCTCGTCTCCCCATACAGCCAGAGACAAAGCGAGCGTAACCATAGAGATTACAAGTTAACTTTTCCGATCACAACACCGTAGACAAAAGGCTTAAAATTAACTCGGGTCGTTCCCTCCACAATCTCGGCAGGGTGACGGATGGCTGTCTGTTTATCTAACTCTACCAATGAATATTTTAAGGAAAGCGACATGAATTTATTTTGCTTTGATTATACGGGGATTTGGCACGATGTCATGCTTTTAGTAAGTAACAACTGTTCATTTGACAAGTTCTCTAAGCTGTTTTGTGAGAACGAATCGACGTTTCGTTTTTTGTTCTTAAACTTCTGTACTCATCTAAGGTTATTTGATGATAAACCTAATATACCTCTACCTACATTGAACATTAAGTAATATTTTATTCTATATCCTATAAGTATTATTTATACTTACAGAATGTAATAATTCTTCACATGTTTAAGAAAATTAGATTAACTCCTTTAGTTGCTACCTACTAGGAACCGATTCCCTTCTGGCCGCTGCAAAGTTTTATAAGCCAAAACAAAAATACACTTTTGACGATAAGCCTCAATTTAAAAAGAAACTCAAAAGCAAGATAACGGAACGTAATCCAGAGACAAGAAAGTATCTGTGACCCGGGAATTGTAAACAAACGTTCATAATTCAAAACGGGCGCTCTCTGATAAGAAACTTTCATTATGCCCAAAATGTTGGATTTTAAACCGAGCTTAATCAAGGTTTATGAAGTCCGCTACACCACCTGTGTGTTTAGGTTAGGGGGATCAGAGGGGTACAGGGGAACAGAAGGGGTACAGGGGATCAGAAAGAGGAGCAAAAGAGGTAGAAGGGTAAAAGGGGGTAAAGGGAAGTGGGACAAAATAATCTTTGTCGAAATTTTCGAATCGAATATTAGATTTTGCTGCGTTAAAGGTAAGTAATTACGAGTGACCTTCGTTATGTGTTTGCAGTTTGATGGTTGTTTTTAAATTAGTGGAATCGTTTTATTATTCATAATGTTGTTTTCACGTTACGTAATTTTGTTTTTGTGCTGAAATATTTGAAATTGAGCATTGCAAGCAGTTATGGATATGGACCGAAAAGGCTAATTTATGATTTCAGAAGTAACTATGTATATATCTGTTCGTTATTTTAGGCGTGTATTATAACGATGACGAACCTGAACAGATTATGAAATTCAGGGAACAGATAAATTATATCCTGGGATATTTAACGGACTTCTTTTCGGGGACATTTTCTACCATTACTCTGGCTCTCTATACTAATATTATAAAGAGGAAAGATTTGATTGTTCGTTCGTTTGGATTGAATAGTATCGGAAACTACTGGACCGATTTGAAAAATCTTACATTTTCCTTGATGAACATACCCTGTGGAATATTAAAAAAAAGTTAGAAATCCCCAAGAAAATTTCAATTTTCGCGAATTTGTGCGAAGCCGGGGCGGACCGCTAGTATATGTATAAATGGATACGTAAATAATACTGGAAAAATTACACAGCATCATCCAGCACCAAATCAAGTTGCTCATGTCTAGCTTGGATAACTAGCTAAAATGTTCTTTATGTCTTTGTTTCTGCGTCGATAGGTATAAAAGTGGTTCGTCCTGAAATCCCCGTGTCGCCGGCCCAGCCGCCGCCCTTACCCCTTCAACATGATAAATGGCCAATTACGGCCGAGTCCCTTCTGTTAGCTTGTAGCCTATTCTGAATTGCTTTGCTTTTTCGTTTAGATTAATATCTAAATAGGATAGATACGAGACCCGCTTTAGGTATTTTATGTTTTTAAACGTAAATTCTGGCCTTTGTTTTGGACCTTTTGCGTGCTTCTTGAATGGATTAATATTACTTATCAGATCTGATGGTTTCGGAATAAATCTAGGATTTGAATTCTGGAATTAAAACGCGATGAAGTGGAAATTATCACTAAAAACACGTGCAATTATAATTTTCAGGATTTATCATAAGAAAACTAAACGATACTGGTACTAGCTGTCAACTTTGACAGTTTAAGTAGTGCTAAATTCAAATGCAGTGCCGCCATAATCATTGAAGCGTTTCCACATGCAAATTGTACTGCCAACTTTAGAAAAAAAAAAAGTGACGCTTCGCTGTCATTTTAAGGATAGCGTTTTATTTAAAATGGCTCAGGTGCTAAATCTGTCGTCGTTATGTGACAGTAGGGTTGCATACATACCCTCTGTTTATTCGTCCCAGTCAAAGTGGCCATGATTGTGTACCTACTTAAGCCTATTTAAATTATAAACTCCTAATGGGGACAAAGGGGATTTTTCTCGTTCGCTGGCGTGTTCAGTTAATGGAAAATTAACGAAGCAAAACTACTTACGTTCACTCCATTTGTATTTTGTATACTGGAAAATTATCACCAGATTTTGGAACACTTGGCCATTTCAGGCTAGTCAAGTATCTATGGAGTGTGCTAGATTTACGAAGTAATGATAGAAAATTTAATAAAAAAGGTATACCTAAGTATTTAATTGCCTTCTAGTATAAATTACGCATCTCACTCACAATGAAATTTCACCTATTTTTTTTTAAGTAGGCAAACTTTACCTGGTTTTACAGACCTACATTTTGTGATGTGAAGCCGTATTCGTTTACTGGGAGTTAATCGTACTTTGAGCCCAAAGGCATTGCAATCAAATACTGGTCATGAACCAATCACTCGAAGATAAACTAAGTTACGTTTACAAAGTACAGTATAGTTTTTACGGAACATATACCGCTCGACCGTGATTCTACATCATTACGGTTTTTGTAGTTCCTAATTCATATTATTACGATGATTTCATGTTACGATGATAATATCTGTTTCAATTGGGCAAGCGGAACCAATTGTAGCCAGAGAAATAACGAGTAAAAACGGAGCGCGGTTGGCGTGAAAAGAAATAAATGACAGCTTGTCAAATTGACGCTGAAGGGAATCGAAAAGTGATGTGTTTTGGTAAATAAATAATGTATGGAGTTGGTTTTTTATTTATCCTGGAAGGGTTGGATTAGGCAGCGAAGGTATCTATGTATTTACCTTCCAATTAAGTACAGAGCTTCATGTGCAAGAAGGAACATATATTTGTAATTAATTGGTTCAGGTGGCCGATTACGAAAGGCAGATGTTGGGTAAAAGATTAATTATGATAAGGAAAACCTACAACATTAAAAACCATTTTAAAGCGCGTGGGAGGAACGTCAGTGCCCAGACACGATGCTACACGCAAAATGACTGCGCGCTTGAAAAAATGACAACTTCGAAATTCAAATAAAGAAAATTAAACTTCAATATTACCAACCAAACAAAGATAACGTCAAATGTCAAGATTAGAAGAGAGAAACGTCACTTTTTTATTTTTTAATTGGAGTATTAACGGACCATAGATAAAGTCACTCTCGTATTCTTTTTTTAATTTTTATCAAGATGGGCTTACCGTTTGAATTCAAAGGTACGCCAACTCAGTAAGAAGTTTTAATAGACTTGGCAATCTGATCGCGCTGACAAAAATACATTAAAATAAATCGCGGAATCGGAATAACTTTGCATAGAGCGTTCCTTCCCCTCTATTTGTCACTGCAATTCCGTGAAAAACGTTTGTTACACAGACTAATTTTCCAAACTCCATTTGATGTTTCCCGCACTAAACTGAAGTATTTATTGCGTACCTACGGATGGAAATGTTTTTTGGCCGTGGAAAAGCGGGCTATCCGCTAAAATATACGAATTTCTGGCGTTTCATTACGTAATGCCTCCATATAACTTGTCGCAACTACATACGTGTAGTCGGAATAACATCGTTTTCCCTTCTTCTGGAGCAAGAGGGAAAAAAAAAGAAAATTTGGTCACTGGCCGTCCATAAATTCGGTGGAGCTGCGAATCGGTCTAATTCCTTTGTTTGCTAAAACCGAAAACTGCTGTGGACATCGCCGGCACGCCAATGCGATATTTCACTCGCTCCCTGACTGATACCTCCGCGTTAGAAAGTGACAGATGTATTTGACAGAGCTCGCCGGGAAATTCGGTCTCATGCCAATGTAGTAATACATAAGGGATTTATTAGAGTTGGGTTAGCTGTTTCAGAGTTCGATGGTTTTTCTTTGCGCCATCTAGCGGAGACTGGACGCGGGCCAAGAGCTTTGTTAAAAGGTTTGGCGAGATATGAACATAGTTAGGTATGTTTATGATGCTGAAATTATGAGTTTATGGTTCCCATTTCAATGTTTGCTTTGTTTTATTAACACATTCACTGCGCATTCTTTGTGCGATCCGAATGGGCGCAAGCGTGCTCTTCTAGTTAGGAACATGAAGATGTTGGTCATGGGCAGTGAAAGTGTTTCAATTACTTTAAAACAAGGAAAAACAATCACATCATCAATCTAGGTAGACAAAGACAAAGATGGCTCTTGAACCAAACCAGACATTTCTCATAACACCTATCTCTACACTTTCACCGCACCTACGCCCGTGAAAGTTAACATGTCAAAAATGTCATACAGGGTATCGCAACAATAAAATATAATGTCTGGTCTGTAACGAACACAGAGCTGTATTCAGGGCTAGGGAAAAATAAGGGCTCGGCACAGCACAGAATCTTTGAGTGCTTTTATAAACATTTAGTAAGCTGGGATTACTGGAAACCGATTTGAACCTCTTCCTTGAAAGTTAATAGTCATCACATAAACCCATAGTTGCCACAAATGTTTATGCCCAAGTAATTAAAAAAAGTAATAACAATCTCGTCATATATTTTCGTAACACTGCAATACACGAAATAATAGAAATGTCACATTACACTAGGTACTTCTTTCTAAGATCAGCTGGGGTAATAGCAGAACGTGGGTAAGTCCGCGCCTGCATCGAAGCCATAATGGCTGGTGTACATTAGCCGTTCGACGCGACATACAATGGCGCTGATTTATAGCCCGGGATAAGGAACGATGGAAAAAGGCTTTCCCTGAAACTTCAGCGAATAAATTTAGAGAGATCCATTCTGAGATTTTAAATTATTTTGTAATGGAATATCGGTTTTTGGGGTCTAGTTTCCGGAAACTCATACTTTGGTGACTACAATTTTACTGTGATAATAAAAAAACTAATCATTTATATATTTTTGGTGTGTATTCATATGCGCGTGACAAGAAAAAAGTAATTTCTTTATTCTTTTATAATTATATTATACTGGCTATGTACCTACAAAAGTATCCAGAAGCTTCTCTCGACTTCAGACACGTTGAAAGATGCAAGAAAACTTTCGACAGACAACTCGAACGTTAACTTATTCAAAGAAACGGCAGCGTACCAATGTTTAAAGGAAATCCGTCACCAGGGAAGTGTAAAATAACACCCTCATTATTCGGGAATAACAATTACAGCTGCACTGCAGTAAAAGAGAATTCGCTGCAGACATTTTCATATCCACAGATCCGCTGCCAAAACTTTTAATTACAAGCGCAAAACATCCGCAAACAGCTTCAAAGATCAAAGACCTCAGACAGATCAAAAATGTAGTCTATTAAATTATAAACACCCCTTCTCACCTTCGTTTTTATTCAATGTAGCTAAACAGAAAGGATACATTATAGATACGCGGCGGAGCAGACACGTACAAAATGAAAATAGGGGAAAGGGGCCGGTGGGGTATGGAAATGTTGGTCAAATATATCATCCGGGCCTGACAGGCCAATTCTCTTATCTCGCGCGCCGGCAGCCGCGCGATCTAAGCTAGCTTAGCTAATATAAAATGGTTTTAAATTCAAGTTTAATTCGGGCTATCTGCAGCTCTCGTAAATACCCCTGTAGCTACCTACAAAGGCGATGCGATTTACGGTTTTGACGGATTCGGAATATTTTAACGGCGGGTCGGGATTAGGAACCCGCGTAACTCGTGTTCCTTACATTTTAATAAGCTGAGGTGATAATTTACCGGACTAGTGCGTTATCTAACCGGTGTGCGGTGGGTGCGGGCAGGGTCGAGATGGGACTTGACTTAACTACGCACCTTAACCACCTACTTTCGGATCTTTGACACTTTAGGATCTACCTACATACTATAATATGAATAAATGACAGCCTTGGCAATAGTCAATGGAATTAATAGGTGACAAAATATCTTTGATGGTATTAATGTATAACTGATATACTTAATATAAAATATATCATAGATAGATATTTTTACAACAGCATGAAGACCAGAACTTCCGGAACCAATATCTGCAGATCGTACGAATTTTAGTTCCAAGGCTGGAATCAAACGTAACCCTATAATAATGAGGTGAAATTAAGATTGACGATGCAAGAATTTATTCTATGAGATTCAAGTATTCCGAAGTACCAATCGAGTACCTGTCTAAATCTACACCATTACGCTATTTAAGTAGATATGCAGCATGCATCGCGGCGGTCGTCATGCGAGCACCAGGACATCATAACGTACAAACAAACGTTTTCCATTACAATATGTTTACCGAACCGCGGCGCGCATTATGTATGTTATCCCGCCGAGCAATTTATGAGACTCCGGCAAATATTTGGCGCTCTCGGACTGACTCGGCTGACATCGGAAGATTGTCGGAAACTGTTTACACAACGGGGTATGGTAATTTTTCAGTTGCTGTTAGCTTATTCTGTTCACGGAACACTTGGGTGGATGGAGTAAGGAATTTTGTTGTAGTTTTGGACTCTGTTGGTACTACGAAAATGTAAGCAATGGTAGTTTGGTTCATTTTAGTAGCATTTATTGAATACAGACGGTTGAGCAGTTCGTTCAGCAATCGAAAACAACTATTATTTATGTGTAGGGTAGTTTCGATGTATTTTCGTCATGGCTACCAAGGTGCCATGCTCGTCTGCTTAATTATAACACTCGTACTATTAATCGTTGCGAACATAACGTGTAACATTTAAGTAACCAGTATGGTAACCGATGTAAAGGTCAAACTATTCGAAACCCTTACGGCAAGCTACTGTACCATAGCACGCGTTGATCGTTGGCCGATTTCGTCACATAATAATCCTTTTTGGCAAGGCATTAGTCTTGATTTGATGAATTTTGATACCTTTCTATAAAAACAAAAAGGGTGAGTATCAAGAGTACCATACGTCGATACTAAGCAACTGATGGATACCATCCAACTCACAGCGACGCCGACGACTCTTATGAGTGACGACGTAAACAGTCCGGGTTGACGTTTAGTGTCATTAAATCTCGTAATAGGATGTCATAAATTGCAGGAGGTCGCCGGTACCAGGCCGGCCGGCTGTCATCGTTTGTCAGGACATTTCACGCATTGTTGAACAATATCGCAAGGGCAGCTCTGCGCCTGCGCGAACTACCCTTCATGCCGCCATACATGTCACTGTGACAATGACATTGTTCAAGCAAATTTACCGCGGATTATGTCAAGATTTCATATTTCATAGATTTATTGAGTTTACATGGTAGAACTTTGGTACATAAAAATTACCTGACTACTTAACTGACATTCATAGCGATAAGGCCGCGCTTTAACCTTCCTATACTTTAAGCTTATCTGTTTGTAATGTTTTCTTTCTTTGTGGGGTATAATAAAGTATTTTCTATTCATTTATTTGTTTATTTGATCACGTTTGTGATAATTTATCCATTAATAGTTCAGATAATAGCTCAGAAATAGAAAAAGGACTCTGTTTTTATATGAAACCCAGAAGAGCGGTTTAAAAGTCTGAGCAAATCTTCATTGCATGACATAGTGTTTAAATGACATTACAGGTTACTTATTTTAAAGATTTGATGAACTGAATACTGGCAGAAAAGTGGCTTACATCTGGAATGTCTTTAGATAGATGGATAGATATAAAATACTTCATTATACTACACAAAGAAAGAAAACTTTACAAACAGACATGTTTATAGCAAAGGAAGTATAAAGGGTCGATCTCCTCCAGGCAACCCTGTGATGAAGTGGACATGAAGGAACACTAAAGACGGTGGCACTTAAGTAAAACAAAATAATAATAATATACAATAAATACTAGAATAACAACACTTGCCTAAAAATGCTTCATAACTTACATAAGTAAAAAAATAAAAATGCATATAATATATAATAGTAAATATATAATAGTAGTAGGTATATGAAGTCGCGTCAAATGAAATACTAAAGTACCTTCCCGTAATTCCCACTTACCCCGCCCGACACTAATTCACGATTTAAAACTGGCATCACTATCAAGCTTATATCGAGAGAGAAAAAAGTAAAAAATAATCAAATATGTTCGGTATGCATTCGAGATCACATCAGAAATTTAAACCTTAAACCGGCTCGGAAAAAAAAAAGAAACGGAGAATCATGACCCGAGACTTGGACCCGTAAAGAATCAACGGGAATCAAATGTCATTTTACGAATGGTCCTTTAACGATTATCAATTTATTACAGCATTGAGTAAGTGTTACAAAACCATAAACGTTACTACATTATCTTATTTTATAGCTAGTTTTAGTGAAGGAAATTAACAAGGTAATCATTAATTTTAATAAATAATTGCAGTTTTTACGTTTAGTTTTCACGTAATTCTATAGAATGAAGCTTTTTGGTACGCGTTTTCAGAAATTTATTGCCGACATTTTATTATAGTACAATCGTTTAAAAAAATAAATTATATTTTTATACGATGGACCCAATTAAGTAAACTAATTAGTAGGCAAATTACTTAATTACGAAGCTTTTGTTATAAGTCCATTTTTGCCCGATAATGGCGACATAAAACTTATAGAATAGTAAATTTTATTTTATGTTTCTCGGAGATTTTATTGTCGTGTGGCATAAAAGTGCTCTTTGGTCAATTAATATTAAACTTGAGATAGTGGAAGCCCGTGGCTTCGCTTGTTTCGTTATTATTTTCTATGGGTTAGCCACAAGTTTGTGGTTTTGGAGGAGCTGAACCAAAGTCGAGTTCATTATAACAAGTAAGATGTATTCGTGGTGATTACCCCACTGATTGGCTGCAATTTGATAGACAAAAGAAAATGAACCAATGGGCGGCGAATACAGTACATGAGTTATCTTGGACTGAATTTGCTAACCCTTTCCTTGGTAGTTTTCTATTTTGCCAATCAGTTAGAATTTGACATTTGGCAATCACCAAACCAAGTAAAATAATAGGTACGGGTTAGTTCTCAGTTTAATAAATTTTCATTGATTAGCTCCTATAAAATACATAATTACAGAACCAATTAAAATAAAGTCGAATATTTTAAATAAGTTAAACGGACAGACAAGTTTCTGGAAATATTATTATTTTTAATTTAGTTTGTGAGATAAGATGAGTTAAGTCTCGCAGCATGCGGTCCAGGTAATCTTAAATTATTCTTTTTGGTCCCACGCAAAATGCACAGAGTTAAACTTCCACTTGGCTTTTTATTTTTACTCGTTATAGATGCGTTTGAGTTATTTTTGACATTATGTTTGATGGATTTAAGAATTGCCATAACAACCTTAAAACATTTTACATTATTCGCAACGAATGCATCAGCTACGATTAAAAACAACTATGTTTATATTTTTCTAAAGATGTTTATAGTTCTAATTTTAAAAATTCATAATTTTTGTTTTTAAGGTACCATCGACACTTACCATCGGCAGGCTTCTGTTTTTCGAAATAGGTTTTAATTTTCGAACTCTATCCAACAAACAAGTAGATAGGATACCGCAGAATAAATAAGTGCCTACCCATACAAGTTGCCTAAACAGATTACCGTCCAAGACAAATACGGTCTCGTATATCGAGATGTTATCTCGTTCCCAGACGGCATATCTATTGGGTTATGTTTGCCTGGTATCAGTGATTAAAAGGGTAATCGGAAATTTGTCGTATAGCTTCGGAAAATAAGATTTTTTTTATGTTTATGGTTCAGAAAAAACAACCGCTGCGTGTTTTATAAGTATGTAAGCGACTTGTCAAGTTGTCACACTAAATGTCCAAATAAACCACGTTGAATGGAGACTTTCAGATAAATTGTTTTAAATCCTACCAGATTGTTGCTGACTGGAGTATCTCGACTTACCTGGAATCAAAAAAGAAAGAAAATTAGATTAATTATTATCATACAATAGGTAATATTCATCATAGAGCTAGCGCTCCTAGCGGCGAATAGCGAAACTAACGCAAAAGCATAGAACTTTTGATTTTAGCTTCGCTATTTTAACGGCTTTCAAGAGATCCCTTCTTAGATTTTATAAATTGAAATATATAAATGGAATTTAACAAAACCACACCCCGATTACCTATTAAAATCCTATTTCAAAAAGATATCGCAAAAAAGAAAGAAAAAACCAGTTATAAAAGTCATTCCGAGTTCAGTGACCTCCGATTACCGCCAATTTGAAACGTTCTAGGCGCATTATAAAAACGCGAAGTCGGAATTCGCAAAATCGCGCCATTTATCCCCGTAATGACTTGGTGACATGCGATTGGCAGTTAGCGAAACTATAATTTTCAAGGAAATTATAGTTTAGTGATTACGCGATACTTTATGAGGTGTAGGTACCTAGGTGATCATGATCAATTAGTAGCGCTTGAAAGTTTTTTAAATAAGGAGTACTTAAACAAGTAGGTGTTAAAAAAATTGCCTTTTCCTTTATATCCGCTATTTACACAAATCCTCTATCTACACGAGCTTTTAAGCACTTTTTACAACATTAACCTACTCATATTTTCGTTGCATTTTTTTTACGCCACTTTTATTTGATTGACTTGGGACATAATGATGGCTCCTAAATTATGTCCTTAAAATTGATAAACATATTCCAACGAGCTAAATCCTATCAATGCAAGCTACATTTTTTATAATAAATTATTTTTTACTCATAAGTAGTTCTTGTCCACTCTATGCATTTCAAAAAGTGTAAGTAACAACCGTGCAGTTTTTTCCGAGTAATACTTATCAAATGAATTCATAAACGTGTTATTTTCGTAATAGGTTCGAACCCAATCACGTTATAATTAGACAATATAAAATTGCCAATAATTGGTAATAGCTGGCAATAATTGTGGTGCAGTGCAAAAACGGGGGGAAATTATTTAGTTTTAAATTAGTGGTTGCCATTTTAAGCTGAAATGCGGAGTTATTGGGGTAATCACAAGATAGGTACTTATTATTAGTTGCCTGACACTATAAAAACAAAAAATACTGTTTCAAAGTCTAAAGTCTATTTTTAAGATTGCGGCTATGTCGAATTTTACTAGTGTAGACTTTAGTTCTTGTAAATAAGTATATTTTAGTACCTAGCTTAAGTTATAAGTGTCGAAAACCGCGACTTAAGTTTCCTAATTTAAGGAACTCGATTTTATGCTCGATCAAAATCTTTAAGCTTTTTGGTTTATAACACATTAAATACCCAATAGCTTTAATTACATGGGCCAACATTTGACATGGTAAAATTATCCTGCTCAGACTAATGTCAAAAAGTTGCTTATAATGGCAACAATTTTATTATTTGCCTACAATTTAACCATTTACAAATAATCATCCTCAAACAACGTTCACACATCGGTGTCACGGCTAGAAGACACTAATATAATGGTATAATGACATCGACTAGCACAAATTGTCCATAAATACCTAAACACAATAACATATAATTTTAAATTACACGAATTATCGCAGTCGTTTCAATAGAAACGGAACAAATTGGATAATTAGGACAATTTACGTATCACGTTGAGTGGCGTGAGTTCCGTGAGCGACGTGAACTTTGATAAAAGTAAGGGATTCGGTTACACTTTCTGATTGCAAAGGGCAATTTTACGTTCTTTATTTGAATTCTTTGCGTATTGCTGTACTATTCGTTTTGTTAGTTGAACTGACTCAGTTCTTTATTTGAATTTGAAATTTTCTTTTACTTTATTTTTGAAAGTTGTAATTTGTAGTCAATTGAATTACTTTTGTACATGTTCCTGTAATATAAGGTTGTTCGCTGTATGCCAGCTCCGATTTCTAATTCTTTGAACTCAAGTGGGATATATTTATAAGTTAAATATATTGTAAAAGCGGTACTAACTGGACCTACCAACAGAAACGTTTTCGGTCCTAAGTGTATTGCAATCATATTGGATGGAGGTGTTGTAGGATCAGATCAACAGTTCTTATGTTCAATTGGTCATAATAATTTAAATATCATGTTTATGTTTGTTATTATGTAATAAACAGGCTGCAATGACCCGGCTGACCGCTGCTGACGTGACACCGGCTCCTATATCAATACGATTTTCATGACTCCAGACATTAATTACGTACGAGTAAATTAACTTCATAATGGGCATTACATAAATAATACGGTAGTGGCCGGTGCTTCTAACGAACGGCTCGAGCCGCCTTTTCTTGAGATTTCCCGGCCGCCTCGGCATTTCCTTAGAAAAAACGTCATCTCCATCCCACTCTTGCACCTCGCCTGCACCCAACTATTATTTCCTTTTCGCTCTTTTGTTTCGTCGATGCGGACGTCTCGCCCGAGCTCCGCCCATTTATAAAATCGACTGGTGGCCGACGTCTGTGCACCTGTCCCTTTCTCGTCCGACTGATTTATGTGAGAGAGAACGGGCTTGATCGACGCTTTGTTTTCCCGCTTCGAGTGTGACGCGCCGTTCGTTTTTGGAAAAAAGGCGCGCAACGAGCCAAGGATTAGGTTATACGTTATTACCGGGTGTAAATTGTGATAATGCGCAGCGATTGCGACGCGAATTCCCGCGTCTCGGGTGTCGCGCTGTGGGAAACGGAATGCCTTTTTGTTTTGCGCGGTAGGTACCCAGCCGTTTTGTAAAACTATATTTACGATAATGTTATCTCGCACGGCGTATTACATTACGCAGGTCGCTGCGGGGCCCGTGATTAATGACTAACTCCTCCACGCGGAACCTCTCGCTCCAACAGAGCAGACCAAAAAAACATTTCTTAGAAACTGCATCGGACTGCAAACTAAGCGCGTACACTCCGCTTACACAAGACATAATGAAGTCGTTTACAATGCCATCTATCTTTCGATCGAGCAAATCATTATTGTCAATGAGGAAGTCTATAAATCGGTGTTTGTTTATGGTCTCTCCCAATTTCGAATTAAGATTTCAAGGCGAGAGCGCGGTATGTGGCGAGCAAAAAGCTCAGTCGGGTTGACATCTTGAAAAATGTCATGGCGGCGGTTTTTTGAGGTTGCTTTTGGCGGGAATGCCATTCTAATCAAAATAGTTTACGCGTCCGCCGCGCAACAGATTAAGAATGGTTTTGTTTTAGGCTTCGATCGTGGGAACGCGTCGTTTTTTTGCTATTATAAAGCATTCGACGTTCAAAATTGCTCCATTTAGTCAGCTCATTCAAATGTAGAGATAAATACTCTGAGAATTCTGCAAAAAGTGGATCTAAATCGTTGAGTTCAAGCTTGTAGCAAAAACTTTTACGTTTCAAAACTGTCAAAGTCAAAAACTTCCAAACTCTCGCATAAATAGGATCAGAATCCGGCGGTATCACGTCGCGAGCTCCACAAACTGTTATAAATCAAAAAGGCACAAATAAAAACGCCCGCCGCCGAGGTGAAAACGTTATTATCTTTATAATTGCACGTCAAGGCGGGAAAACTGGGGGCATCTCTTTTTTTTCTTTTTTAAGGCCGGGATGGCTATGATATATCGGTCATGAATACGGGATGTATCGCGACACCTGCTAGCTACCTTATGAATTCGAAATTGCGACTTTCTACGTCATTATGGCTTATGTTTGCTTATATTAAGAAAAATGGCGGAGGATATCTTTACGCGGAAAATTTAATGGGAAGCTTCGTAAAAGTTAAATCAGGTAGCTGACTTTTGCCTTATGTAATTTATGATACCTTACATTTTATTATTATTACGAACTTATTTAATGCTTCACCCAATCAAAAGGCACACTTTTCTTAGAATTTTGAAACACGTTCAGATTCTTCGACTTCGATACAAACTCGAACTCGAACAGTCCAAAAACGACCCTACTATATAACAGCCGACAAATCAATTCCCCTGTCAAACAACAAATTAAAAACTATCCAAAGCATCCCAAATATTACAAAAAGAGATCCCTAGTACAATAAAGTAAGAAAGAAGTTACACGAGTAAAACCAACAGATAAGATCCGCCCTAGAGGTAACGAGGCGGAGGACTATCGATGTCTCAGTCAAAAACTGTCAAAACCTGACAGGCGCCGTGTCAACTTAACGAGCGGCGCTGCTGTCATGCTGACGCGGCGCTTTTAGCGGCGCCATCTAGCGGCGAGCGGATGAACTGAAGCCTGGGGGGAAATTTCCCACAATTTATAAGCTTTGAGAATAGAGAATAAGTTGGTATAAAGGTGAAATGTGACTTTTTAGACCATAAATACAAATTTAGTTTTTTGCGGTAGGACCAACTACAAAAAAGTTAACGCCTTCTGGTGACAGCTTATAGTTTTTTTTGTCAAAAACATTTTTAGATTATTTATTCAGTAAAGGTGGTTCTCGTTTTAATAGAGAAGTATAGTTTTATTTAAAACGACGGTTCTTTTTATTTTATGACGAAGCAGCAAATAATTTGTAGGCACTCATTGAACGTTTTTTTCTAAATATATTTAACATAAGCTATTTTCTAAACCACAATAACAATCCTGCCCCTATCGCGTGGCGTCCACACTTACGAATGCCTCTAACGAATGTAAAACTCATTTTATAATATTCAAATGGCTCATTATTTGCATTTCAGGTGTTACTTTACCTTGCCTTTATTTTTACTGCATGCTAAAAAGTATTTTACATTAAACTTGTTTTATGCAACCTATCATAAATGTAATATATAATACGTAGGTGTTATCACTTATGCAACTATAATTATCACTATAACGTCATAATGTTTGAAAGGGAATTTAACATGTGCCATCTTATAAAGAGAGAATGCTACATTGCCATGTTGGCAGCATTGTCAAGGTGGCAATGCTGCCAACATTCTGGGCACTCTGCCTGGCACCGAAACTACTAGAGCGATTTGAAAAATTATTTCGTCATTAGAATCCTAAATTTTCCCTGATGAACATAGGCTATAGAATATTTTCATAAAAGTTAGGGATCCGTACGAAAAATTAATTTTTTGTTAAATACCACTGCGATGCCGGGGCGGACCGCTAGTACGTATAAAAGTGTATGTTGCTTTGTTTTATTCTCTTAAGAAATTTTCTTTGTCATTTACTTTAATGACAAAGAAAATTTCTTCTCTCTACTCTACTCCTTTTATAAACACAAACCCCAGTAGGTTACATCACTTTTATCAGAATTGAAAAGTAATTATTCATGAAGGGAGGGGGTTAGCATCTAGACTAGCGTGTTAATTATTCAAAATGTCGATCGTGTAATACTGATTTAAATATTCAACAGTCGATCATTGGGTAGAAAGCTTTTATCATCAGGAAAACTGTTTAAGTATGAAAGAATATAATAAAATACGTATTATACGTATTTTATTTTTAAACTACCCGCAGTGGCCTAATACATACACATTTTACAAAAAACTGTTTTAACTTAGTATCCTAAACAACTATTTCTCATAGGTTATTACTTTTTTGTACACAAATTTCTAATAATTTACAATCTACAACATTTGCGTTCTAAAATTTGAAAAATTTGCAAAAACAAAGTTTGACTTAAAATCGGTTACAAATAACCTAAAAACCCCAAATGTCATTTAAAGGTCACTCAAGCTCACATCAACCAAAGCAACCAATTAGAACACATTGTCAAAAGTCCGGGTTAACCGCAACCAGCCGCTAAAAATGACAACGACTTGACATTTGGTTGTAATGGTGCAATTGTGGTTACATTTTGGTTTGATAAGTGCTGGGGTAGGTAAGGGTGAGTAGATTTACTTGTTTTTATTGAATTAAAGTTTGATGAAGGGATCTTGAAATTAAAGGTATTTTTTTTATATAATACGAGTCAAAAAACGTAATTTGTCCGAACGGGTTGCATACTTAGATACTAAGGTAACCAAAGAGTTTTGTTAGTTTTAATAAAGACGTACAATAAACGTGGTTTCTCGTCTTTAACTGCATTCAGAATAAGTTAATAATATTGATATCTTTTTCAAAAGAAGAGAGAAAAAAGTGATATATTTATACGACGATATAATATAGACTGTGTCATCTCTAATGCATGATGCGTTATATAAAAATTACTTAAATTCAAATAAATCTTTTCATCCAAAGGTTGCCTAGTAGAAATCGCTAGCAGTAAGGCCGCAATTTACTTGTCTTATGTAATTTCTTTTGTAATGTTCTTTTTCTGGTATATTGTATTGTAATAAGTGGTTACTGAGATCTGCACTAGCATTTCGCAAAAGAGTGCATCGTGAATACTCTCCCGGCCTAACCTGGCTATCAAAGAGATATCAAGAAAGCAGACCTCTTTGTCAGATGGACCAGCACACAAAAACTAACTAAGTAGGAATGACTGGGAGACATCAAATTCCCATAAGAGTTTACATAGCATCTTTAACAAAAGTCATACATACAAATTCATTTAAAAAAGTTACAACATTTATGAAGGGTTCTGTACAATTTGCGGTCACCAGTGACATTAGCACAGGATCTCCGCTGCGCGCTCTGATTGGCTGGATCGTTATGCGCACGCGTCCCTTTGTGCTAGAAATTGGAGTAATTGAGAACGATTTCAGACAATGGACGCTTGAACTTTTGTTTTTTGAACTTTGACGTTTTGATTGTGATTGTTTGGACGTTTTGACGTGGATGTTTTTGTAACCAGTTGGAGTCAAAATAGGTTTGGTGTTGCTTCATAATGGAATACATCCTTTCGTTTCTCTGGCTACTGTCCCTACCTACTATAGGTACCACTGGCATAGTTATATCGAGTACGTCGCTCGAATTATATTTTGGGAAAAAGTTTTGCTGTTCGAAACTGAGTGAAACCTTAAAACACGCAAAATATTACCCCAGATACATTAAATAAGAAAATTAAAAAAGGTCGCGTTCCCAACTCCATTACAGGATTCCCACGGTAGACAATCCAAGAAACCGAAAAAGCAATATCAACAAAATAGATCACGTACCAGGCTCGCATAAGCAAGCAGCAGGTGTGTTACACATGACTCGGAATGCGGTAAATTTTCCGGATGCCTTCCCAATGATTTCCTCCGAGACCGCCGGCCTAGATAGGTACAGGATTTCGATACGATAACGCTCTTCTCAATTTCTGCTCGCCTGGTAGCCACGCCCGCTCCATTAAATATGTATGTAGGTACTATAGTTGGGTTATTTTCTTTATACCCTGCTCCCTTGGGGTCTCATCTTGGGTATCAATCGGCGATATTGGTGTGACGTATCTTGACAATAATCTTGGCCTCGCTATTTCCACGTATTGGATGGCTCTGCGAGATAAATAGCTTATTTCGAAGTTATTTCACCGAAAGCTCTTTAATGTACGGTTGCAAAACGAAGACACGAAAGTTCAGCATTCACAGACAATTACGGAAGGTATTTCAATAAACAACACATGTTTTAAGCCAACGTTTTAATTTGTTTCGACCATTTAAACCACTCTAACGTGGTCCATTCTGCGCGGCCAACGTGGCTATTACCACGTCATTGTCTGCGATGCCAGCGCCACACCTCGATTACGGGAATTGCGGGAATTACACCGATTGGACGATTACATCCATTACTGACTCTACCACGTCACTACATCTTTTTGTTACTTTGCGATTTCTTCTAATTTTGAATGCGATTATTTTGTTGCGTTAAGATTCGAAATTCAAACACTCTCCCAAAGTACTTTTTTATAAATTGTACCTACTTGTAAGATTATTATCTTCTATAGGTATTGTGTCCATTAATTTGAATTCAGAATTATTTTGTTTCCGGCTGGTTCTATGTCTTGGTTTTTTCCAAGGCGTAGTAAATAAGTTATCCATTATTTTCGAAGTTACTGCAAAAAGGCTGACGTTATTTTCCTCATCAGTTACCACTAAGGCCCGGCACACAAGGCCTTAGCTAAAGGCCACTAAGCCCTCCAATTAGGCTCGTATTACACGTCATTAGTGCCGGATGCATTACAATGATTGCAGCGATTGCTGTCAACTATCAGTAATTTGCTGGGAATATTGCTGATGAGGCCTTGCTTTTCAGTTTTATTAAAGCTTTTGTAGTGAAACTACAAAAGCTTATATCACGTAGGTACCTAAAAAGATCTTTTGAAAGAATTGTTACGTCATAGTACCAAATAAAAATAAAATGTGAGAATTTTTTGTCTTCTTCTAACGAAAGCTTTGAACGTATCAAGCTAAAAATCTTTCTTAATTTAATATGTACCATACAAAAATAACCAATATTATTATAATATTTTCAGCTAATTTTAACCTGGAGAAACACTACTCTAGACAGATTTTCACTAGACAGAAGCAATTACTCTATATTTTTCTTACTTGCATTTGAAAGCCACACAAAAAGCCAGGTTGATATCATCCAATCAAATCTCCTTAACACAAATTCACCGTTTGATTGACAGCAAAAGATCTACAGCCCATTCAATCTCTATGTTCATTCTAATTTCGAACACCAAATGACAGCTATCACCTGTCAAGCGTAAAATAGAGCAGAATATAAACCTTATTTGTATAACCACAAAGACGAGTTATTTGTCGCAGTCGTAAACTCAACAAGTGAACATAGGTCGTTTTATGACGTCATAAAAGTCTGACATCTCACTAATACGTCATAAAGTTGAATTGTCAGTGAATCCCTGAATAAGGCTTGACGAGGGGTCTTGAAGTACTGGTTTATAGGTCATACTCTTTATTTGGTTAATAACCGTAAAAATAGCAACTATAACCACCTGTTGGGAGTTTATGAGTGTCTTCGGGATTCATGGCGAAGTTATGGTTCTATTTTTCTTCGTTATTTATCCTTCAGTCGGTATGTAATGAACTCGTTTAATAGTAGTTGTTTTAGTTTATTCGGTCGAATAGGGACGTAACTATAATCTCAGAGACAGTAGCGCCTTTTTTATGAGCAGGTACTACCAAATTATTTGTTACGTAAGTAAAAACGTCTTATATGGCATGTAGATTATATTGATAATGATGGTGATGTTTTTCTATCGGAATTTACATTACGGCTGCACGGCGGCGGCCAGGTGCGGTGTGTATAGTGCACAAGTGTGCGAACACAGATCACTCTCTTGTCGTATCACTCTGCCATCCCATCGGATTATGACAGCAATCCTTAAAACTGCTTGACACCACCCAAAACATCCCCAATTAGATTTGGGAGATCCGTTAAGAGGTAAGGATTTATGAACGGTATAGATTTTGCCGGACCTTCCGAATAATCGTAACTAAGATTGGCACTCCCAACACTTGCCAACAAAGCACTAAAACCGATAACACTATCCTTACAACTCAAAATGTAACGTGCCCTATGACACGGGTCCAAGTCAAAATCATAAATTCAGCCCTACACAGGGTAACAAGTTTACCAATAGAGAAAATAGTAATTTACCAGGAGAGCATAACTAGAAGGTAGTTGGAGTTCCCGTGTGGCGCATTACCAAGACGGGTCTGGTCATTAGGCGGCGGTATTAACTATTAGCTGCCGCCCTGCAGCATAAGTTAGAGGTAGGGTTTGCCATTTGTCTTGTAACGAGGTAATTACTGGAGGTGCGACAATGGATATGTCACCTTTTTGGGCTGGTGGAATGGGCGTGTGAACGCCATCATGGTTGCGGATGGGTCAGTTATTCCGCGCTGAATAAATCATTTATTGAGGCAGGTGCGTGAGTACTTTCTCTGAAAGCGATGCATTTAGTAATTAATATAGTATTAGGGAACTCACGATATTATAAATACTAAACCCCTTTTTATAGAAATAGTAAAATGGTAGGTAGCACTCCTTACAAAAGCAAAGCATTGACTCTTTTATGAAAGAAAAGAGAAGAAAAATAAATCGACTTTTTCAATTCCAAAGCTGACCAAATTACACAGTTCTAAAAAGGTAGTAAATCATTCTAAAATTATTCGGGTTGGCGCCTCGTCCACCCAACAGCAACATGTCACTTGTCAAAACATAAAACGTTCCATAACACGCAGTTTTACGGCACAACTTTAACAGCCGATACTATTACAAAGGAATCACTGTTTTCACAAACCAAGTAATTTATGACGCATAAAAATACCTATTTTTAATTGATGCGTCCAGAAACATATTGTTAACTACCGTACTCCGTGATATATGCGTACTTAAGTTAATCTCTTTTTATTTTTCTATGGTTTTTATAGTTATTTTTTCCATTTTCCACGACGCTCGACGTCAGAACTAAAGACCTATAAATCACTGCGTCTAACGGAACGTTAAAGGAATTTATATCGAAATTATTACTATTTATAAAACTTTTATTACGTTGATCTGCTGGTTATCTTGTTTTATAACTAAACATATATGTCTCTATCATAATAAAAGCGAAAATAGAATGATTGCTTGTGAATTTAGAGATTTTTTACGGATTTTGAATCTGGCACGAGAATGACAATCGTCCGCGTTTTTTTCCGAAATGCATTTGACGCTGCCAACCACTTTATTAGCGGGAGAAATGTTGACAGGCGTTCTAAAATTAAAAGCATGCCCGTCCCGAAATTTAAAACACCATCATTCTTCATCACGCCTTTATTCTCATCACATTTTAAAATTTTAAATAGGAACAAATAGAAACTAAAACCATTCGTTATTAGAATAGACGATAGGTATAGAAAATATGTTCTACATATCTACTATATCTAACAAGTTATATTATCGACGCATCTACTTATCTGTTATAATTGTCTTTGAACATAGGCTCTTAAGCGAAATAAACTGCTCCCAGAATGTAATAAAGCAATCAAATATAACAATTAAACACTGGACACGATTCTTAAGATCAGATAGCATACCGATGCTTATCTCGACCATATAAGTAGCAGGCTAACAGAGCAAGTACCAGGGACGCAGCCTAGCTGCCAGGGCCCTCCGTGAGTCTAGAACAATGTGTTGTTGCAATTTGCAAGCTCGGCGAGCCTCACCATTTATGGCTCAGCCGATGTAAGCCTGTATCGGTCTTACATATGATTTACATTCATTTTGTTTGTTGATGCTTAGAAGCCAATAAAAATACCTTGTGCTTCTGTTAGATGCCATGTTTCTGATTCTAGTGCTAGCTCTCGAATCGAAACTTAGATTTATTGTCTATTCATCGCGTTTTTAAATCTCTGTCATATTTGTCTAATTTAATAGTCATGCCTGCGTGCCGACTGCAAACATGAAATTCCATATAAATATTTGGTTTCGTCTACCAATAATATAATATAAAGAACTAAAATATTTCCGTGAATTTACCGCCAAATTCCTTACACCTCTCAGCTTCTATCGTCCCAAGAAATTATTTGAAAAGAGAACACCCTGAGGAATATTAAAAAGAGAATAACTTCCACATGATCTGTTACAATTTCGTTCGATGTTTAAAATTCTATTTCGCGGTATAATGTATTTAAATGGTGTAATTTGCGGTGGTGGTACCGCGCAAACAAACAGACAGGGTAGCGGGGCTTCCGGCGCGGCGGTAGAGAAGGGACACCTACCTCTGATGCAGGGAAAATCCACCTTTCCATTAGGTGAGGTTCCGGTCAAATTAGCGACTGTTGATGACGAATGCCGTCATGTTAAAACATTCAATAGTTTAATTATTATTAGTTTATTTCTATAAAATTCAGAGACAGTTACATACTGCCGAAACTCTTTAACATCTCTATAATAATTTCCGGATTTATTTATTTAACCAAAAGCTTAAACCAAATGAGGCCTAAAGGCAAATTTAATACTTCCATTTTTCTTTCGCGTATGTCAGTTTTGCATCGAAATAATTACAAGGAATGAACATTACAGGTGGAGCGAATTCAATACCTTAATTTACAAAATATCATAAATATCGAATCTAAGCTCTTTAACCCATCCCTAGCATCAGCCTCGGGCGCCGCCGTCTGATAGCGGAGCCCTATTCGATAATACAGCTTATTAACTCAGTTCTGATAGCTCTAATGAAATCAGGAACTGATATTCAAAGCTATTTTCAGTGTAGTCATTTTCCTACCTATTTTGTTACATAAGAAAATAATTCTATTCAAAACTAACAGGCCGCTCGACTTCGCACGGGTATTTAATAAAACTTTCATAAAAATATATATTTTACACACACACACACACACACACATACATCTGGTTACATTATTGGAGTATTCATACGGATTCCTGTTTTTAAAAATGATCTATGAACATAGACCATCCCATCAGGGATAATGTTCGATTCTAATGGCAAAACATTTTTTAAATTGGTCTAGTAGTTTCTATGCCTATTCAATCCAAACAAACAAACAATCAAATCTTTCCTCTTTAATATTAGTAGAGATGGTAAACGGTAGCTGTGGCAGACATAGCGTAAGAATTGACCCCCTTTCAGCCCGTGAATTTCGTAAGAGCCGACTAAGAGAACCTACTAGAAGGTACATCAGGTAAAAGCTTTCGTCTGTGTATTTTATTTTAAAACCTCTACTACCAGTCCACCTGCCAAGCAACGTGTGGCCTCTTATGGAAAACACGTTCAAAAGTGGGCATTATGTGTTCTGATCAGTTATCAATATGAAATAACTACCTATAACAGCCTAAATAACTTCACTTTTCATAGACTTCATTTATAAATTTAACCACAAATAAAACGCATGTGAAAACTAAAATTAAATTCCAAATTTAAACAAGCAAACACACAAGAACTCGTTCGCCCCGGCACTATTCTTGCACACAATTAAAAAGACGCACATTCTACTGCACAAAGCATTTGACCCCCTTCCGTTTCCGCTCGCGTCATCATTTTTCACCGCGCCTCCATTTATTTTATCTGCGCGCCACACGCCCGTCTGCGATAGCGTACTGAATGTACAGTCAGCGTGAGAACGATTTAACCTACAGACTAGCCGAAATATACACTTTAGAAGAGTATACCTAACTTTATAAACGCTTCCGAAGTAACTTTAGTATCCAAGCACTTCAATTTATCAGTAGTGTGCACCGTAAATTGAACTTTATTACTACTTGAACTTGATTACGGTGGACACCTGGACACTATTGAGTACTCTAAATGCTTATATAAAATGTATACTTTAATAGCCGTTGAAATTCTGAAAGATCTTCACTTTTGGTTAGGATAAACGCTTAGATGTATGTGACGCTGACATTACCATCAGCTGTTGAGACACAGAGATTTATGAACGCACCCCCTACGCTACAAACCTTTTTTGTATCCGATATTTGAATTTGAACTTTTGAATTTAGAATACGTAGAGTGTTCTATGACATCCGCCATTGTTCATTCTGCAATACCATTCTTCATTTTTGATATTTGAATTTGGAATTCTATATTTTTTAACTGTTTCTCCCACCATTTAGTTGTATAACTTACCAGTCGTCAGGAGTAAGTAGAATAGTTAACAAAAATAGAATAGTTTGCGAATTACTTAATACAGAATATTTATTGCAATTGCTTTTGTATAAATATACAATTATGTAGATAAAAAAAGAGAATTACTACAAATGAAGGTAAATAGTTCTTTTTATAAACTTTATCTCTATAATCTCACATCGGGTCACTGCATTCTTCTATACTAATAAGCAGGATGTGCTAACTAACCAATCGCATAGATAATTACCCCTTGCAATGTCTACGCGGTGGTCCTACGTTATCAGCCCACTTGCCCTTACCTACTGTAAGGCAAACCGTCAGTCTTACTAAATGTCAGCGTTCCTTTTAAAGGACACCTCGGTTTTAAAACACTTATATTTAAAAAAAAGAACTGTACCTATAGGTTAAAATTCCTATGATGAAAAAAGCTTCCCACTCACAGACAATTCGTGTAAAAAGCTTGCTGTAGCCTGTAAGTCAGTAGAAAGGTAGCAAATTCAGCTCAACTCGACATTTCCCTATCTCATTTTCCATTTGACAAACATCATTACATCTTCCGGTGTCGCCCCCTGACGGCAATTTTCGAGATTCGGGTGCGTTCGGGCGCGCTCACTCGCTTCCGCAGTTTGTTATTATAATTCCAATTTTGATTCGTAAACTAGAATACTCTTCGTTATAAGGGAGTTGTGCTATAATTCGAATGGGGTATTTTACGCTTTACCATGCTATATTATTATTATGTGGCTTCATGCGCTTTTTTTACTCCAACGCTAATTTACTCCCGTTATCTTAAAATTCTAAATCGATTCCAAAGTTTATTTTAAAGTCTTCAGCTGGATCAAAAACGTATCTGTTAGAAAGTGATCACAAAAATACAAACGGCTTATGAGAAAGCCACTCTCCCTAGACGATTAATCATCCCTCCCCGCACCCCTCCCCCGGTCAAACGTCTACTATTTTCATTACTCCGACTGTATGCGAGGAATGTTCGATATTCGGATTGTTTGCGCGCGAAAGCTTGTTTTGACTTCTAGTTCGAAGTTCGAAATATTGTTCCAGTATTATGAACAGGGTATGGAAATGTAGAAGAGTATTTGGGTAGCTATTTTGAATTTTTACCAGGGTGAATGACATGGCAAAAAATTATGAAAAATTACCAAATTATTTATGTAGCTAACTAAAAAGGCGTAGGTAATCACAGTTTTAGTTCAATAGTAATAAGGAATATTGGATTCTTTAGTAACTGTCTGCAGTTAGCTAAATTATTACAATTGTAAATACAGTCTTTGCGTTTTATTACATAGTTCTATTTATTTCTATACTGAAATTGTTATCTGGCTATAAATTATTCGTATATTAAGTTTTTTCCACGAATTAAGAAATAAACAACGTAATTTATACCGAAATAAAAATGTTGATTCTTTTTTTATTGTTATACTCTGAAGTCTGAAGTGAAATATGTTTTATTTCAAACAGTTACCAGATCAAGATCTGAACTAAATAGATTTATAGATGAAAATATAACCTTTTTAATGTTTCTCGTAACTGCTTTGTTATTTATAGGCATTTTATGTACCCTTGCGTAACAACATAGGTACGTATGTTACTATTTTATTATAATTTCTGAACCTATTCATTTACAATTCGTACCTAAACGAAATTAAAAACATTTCGTTAAGTATTTATCAAATTAAGTCTTAGCTTAGGTGTTCACAAATCCCTCATTAGGACACCTTAAAGAAACCATTCGCAAAAATCTATTTAATCAAACAGAAAGGCTTTCTTTTCAGGTCAATCACAAAGTAATATTCTGTCAATGTTACCAGGGCGCGTGAAGCTATAAGGAGTGATCCCGGACACTTAGCGACGTATTAGCCGACCTCCTCGCGTTTTTACGACCCTGGTAATGCTCGAGAGGACACTGCCCTTAAAACGTGAAAATCTCTCCTAAAAGTGCTATTACGGTGATTGTTTAAGTCGGTAGGCGTTTTGTGTCCGATTTTGAAAATCCAATTATCTTTATCCTGTGCATTATTAAAATATTGATATGAATTAGATTGATTTTTTGAGAACTAATAGCAATTTTATCATCGGGCCTATGTTCAGCAGTAGACCAGTAGCTTTAGGATGTAGAAGTATATGATGTAGGTATGTAGAATAGTATTTTATATAGGTATGAACGTATGTACTTACAATGACACAAATACCCAATTCTCGATTACCGGCGTCTTGATAAGAGAACTCGATATCCGAAAATTTTAAATTTTTTTCTGCTTGATTAAATCGCCAGAGTTCCTACAAGGATTGGTAGCCACTTTTTCCTGATTCGCTACGCCCCCCTATTCCTTACAAATATTATCTAGCTTTAATATAATCTAAAATCTAATTAAACACAATCGCTACAGCGAAACGCACTCAAACAATGAAGGAAAAATTCAATTATCATCACAAAGAAACTCGTAATTTATTCACACAAAAAGCCCTTTTAATTATAATTAATATTAACAAGGGAAAGGGAATAAGAATTCTTGAGATCTATGTAGCTGGGCAAGGTGCTTCGTTTATATTGCGTGCTGTTTTTAAAATAACATATTTGTTACGACTAGCATCGTGCGTCTTTCATGAATTATGAATTTTATGAATTATGATATTTTCTTTTTCAAAGATACGATCTACCTAGCAAAATTTGATAGCTACCCGTTCAGCTGTTTTGTGGTTTAAATAAAAATTTGGATACAAAATAAAATTTCTGCCGATCAAACCTTCCAATCAAAATCTGCATTATGTCAGAAATTTTAAAATTTCAGTTTTTTTGACTAAGGTACCTAATGAATTTCCATCATAAAACGAACCATATTCTTTTCCATAGATACATTTAAAAAACGAATTCCCCAAAACCGCCCAAAACATCACCAAAAAGCTCCACAAAGGGTGATTGTAAGATCTCCAACCGTTTTACATTCCCTTCAGTACTAGGGCGCCGCCGCCCTAAACACCTGTAAGGGAGTCCCCGACTTATCTCGGGTACTAGCAGTAAAATAAAGGTTTACTAGACCATAAAGAAAATTAAAATGAATTATTTTGACGAGAGAGGGCGCTTTTACGGTTTCCCTGGATTGTTATAGCGTTGTTACAGCGTAAGGGCTAAATTGTTTTTGACTTTTGTGCCTCGAGTCTTGAGCAAGGATTAGTTTTGCATATTGTTTAATTTGTCGGGTAATTTTATTGGCGATTTTGTGTTTTATGGGGAATTTAGAGATGTGTATAGCTGATTTGATGGTTGATGAAGATGTTTGTTTCAAATATTTCTTTACTTTTGTTTTTATTTCTCTGTCTACTTTGTCCCACCGCTGCTGGGCAAAGACTTCCCCCAAATCTTTCCCATTTAGGGGTATTTGTATCCATGATAAGAAGTTTTAAAAGTATTTTATTTTATTTATTTATGTATTAAGTTAAGAAATAAATATTTTTGTATCTTTTTAAAGAAATTTTTTGCATTAAAATTAAGTTTTTACTAATATTCTCAGAGATAATGATACATTTAGATACATTTGTAAGTGGTATATGGTAAAAAGGTAATATTAGATTTGATAGGTTATTTGATGGGAGTTTGAATCTTTGATAGGTCATTTATGCTAAGCTTTGTTTAGCATATTGGCATGTTAAATCAATTCATTTGATGCGATTACATTAATCTCGTAAACGTTAGACAGATATTTAAAGCAGTTAGTTTTGCATAATGGCGCTAAATTGATTGTTTAATGAACACTTTGATTTAGGAAATTAGAATATAAATTGAGTATTTGAATAAGACTATCTATGGCTTGCTTTCGACATTTTTATCTACACAGAGGTTCTAAAAATGTATTGGGAATTGGAACCCCGATATGAAATTTGAAATTGGAACAAATCAGAAGGCAGAGTGCAGAATGCTGGCAGCATTGCCACGTTGGTTAGCGATGCTAATTCGTTGACCGAAATAAAAGCCAGTATTTGATGCATCTTTGGAATTTATGAGTAGGTACACGCAATATATAATATAAATATCTTACCTTTATAAGATATTTATATTATATATTCCCAGGACCCAAAGAACCTAGGGTTTCCACCCGATAATTATTCTATAGTAAATATTTATGTATTTTTTCGATATCTATTTATTTTATTGTTATAAATAAATGTTATCAGTGTTTTTCCCCTCTCATTTGATGGACATTAACCATCTAGACCATAATTATTTTCCCGCGAAAAATTTACCAACCTAATCAAGTTTTAACCATCACTTAAACGCGCCAAAACGAACCACGAAACAAAAATCCAGGGGTATTAAACCTAAGTGTCGTTCGCAACTTGTTTTACGGTCGTCAGGGATCGTAAACCCTGGGCCGGGCGCATCAGTGATTCCTGATCGTCTATTTGGGAGTTACGCTCCAGGAGTACCCAACCTTGGGCTGTTATCGGCCCATCTTGAGTGTTGCCCCATCTTTAGAATGGTGCAAGTGTCTTTGAATGGCAGAAGTGGATGTAAAGTTGGAGATAGGTGCGAATGAAAGGAATAGGGAGCTGGGGAACTTTTTTGAGGCTATTTTGAGGAGATTGCTTTTTTATTGCCTTGAAAGTGTGTTAGTGGTGGAGATAGCGAGGCCTAGGGACAGAATTATGATTTTTATCTCGAAAAATGTTTATGATTTTGGCGCTAATGTTTTCTTTTTCTATTCATTCACCTGGTTAAGTGACTCATTTCGCGTTGTGACGGTTTCTTTTCAGAGATTAGGTATTTAATTGAATAAAATATTGCTTTTACATAGTTTTACGCCAGAGCCTTTTACTTGTTTCCTTCAATTTGTTAAAAACAAGAAAATAATACAAAAACAACCCCTTTCAAGATTAAATAAAAACGACACAATTCTTTTAAACACACCCATCTAACAGAACCCTACTTGCCGTAATGACATTACCTTCACCTGCGACATGCGTTCCGTTCCGCCGTTTTATTACGGTACCCTAAAATGCCGGATGCAGTTGTAAAGCGAGATGTGTTTATGTTTCTTTTATTTAGTAGAGGTTTCTTATGTGATCTTACAACAGAATATGTGAATGGTTTATTGTAGGTACATTAGAAAAAATATATTAAATAACTCCTAACAACAATGGGCGGGCCCTATCGCTTCGAAGCTTTTTTCTAGACGACTATTTACAATCGAAATAATTGAATTTTACTGCAATAATGCTTATTAATACAAAAACTTATTAGTAATAAGTTTTGTTTTATTTGTAATAAGTTATTACGATTTTAATTTCAATACCTTATTTAAAAAAAAAAACAAATAAGAAATACTAAATCTTCTGCTACTGGCTTCAAGAGCAGTTCTAAATTTCTTATAACTTTAATACACAAAAGTTACATAATCAAAAACAACATAAATCGAAATAATATCAAGCGAAGCTGATCCATGGCCCCATAAACCAAGTATTTACAAACAGACAGATCAAATAAACAGAATAATAGTGCTATAATTACCAATGCATTAGTCCATAGATTATAGACTACAGTCCATAGACTACTAATCAAGTGGAGCCTCTAAGCCTCTAAGCTGCGGTCGCGACGACTCCTATAACCATAGACTAGAGAGTAGATATACTCTTGGTCTATGGTGAGTCTATGGACGCCGCTCAAGAGATATTCCTGCATCGTTTGGAAGCCTATGTTCAGTAGAGGATTACAAATAAATAATAAATAATACTGGACAATCCACACAGCATCATCTAGCCCCAAGTTCGGCAGACCTTGTGTTATGGGTACTAGATGACTGATATTTAATACAAAATATTATTTAGATAGATATCTTTACTATACATACATAGAAAATGACCATAAAACCGGTAACAAATAACTGCAGTAGGTACGTTTTGCCCCAAAGGGGGAATCGATCCCGCAATCTTCTGCGACGCATGCATATTTGTCCAGTTTTTTTTTTAACCTGTATCGTTCTGCTGTAGGATTTAACCTATTTTCTCCCATTTCTCACGATTGATCGCCACAAGTTCACGAATTCAAATTTCTTTGTGGGTTTTTTTATTCTACAAATAATAAACCTACGAAAAAGAAATCGGTAATCAATATCACCCTTAAGACTAATTCTTAAGGTACTTGTTTCCATGGCGCCGATTTATTTAGCACAATAAGCTCCTTCAAATACGATACTACAACTAAATTACTAATCTATTGTCTTCCATATATGGAGAGCTCATAGAAATAGATATAGCCAGTTTGGCACGACATCAAAGGTTGTCACATCTGGATCTAGTTTTGCAAGAAACAGGTGCCAACAAATATACAAGCTTTCTAAATACATTTTTGGTGTATCTATGAGTTTTTGAATATTGAATTTTCATCTAATTTTATGCTGATTGATGAAATAGGCAGCCGAAACTTAAATGCAAGACCTAAAACTAAAGTCAATTATAAAAAAGCTCATTTTAAACATGTTGTCATGTAAATTTCATCAACAACACATCATTACAGTACTTAAGAAGCTCTTGTAGAATTCTGTATCTATTATAGAATAATTAATGCAAGGCTTGAGGATTAAGGTAGATAGATTAGTTTATTTACCAGCAAATAGTTTGCGGCATTTATTTAATAATATTAAGTTGACATTGCCATACTCCCGACTGGTATTGACATAGATCAATTAAGGTACTTGTAGTTTGCGACAGTCTGCAGTTAGCGCAATTGTAAATACCTACTAGTTCTGATTAGTTATTGATTACACTGACTTATCAAACCAATCACTTTTAGACCAGTTCCCTTCCCATAAAACATCATTTTAGAGTCCAGAGCTGGCTACTTCTTGGCCCATCATAGAATATCCAATTTCAGAGTGGGACTGTTCTATTCGCGCCACGACGATATAATACGTCTATACCTTGATATACGTCAATATGTTTATATAGATTGTAACCGATACTATACAATGGAGTACCGAGCTAATGGATTTCTAATAATATCTAATAACTATAGGGTAATAACTTGAAAGAGCTGGCGGTCTTTGTTTCGTATATTAATGAATGTCAATCGAAAAGATAATGAATGGATTATCTTACCTATTCATTATATTTTCTGTACGTAAGACACCTATTCAATATATTTTCCATTGTCGCAATATTTTTAGATGACCGGGGTGTCAGTCACCCATTGGATTATAGAGTATAGAGAGGGCGCCTGTGCTCACACACTTGTACACTATATTGTGATATGGCCAGTCTCCTTATTTTCTGATCGTTTTCAAAGTCAAAGTCAAAGTATATTTATTGCATAACATGTTAAAAAGATGCAACAGTAAAAGTAAAAGATACAATGTAATTTGCCCTTTATGAGCGTGCAATTTTGTGCAGTTTTCTTTGTACACTTAAATAAAAATATACATCTATGCACAATATTGTATTTCAGTCATCTAGTATCTATAACACAAGCTCTGCTTAGCTTGGGGCTGATTGCTGTGTGGATTGTCCAGAATTATTATTACAAATTATATCACCCACAAGCACATAATAGAATATACAAAGAAAACACCGTTAATTAGTTAACGACACAGGTTGTTCAGCTAGTATTGAAGCCCAGTACATAACGTTGATGCTAATGTAGCCAATTACATTAGTGCTGTGATATAGGAAGACGGAAAAAGCTGGGTAACTACCAAGGTAGCAGAAATTCACTGCAAACTGCCGAAAGGTGTTAGCTCGCAATTAAAATGGGAATGGAACCATTAGTTCTAATTAGCGTGCATAAGTGGTTTCCACGGAAAACCAGCGCTATGGCATGATCTGCTCTACCATAGCACCTGATGAGAGGAGTCAGATTTTGACAGTTTCTCTGTTTAAGGCTATAAAGTATGTTCTGACAAAATAAATTAATTTTACTTTTACTAATATACTGAATTGTACGTTTAATTTTTTTCCCATGCTAGGTTCATATCTGAGGGCCTAGGCTGTGTGCATAGGGGCTAGGATAATTCCTTCGTTTTCGTGTCTTTCCTTTAGATTTCGCGCCTTGTTTCCTTGATCAAGAGGAACTACGTTCCGTATAACAATGATTCAATAGTTTCTAATGAAACCGATGATAGTTTTAAAAAAATTCTCGAGTTACAATTGAATAAATCAATAACAACTTATTTCTTATATTTTATAATTTTATTGTCTAATTGCTTTTGTAAGTAATTAGTTATTGAAATCTGACATCTAAGTTCAGAGTGGTCTAGCTGTCACTTCCCAGACTGTGTGAGGGCAACTTCCGTCAAATTGAAGCTGGTGGCGTGGGAAGATACCTATCGATCGATTATACGCGAGATTAGATCGATTCTCACAAACCAAGCAGCCTACTTAGTCAAGGATTTGTTTAAAGCCAGCATTTCTTAGAACTAGCTTACTTCATTCTAAAGAAACTATCATAGTCATTCTAGAATCATCTATTGATAGGCGACGGCAGCGGGTGAAGATTTGCCTGCTAGGCCGTAGGTTCTGGTTCAATTCCTGCCACGGGATAAGCACCAGCAGATCATACAAGCATTTGTCCGGGAATTGAACCCGCAATCTCCTGCGTTGTAGGCGGATCTTTGGCCACTGATATCTTACAAATGATACCTTTTCAACAGACGTAGAAGGAAGAAAAACAAAAGTATTGAGTATCGGGTATCCAGGTGAGATTGTGGTCAAAGGAAGGTTATCGATTATCTACATTGGTTGAACTACCTCTAGATTGTTCACAATAGTCTGAAGTTAGCTCAATGTTTCAATAATTGTACTTCGTAAAATCGTATTAAGTTACCAGTTTCTGTTCAGGGTTGTAATTGTATAAGAAAACCTCTAGCATCCCCAGAAAACGATACCCCAGCGGTCTCCCTAATTGGCACTGCATGGAGATGCAAATCCATCCCCATTGTCAGCCATAGCCATTGTAAGTTGTAATTGATAAGGCGGCCCATTTGAATTTTAGATGTCTCTCCGGAGGCATAAATGGATTTCCTTAAATTTCCCTCTCGCTTTTACTTTTAGCGGGTTTTTGTTTGTTATTGAAACATCTAAATAAATACAATAACCATTGAGCAAGGACTAACTCTTACACCTTAAAACCAAGTGGAAGATTTTGGAAAGTTATCCAACAAAAATAGGCTGTGGTTAGGTACTTAGTCAAAGTGGTCAAACATTTACTTTGACAACGTTCCATCCCACTTTGATCTCATGCGTTTTCTATGATAATAAGTTATTTAAATTGAATTTGACCGTTTCTTTACATCGCGAATAAATTAGGTACTCAAATCATCAAATCATGTTTTATATATATTTTCATCAATTCCTGCAAACCGTCAAATTGTCAGGAAAATCCTGGAGAAACTTTATAGCATGTAGTTACTTGTTTCTGTGTAAAATATTCACGGAGCGGCGGCGCGAGTTAATATTGCATGAAGCGCTGGAATGTGCGATGAGAAGGCAGATCCGTACGGAGCTTGTTGGTTCTTAGAAACATTGTACTATGGTTATGGTTATACTGTGCTACAGACATAGTAGAATCGCCACAAACATGCATACTTAAGGTACTTTTTGGTAACTAAGATTGTTCAGGACAGCACCACAGGACTACACCCACGTAGCCAAGCCGCCTGACGTTGACAATGACAGACACAGCTGCTAGTACCGCGGGTCCACTTTAACTTTTTTTTTATATTGTAATTTGACTTCCCCTACGAGTTTAGACTCCCTTCTTCTCTGCCATCTTGCGAATGAGCACGCACAATTTGTAACAAAATTTTTTCTAATACAAGATTAAGTATATTTGCAGAGTTTTTATTTACTGAGGGACTTCCTGACCTGGGATCATACATTTTGGTCCTTCGAGCCGGATTTGCAGCCAAGCTGAACCAGAAAAGCGAATTCCTGTTGACCACGCTTGCCGATCGCCGCGTCGTCAGAAATCGAGAACGAGCGACACCACAAGCGGACCGTCAGGAAGCTCATCCCTCAATCCCAATAACCCTAGGATTTGTGCTGATAAGTGCTAAAGCTGTGTTGTCTTTTCCAGTTGCCGAAAGCAGGTGCATTCGAGCCGTGTCGAGTGTTGCTGCCACGTGAGTACCTTTCCAATTCTATCAATCCACCATGACTGATAAGAATCTCAAAGTTACGATTACTAGCCCTTCGCCTTCGCCATCACATTCTCCTACGAGAACTGATAGTTATCTCCAAGAATTAAAAACTAGTAGAGGTTATCTCAAAGGAAGGTTAACCCAATTTAAAAATTATGTAGAATCATTTGAAGGTGCTACGCTAACTAAACTTCAGGCTGAAGAAATGAAATTAAGATTGAAAGCTGCTAGCGAATACTTTGATAAGTTCAATAAAGTTAGCAGTGACATAGAAATTCATTCGAAACAAGTAGATACTGCCGCTCACTTCCAGTATATTGAAACTGTAGAAACATTTTATTTTAATTCAATGGCTATGGCCACATGTTTAATCAAAAGTTGTGAGACTGTAGGTAAAACTGAACATTGCACAGCCATGGAAGGTACAACACAAGCATTAATAAAATTACCTGTGATTACTTTACCTACTTTCAAAGGAGGTTTTGATGAGTGGTTGGAATTTAGGAATTCATACTTAACCATGATACACCAACGTAAAGATCTTGATGCCATTCATAAGTTTCATTATCTCAGAGCCTCACTCAGTGGTAGCGCATTGCAAGTTATAGGTGCCTTAGAGTTTACTGCATCCAATTACCAACACGCATGGGAGCTCTTGGAGTACAGATTTCATAATCATAGGTTGTTAGTACACAATCACATTAAGTCACTATTTAATATCGGCAACATAAAACAAGAATCATCAGTTCAAATTAGGAAAGTAATTGACACTGTTCTGAGAAACTTGAGAGCCTTGAAAACTTTAAATGAGCCAACGGAATCCTGGGACACCATGATTATTTTCCTAGTGGCATCAAAACTTGACTCTTCCACAGAACGCGAATGGGAGTGTTTCAAAGGTTCCCTGGATTCTCAAGCTAATGGATTGAAGCTAGAACAACTGCTTGCATTTCTCAAAAACCGGGCAGATATGTTAGAAATGATGAGTGCGAATCACTCAAAATCACAAACTAAGTCAAGTGTTCAAAATGATAATAAAAATGCACAGTCAATTCAAAGTTTTACTTCAACCGATAATAGCACCTCAAAGGTTTCTCAGAAAGGCAAGCAGAATTATAATAAAGATACAAATTTTAACTGTCCACAATGTAATGGTAAACACAAACTTTACACTTGCTTTAAGTTTTTGAATTTATCAGTAGGGGAAAGGATTGATTTTATAAATAAAAACAAATTGTGCCAAAATTGTTTACGCTCTGGTCATGTCATTGATAAATGTTTGTTCGGACCGTGTCTGCAATGTAAGGAAAAACATAATAGTTTACTTCATTTAGACGAGCATAGCAGGAGTAATAGCAATGCGAATGCATGTATTGTTGTGCCTACTTTAGTGCCTACATGCGCTACTACTTCAACAGCAGCTGCATCAGCTGACTGTGTCGCGACTGCAACAGACAACACGGAAGGTTCAGGCTTATCACACATTTTACTTAGCACTGCAGTGATTGAGGTAGCAGATCAGAATAATAAGTTTCACTCTGCCCGAGCACTCTTAGATAGTGGTTCTCAGCACAGTTTCATTACAGAGAAGTTAGCTAAACGAATAAATGCGACATATATACAGTCCACAGTACGTATCTCAGGAGTAGGACGTAGTCTTACCCAAACGAATAAAAAATGCGATATATTAGTGCGATCTAAAACAAGTGATTACAATACGCGGTTAGCTTGTTTAGTATTACCACTAATAACCCCTCGTCTGCCCTCGTCAAGCATATGCGAATATATACAATATATACAAATACCTGAAAACGTAACTCTCGCTGATCCTGAGTTTGCAGTACCCGCTGAAATCGATATACTTATAGGGGCTGACATATTTTGGGATTTGTTAGGAGAGGACAGGATTCGATTACCCCATAAGGGACCATTTTTACAAAGTTCTAAATTGGGTTGGTTGATCTCTGGACCAATCAACACAAAGAACCTTGCACACCAACGTGACATTCACTGCAATTTTACTGAAGCTCTAGACGGACAGCTACGTAAATTCTGGGAAATCGAAAATATACCTCCCATAAATAAGGTAGACAAGCTCCTCACCCCAAACGAAAGGAAGTGTGAGGAACTGTTTATCAATACGACTACACGCGAAACGAATGGTAGATTTTCGGTTCGAATTCCTTTAAACGAGTCAGCTGATGCACTTGGTGATTCCTTAGAAATAGCTAAAAAACGAATGCTATACTTAGAAAATAAATTTAAACGTTTACCTCTATATAGACAAATGTATTGCGATTTTATGCATGAATATGCAACTTTAGGTCACATGACACGTGTATATACACATGACAAACCTCACTACTTCCTACCGCACCACGGTGTTTACCGCGAGAGTAGTACAACTACGAAGCTACGTGTAGTGTTCGATGGTAGTGCAAAAACGACTTCACAGAAATCACTGAATAATATTCAGTTACCTGGCCCAGCGCTACAAAATGACATATTTACCATATTACTGCGTTTTAGGCAATATAGGTTTGTAGCATGCGCGGATGTAGAAAAACTGTTTAGGCAGGTTCTCATTCAACCTGATCAAAGGTCATTGCAAATGATATTGTGGAGGTCACAACCCACTGATGAATTAGGTATATTCCAGTTGAATACAGTTACCTATGGGACTTCTTCTGCACCCTATCTCAGCATGCGATGCATACGGCAATTAGCATTAGAGTGTGATGATGATGACATAGCTCGTGTGATCACAGAAGACATATTTGTAGACGATTTAATTACGGGACATGATAATTACGACGCGCTTCTCGATATATGCGAAAGAACATCAAATGTTTTGAAGTCAGGGTGTTTTCCTTTGCGAAAGTGGACATTCAATTTCGATTCCAAGCATATTGTGTCAAAAGAACTTTGCATCGATAACCTTTCGCAGAACAAAACACTCGGACTTGGATGGTATAATGATACAGATGAGTTACATTTCACCTCTAAGCTTAACATAGATGACTCGTCAAACCTTACTAAACGAAAAATGCTATCTATAATATCACAGATATACGATCCGTTAGGTATTCTAGCGCCAGCGGTCATTGTAGCAAAAATTTTACTTCAGAAATTGTGGCTTTGTAAAATCGATTGGGATACCCAGGTGTCAATTGATATAGCATTGACCTGGAATACATTTACAAAGACATTACCTTGTTTACACGAATTTCGTGTACCTCGTCAGATTAAGGGTGAATTTGATGAATTTCTCGAATTGCATATATTTTCCGACGCAAGTGAGCTTGCATATGGGGCGTGTGCATACGCACGTACCTATAGTACCGATTCAACAATAACTGTAAGATTGATTTGTGCAAAGAGTAAAGTATCTCCTATAAAAACGTTAAGTATTCCTCGTCTCGAACTATGCGCAGCTCTAGTAGGTGCTAAGCTTTATAGGAAAATTGTAGATGCATTAAGACTTAATTTCACTAAGATTTATTTTTGGACCGACTCCACCATAGTTATGGGTTGGATTCGTATGTCACCACATTTATTGAAAACATTTGTTCAGAACCGTGTTACAGAAATAAACGAGTTGACCGGAGATTCTGTGTGGTTACATGTTAAAGGAAAGGAAAATCCCGCGGATATGTTATCGCGAGGGTTAAACCTTGATTCATTAATTTCCTCTACTCTTTGGTGGTCAGGTCCCGATTTTCTAAAAACACATGAATTTATCGATACTAGTAAACATTTTATAAATAACCCGGAACAGAGTTGTTTACCTGATTTACGCAAAGAAAAAAACTGTTTGTAATATTTTGCAGGATGATGATAATGATATATTCAACTTTACATATTACTCGTCACTCAAAAGGTTAAAAAGGATCGGTGCATATGTACTTCGGTTCATTCACAACCTGCGTGAACGCATTCAATTACGAAATGTCAACTTCAGATCGGGAATGATAACTGTTGATGAGCTGATTGCTTCGGAGAAATTATTAGTGAAATGTGCACAAATTCAATCGTTTCCAGAATTGTTTTTTTTTTTTTTTTTTTTTTTTTTTTTTTTTTTTTTTTTTTTTTTGGACTCGCTAGTTTTAGCATTTGCCATTTTCTGTTTTTTATTGTTTATTTTATTTTGCCATGGGTAAAAAATTTGGGAAACATATTAAAATTGTAATGGAAAAGAAACGAGGTTATAGGTTAAGGATCAGGAGAGTTACAAAGGGAAATTATAACAAATGAATAAATATACCTATAACGTAAGTATTTAAACATGTAAACTTAAAACTAATATTTACACTATATATTAATACTATTTGTACATATAAATGACTCTAAACAATTATATACAGCGGGGTCTAAGGAGGAAAGGAGGGAAGCAATATTTATAGGAAGCGGTATATGGAGGGAGATTAGGTCACTATAAAAGGAACTGTGGTCGTATTTCTGACAAGAAAAAAATATATGATTTTCGTCACCAAATTCATCACCGCACTCACAAGAAGGGTCATTCTTTATTTTTATACGGGCTAGGTGTGAGGGGGTACACGTGTGACCCAGTCGCATCCTTATGATAACAGTTGTGGCACGTTTACTAAGATTTATAAAGAAGAACCAGGGTTTAGTGGGAAGAGATTGCTGTATGGATCTGTAATATTTTGCATTGTTACCTACCCATGACTCATCCCAAGCACGCTTGAGGTAAATCCTGGGTAAAGCAAGAAGATCTTCTATATAGTTTTTATAGGGGAATTGGTCCCCACACTCCACAGCATCATTGGCTAATAAATCTGCTTTTTCATTTCCGACTATGCCGCAATGGCTTGGGATCCAAACAAATTGCACAGCATATCCATATAATTCACATTGCCATAGCTTATTTCTACATTCTAATATGGTTTGATGGTAAGTTTTTGCTCTAAATGGATATTGTATGAGTGACTGTAGTGATGACTTCGCATCACTAAATACTATAGTGTTCTTAAGTTTCATAAGTAGAATATATTCAAGAGCTTTCACAATTCCGTAGCATTCTCCAGTAAAAACTGAAGTTTCTGGTGGAAATTTAACTTTTTGTACTATACCATAATCTTTGTGGTAAATGCCAACACCGACATTCCCTGACTGTGTATGTTTGGAGGCATCTGTATAAATCTGATGCCAACCATTCCAACGATCGTCAACGGCAGATTTAAAATATACGTTAGCATTTTTATCACCGCGGTTTATGTTTATGTCAAAATGTACAATAGGAGAAAGTGTTAGAGATTGAAAGCTACAGTTAAATATTGGAAGAAGGTGAGATTGATGGGTTGGGGCTGATATCGATTTAAACTTGTTATAACTATCAATTAACAACGGTTGCCGTTTATGTTTCCAGTACGTAGAGGTTGTTATAAGATGAGAAAGATTTTGGATTTTGGAAGTAAGTGGGTGATTAAGTAGCTGAGAAGTACGGAAAAAGAATCTATCAGAGAGGTACTGGCGTCTTAAATTTAATGGTGGTTCACCTGATTCTGCCTGTAGTCCAATAACAGGACTAGATTTCATTGCCCCCAAAATGATTCGTAATGCTCTATACTGAATATTATCCAGTTTTTTGAAAGCGGCTACTCCGCCAGGTTCTAATAGGAAAGTGCCATAGTCAATCGTGCTTCTTATAAGAGCATTATACAAGAGTTTTAGAGAAAACGGATGAGCACCCCACCAAACACCAGTGAGGCCTCTCAATAAATTTAAATACCTTTCACATTTTGTGACAACATGTTCACAATGTGGATGACCAGTGAGTTTTGAGTCTAAAATTACACCTAAGAATTTAGCATAACTATTTACAGGAATAAGGGTACCATCATAATATATTTTCGCAGGTATCGGATTTAACTGCCGTGTGAACGTTACTGCGTTGCTTTTGGAGACTGAGAGCTCCAAACCATGCTTATCCATCCATAATTTAAGAAAATTAAGAGCAGATGTTAAGTCAGAAGATCCAATATCGATAGAACTACAAGTTGTATACAAAAGTAAATCATCTGCATATTGTAGAATACTGACCGTGTCGTTTACAGAAGCTTCTAGGTCATATGTGTATATACTGTAAAGAAGGGGACTCAGAACGGAACCCTGTGGTAGACCTCTCCATGCTACTCTTGAAATTTCAGTGGAATTTAAATTTATGACACGTCCAGTTAACATATTTTGAATAAAGTTTGACAAGATAGGTGGGATTTCTAAATTCTTAAGTTTTCTAATCAAAACATCAATCAAGACATTATCATAAGCAGATTTTATGTCCAAAAAGGTAGCCACAATCGATTGACTCTGTGAAAAAGCTATTCTTATATCTGTCATGAAGACACTAACACTGTCCATCGAACTTCTACCTTTCCTAAAGCCATATTGGCTCTGGGGCAAAAGGTTCCGGCTTTCAATAAACCACTCAATTCTATTTTTAATTAAATGTTCTACAATTTTAATTATAACTGGAGATAGAGCTATGGGTCGATATGAATTAGGATCTGATGGGTTTTTGGTTGGTTTTAAAAATGGCAATACCACTTGAATTTTCCAATCTGAAGGAATGTCACCTGTCAACATGACAGAATTTATAATTGTGATTAAATAATGCAAAGCTTGATCGCCAAGATGAGCAAAGAAAGAATACGGAATACCATCCTTACCAGGAGCTGTATCACGGGTCTTTGATAGAATGCCTTTTAGTTCGTTTATGGAAAACGGTGCATCAAGACCATACGGACAGATAGGATTATGTGGTAGAGTTCGGTATATAAACAGTTCTTTTGGCGGAACTGATGGCGGAGCCAGTCGGTCTAAGAAGCTATCCCATAGGAAAAGAGGCAAAGCCGCAGAGGTTGATTCGATAACCCCAGTTCTATAGCGACGTATATTTGCCCAGACTAATGATGGTTTTGTTTTAGGAGAAATAGTTGCACAAAAACCTCGCCAACCTTGCTGTTTCTTATCTTTTAGTGTTTTCTTAGTAAGAGTCATTACTTCTACAAGTCTATTATAATTATCTTCCGACATATCTTGCTTATAGGATAATTCTGCCTCTTTTCTTTGAGCAACAGCAACACTACACTCCGAATCCCACCAAGGTGGGGATGATAACTTGCCTGAAGCACTATTTTTTAAGGGAAATGTTGTATTTGCTGAATCTATTATAATATTTACAAAACTATTTGCACATGACGAAACACCCTGGGATAAGGAAGGCAGAGAGTTTATCCTATCTTCTATAAACCTTTGATAATCACACCATTTATCAGGGATAATTTTATGTCTCATTCTAGGTGAAGCTCTAGGGGCATTAATAACTTTAAATTTAGAAAACTCTATAAGTATAGGGAAATGATCGCTACCATGTGTAAATGGTTGAATTTTCCAGGATATATCTAAAGCTAGATTAGGAGTTGTTATTGTTAAGTCAACAGCACTACTATTCTCTGAGGGTTTTGTAAGTCGAGTTCGAGAGCCATCATTTACAATACATAAGTTCTGTCTATCAATAATTTCAAGCAGGTCTTTACCATGGGTGTTGGATAAAGAGCTACCCCATGTTCTGTGGTGAGCATTAAAATCTCCCATGATAACACATGGCTTAGGTAATGAAGAAAACAGAGTTTCTATTTCATCATATATCTCTGAGGAAGGATGTGGTATGTAAATAGAAACAAAGCAGATTTTATTAATAAGGCAAGCTACAGCAGTAAAATTATTAGTGTCATGATTAGGTAAAATAAATGGTAAAAATGAACAAGAATTTTTAATAAGAAGAGCGGCTCCACCCCATCCATCAAGTCTATCATCCCTGAGGCAAGTGAAACCGCTCAATTTAAACACAGAGCCTGGCTTAAGCCAGGTCTCTGTGATGGAAAGTATAAAAGGGTTAAATTTATTAATTAAATATATAATTTCAGACTTTTTACTAACTACACTCCTGCAGTTCCACTGAACTGCGGATCTGTTGTGATCCATTATGGGTGTTTAAAATACTAATTGTATCTATTATTTTGGCAGCGTTGGACGGTTCTATTATATTGGACTGTAATAAAGTGGTTAGAAGGGCAATAACATCATTTATATTCAACTGTTTATTTTTGTTGTCCTCTTTCAGAGCACAACCATTGGACTGTGTTGACAAAGGCTGACTAGTCAGATCACGGTGGATCTTATGATCATAACCCTTGTTTAATTTTGGTGGCAAGCGAGGTTTTAAGAACACTGTTTTTCTAGAAGAGGATGAGATTTGGTTTATTGTAAGAGGTGGGATAGTTTGGTCTTTGTTTGCTGTCAAAATTGCAGCATAAGAATGTGTCAGAGGAGGGTGTGCTCTTGATGCCTCTGCATAAGATATACACTTGTCTGCCATTGAATGTTTGATTTTAGTTTGTCTTGTATACTCTGGGCAAGATTTACTAGTGGCATAATGTGGTCCACCACAGGAACAGCACGAAATAGAGTTTTCGTTTATGCCACAAGAATCACCTGAGTGTTCTTGGCCACATTTGAAGCAGCGTGGCTTGGATCTACATTGTAATTTGGTATGGCCAAACCGACAGCAGTTGTAACATTGTATGGTGGGATATGTGTACAGTTGGACTTGTAAGGCAGTATAGCACATGTAGATACGGTTTGGTAACATTTGCCCATCAAATGTTACAACTACCGTCTGAGTTGGCTTCCAAACTGGAGCTCCATTTACAATTTCCTTAAAATTGATCCTTCTAACTTTAAGGATCTTCCCACAGCCACTAGGTACAGTTGTACATTCCATGATTTCTTCCGGAGAAATATCAGTAGGCACTCCACGAACAACTCCCATACGGGAGACATTATAACTTGGGATAAATGCTTTCAACTTATTTTTATCTAAGTTGTTATTGCTGACAAATGCATTAGCATCAGTATGGCTATTGAATGATAGGGATATTCTGTTTCTACCTATTCTTTTTACACTACCATTCACAACATTATAAATAGAATTATTTCTTAGGAATTTTCCAAAGATAATTGGGTGGAGTGTGGAGCCATCATTTGGTGACTCGGTAATGCGTTGTACGTGTACGATATACGGGGCACTATCTGTGGAGTCATACTGCATTCGAGTAACGACAACTGGAGCCTGCGACGATGAATTCGGCTGAGATTTTGGTGTGGTGGATAAAGTAGCGGGGATTACCTCAACAGGGGTAGCAACAAGCTCTGAGCTTACAACTGTACAGTCGCTATCACTAGTTAGCTGTAGATTCTTTTCACAGTGACATCCTTTTGATTCATTGGACTCATGTTTACGCTTCTTTTTATTGCATTGTTTGCATATTTTATGTAAATGTTTGAGTTTCCTTTTTTTTTTGGAATTGGATGATTCCGTATCCATTTCGGATTCATTTGAAAGTCTCTCAAAGGTATTTGATATTGTTATATTGCTACCGACCTGAGGGACCAAGTCCCCAGGATCCGGCGGCTCCTCTATGTCCATATTATAAAAAGGTAAAAAAAACTTACCAGATGTTATATTATTTACACTACTCTACTTTATATACAATAATTATAAAAATAAATAGTTAAAACTAACTCTACTGATCAATATTTACAAGAAAAATTAAATTTTAAATTTTGGTTTGAAAAAACGCGGCCGCCCTGTTTGATGCTTCCCGCCTTTTCCAGAATTGTTTAACATTTGCGTCTTAATAAAAACATTAGTGTCAAAGAGAAAAAGCGCGTGCTTGGATTAAATGTCTTTATGGACAAAAATCAAATAATACGTGTTGGTGGCAGGTTGTCAAATGCAATGTGTTTTGATTACGACAAGAAGCACCCAGTTTTACTGTGTGGAAGACATCATTTCACGCTATTATTGTTCAGACAAGAACATATACACTTATTTCACGCAGGCCCGCTGCTATTATTATCAAATATAAGAGAAAGGTGGTGGCCATTGGATGGTAGGAATTTAGCAAGAAAAGTGGTGCATCAATGTGTAACTTGCAATCGCTACCAGGGTAAACAAGTGTCACCAATCATGGCTAGCCTGCCAAGAATACGCCTGGAGCCTGGATTCCCGTTCCAGCGCACAGGGACGGACTATATCGGTCCTGTATTTATTTTAAATAGAAAAGGGCGCGGTGCTCAACTCATTAAAGGTTATATTTGTTTATTTGTTTGTTGTTTAACGCGTGCGATTCATTTGGAGTTAGTTACCAGTCTCACAACTAATGATTATCTCCTTGCATTGAAACGATTTATTAGTCGAAGGGGTAAACCTGATATTATAATATCTGATAATGGAACAAACTTTGTAGGTTCTGAAAGGGAACTTTCTCCCTTTATATCAAAAACATCACGAGAAATAACTGATTTAGTAGCTAATGATGGCATTAGGTTAGTTTTTAATCCTCCTCAGTCTCCTCACATGGGTGGTTTGATGGAACGTGGGGTACGCTCGTGTAAGCATCATTTGAGGCGTATCGTTGGTAATGCTAGGCTAACATACGAGGAGTTCAGCACGGTTTTGGCTCAAGTCGAATCCATCCTGAACTCCCGTCCCTTATCACCTCTGTCCACAGATCCGAATGATTTTTCCCCTCTTACACCTTCACACTTCCTGATTGGACGACCGATGGGTGCACCTGCATGTGAAGATGTGACTTCAGCTAATACGAATATGCTGGCACGCTTTGACAGATTGGAGCAGCTACGCCAACATTTCTGGCAGCGATGGTCAAAGGAATATGTAGCAGAGCTGCAGATGAGGACCAAGTGGATGACACAAAAGGGAGAGCTCACCAAGAATACCTTAGTCCTCATCAAGGAAAGCAATTTACCGCCCCTCAAGTGGAAGATGGGACTTATACTTGAACTTTTCCCTGGACCGGACGGAGTAGCCAGAGTTGCTGACATACGTACAGCAACAGGAATTATACGAAGATCATTTTCAAAGATTTGTCCACTACCACTGGAACCAGATAGAGATGATAGAGATAAGGAACTTGATAGATAAGAAAATTGGAACTTGAAGATTCCAAGGCCGGCGGTATGTTCAGGACAGCACCACAGGACTACACCCACGTAGCCAAGCCGCCTGACGTTGACAATGACAGACACAGCTGCTAGTACCGCGGGTCCACTTTAACTTTTTTTTTTTTTTTTTTTTTTTTTATATTGTAATTTGACTTCCCCTACGAGTTTAGACTCCCTTCTTCTCTGCCATCTTGAGAATGAGCACGCACAATTTGTAACAAAATTTTTTCTAATACAAGATTAAGTATATTTGCAGAGTTTTTATTTACTGAGGGACTTCCTGACCTGGGATCATACAAAGATTGTAAAAGATTTTTACGTAAATTTACTAAAATTTTACAGCGTAGACAATAATATTTATTATACTTTAATACGACAGGACTGGACGATAGTTCATATTGGTTAATAATAATTTGAATAGTGTTAAATAAACTCGCTTCCCATTATCTGTCTGTCTTTATTTATGCTTGGATCTTTAAAACTACGCAACTGATTTTGATGCAGTTTTTTCATAATATATTTTTTTATAACATGCATTAGTATCAGCATTGCACCCGTGCGAAGCCGGGTCGGGTCGCTAGTTACAAAATAAATAATATTTATCAGGTATATCCCTACCACAAGCTCTGCTTCGCTTGATGCTAGATGAAGCTGTGACTACAGCATCATTTATTTATTTGAAAGGTTTAGCAGAGCAAACAGAAAAGACCACCACAACCCCTTTCTCCCCTAAAGCAGCACTGCTCCAACTAACCCCTTCCTACCCTCCTGAGAGCAATAACATGGTAAATACGCGTATGGCCCTCGGTTACCAATTTAGGGGTATTTAGAGTTATTACATTAATTAGGTACCTACCTGTTTGCTAAGGGATGTTTTGTGGTTTGACTTTAATTGTGTGCTGGTAATTGTCTTTGGATAATAAATAGTGGATTTCTAGTTTGTTGTTCCGTAAATTTAAGTATTTTTGACGTTTGAAGCCATTAATCCAATATTATAGCGATAAGGCCGCTCATTGCGTAAATCTATCTATCTCACCTTCAATTATTATCTATTCCCTTGTTTTGTAATTTCTTATTAGCTCAATTAATTCAATTGTAAATAATATATATTTCTTATTTGGTTGTTCAATAAAAAGAATATTGGTTAATATTGATAGTAAATGATATTGATACTTATAAAATTTATAATAAAAAACGTTGATATTTTCGTGGTGTGCAATACCGTTTTGTACAATATTATATTGTATTAAATATGTGAATATTAAAAATATGGATCATAATGATGTGTTGATGATGTAATCAATCATAATTCCACCTTTTGGTTCCAAAAAAAGAAAAAGAATTAAAACTCAACCGCCGAACAAAGAAAGAAACCCACAAAAATGATTTCGCAAAAGTATTATCTCTAAAAAGTCCCTTTGCGCTGGCCATTTCGCGAAATGAAGACTGTTCGCTATTAACCCTCACAACACTATCATTCAAAATTCATCCCCATGTTCACTACGTCTCAGATGGACACCCCGTCAGGCCCCGCTCCTCACAATCAAGTGTTTCCAACAACACCTGTTCACACAGAGGGATGCAACCCTTTGTAATCGTTTTATACGAAAAATGTTTAACTCTTTGAGTGTTTGTATATTTTTGATTAACGTATTAGTTTAGGGTTAATGGTAAGTGATAGGTTTTTGTTTTGGATAACTGTGGTTTAATAGACGGATCCGATTTGACGTCAATTAGATTTTAAAAGCATACATTTATAATGTAGAGGCACTGTGTAAAGTTTGGTTTTAAAAAGGGATAAAGTAATCTTATCAGAATTTGTTAAGGAATCCTGTTCGGACCATATGGACCATTGAGCTACCTGTATATTGTTTGTAACAGTCTGCGGTTAACTGAATCGTTTCAATTGTAATTACTAGTTTTAATTTATTTCATTTAATTGTTATCTTCTTAGCCAAATATCCATCTGTCATAAACTTTATCCTCAATAAATTTTAATTATAGGTATAATTACTATGTTCATAAGATTTTAACGCTTTGAAATCAAGTATTAAAACAATAATTACAAGCGTTTATTATCTAACGGTACCAGGCTCTTATGAACGCGCAGAGATGACTAGACGTGTCAGTGCCGACCTCTAACCTCCTGTCACTCAAGTACCGTTCTATTGTACCAGCGGTACCAGGAGGTTATAAGTTAATGAGGGGAATGGAACGTAATGGACCATAGAGCACAGGGATTTGAATATGAGCTTTAAAGAACAATGGCGGAAATAGAGTTGCTTTGTTTTATTGATCTGTTTGGTATTTTGGTATTTAAGTACATTATTGTTTTAGTATTTATCGGTACACTGTAAAGTCAAAAAAAATTCAATATAAAAATTTTATAATATCTAATTATTATTGTAATATCAAGCAATTTCTGCAATTTGAAATTTACATTTAACAAGTCAAAAAGCTATGCTTAAATAATTCTTAATCAGCTTTCAACAATAAACATTTCTGTAAAAACGGCAAACGAATAAAACGCGTAAATGACGATTTTCCTCCATTTTGAAAACAGCGGGCGATCGACCACCGTATCTTGATACTTGTATCGGTAAATATATCTAAACAGAAAGGCAAAATCAGCGTGCCTGGGTAAAATGGTTGGATTTTAACATGATTATCTTAAGGCTTTAGAGGTAAATACACATGTTTACGAGCAGAGATCTAGACCTTACATAAAATTCGTTTATTATAGGGCCTGGAATACAATAAACATGGCTGTCGATAACAAGGTTCTGTTTGTTGGTATTGATGCGAGGCTATCACGAGGAACGCAAACGTTTCCCTTTTTAGGAATTTGCATAAAATGGAATATAGCCGAGCTATTTGTATATTATAAGCACGAGCGGTTAGCACGAATGTTGTCTGTACACCCAAACTAGCACAACTTATGTAGCAAATAGAAACGTTTAAAACATAATTAAGGTGTATTTTTATAAAAAAAATCAAGGAAAGAACAGTCATAACAGGGCGAACGACAGTTTGAAAATATAGAGACAGTTCGAAATATGAAAATCGGAAAGCACTTTTCGATTCTAGATTTTGAATTATACCAAATTTTAGGTAAAAGGGTTAATAATAATGTCTCCAAAAGATATTATAACTGAATTACCGTATAAACCTCAGATTTACGAAGCAGCAACAGTGGGTGTACTCTTGTGACCATAAAACTACATACACATTGACCATTACCTCGTTATTCCTAAAATGGCCGCGATATATGCATTATTTTGCGCTTTCAAATCTGGAATAGCAATATGGAGTCAATGTTGCAAGTTTTGCAAAATAAGGTACAATTTTCGTTATAAATTTTGCAAATTAAGGTACCTAAATTATTGAGGTTATTTCTAATTCTTTTACAATATTTAACGTTTTCCTGAGACGAGATCTATTGGTTCGCTGCGTAGAGATAATCGTTGTTATTTTAATTAGAACTTATTTGTAATTTTGCAAGCTGTACGTAATAGTGAGCCAAACAAATTCGTTTCTCCTTTTCTTTTCTTTTTTTATTAGTTTTACTTTCTTATTGATATCGATGACACTAATGACTTATATTTGCATAACGTTTAGGTTTAAAATATTTAAATTTCAAAACGTGATTATGCTCACTGACAAATAACAAAATAGTTATATCTTTTCTATTTCATCTCAAACTGCTGAATCATATTTCATCGCAGTATACTTAAGGTATTTGACAATAAGTTTATCTAAACAACTCTATTCCCATGAGATTTCCATTCATTGGATTACGTAGGTACCTATCACATCACAATCTTTAGTGATCATCAAATTATGAATCCACTAAAATATGATCATAAAGTGCTTATCATAAAAATATACTTCAGGTCAGTATTGATCACTTGATATTGGTATCTAAATAAACAACTATAAATTGAAATGATTTTCATATAATGCCGATTGAGTTCAGATTTTGACAGGAGCTTTGTATTTTTTTATTTGATTGGCTGTTGATTAGCTAATAAAAGATCGGTGAGTTAAATAGCTACTTGAGTTTTTTATCTTCCATGATAATAAGGGAGTTCTCACGCTTTTTTATGAGAAGAATTAGATATTTTTGTGCTTTGATTTAGCTTTTGGGGTAATGTAATTACGTATCGAACTTGAAATTGATATGATGTGTCATATAATATGTTAATGCGTAGCAAGATGTCGTTTCATTCCGCACCGACAATACCATGTAAGAAATTTAATGTTATGCTTAGCTTTAGCTATACCTATATAAATATTGACATGTATCTAAATCACATTAAACCTAGATTTAGATAAAAAAACAATTATTAGACACATGCGTGATATATTAATGTTCTAGTGGTTTCTATCTACAGAATATGATATTACTCTTTACGCTACCATCAACTTTGTTTATTATAAATTATAATTAACTCTTTTGCATTATTTTACTTTTCAATAGGCAATTTAGATATAAGCCGGTCCGTTAAATAGTTTTTAAATATAATCAGATAATTGTACCCCGTCCTTGTGTTGCGGATATATTTAATTGTTGGTTGAAATTAACGCTTTGACAAGTTCCGATGACTATAATTATAAATAGTCCATTATTATAAGTACCTTCCCTTCAAGATAGAATAATCATAATTAGGTACTTATCTATTTTTTACTAATTTACTAAAATGACTAGTAGTTTGTCTGTTATATACAGATATGTATATAGAATAATAAATCTGCCACGAATTTTGATCCGAAAGACATCTTATTTTCGAATACATAACATAATTTCTTAAAATCTTGTGTAACAACTAAAACTAGAACTCACCAATTATTTACTTGTAGTATCGTTAACCCTGTGTCTTGTGCTAATTGTTTCTTTTGATCTTCTGATGGGTACGGATGCTGTAACAACAGAAAAATCACAATTTAATTAGTTTAGTTAAGTAGACACGACCCGTCCAACTCAGTTCAGGGTAAGAGTAAACTATGTAAGAATAACTTAGGATATAACCTACCAAACACATGTTAAAATGATTAAATATTATTGTTTGAAGTCAAATAATTAAAAAGAATGCTTGAGTTTTGATGTAGAAAAAACTTCCCAGTAAAGTAGTCAATTGCTACTTTTTAACGCCTGAATAGTTATTTTTTCATGAATTTGAACGATTATATTGAAACGTTTGATGGTTCATAAAATATTATGACGTGATTATATTTTATCAAGGTGTCTATGTAATATTTATTTGTTATTATTATTATTACTAAGAATTCTTTCATGTTTATTTATAATATTTCTCTCTGCATTCAAAGAGATTCACAATAGAGTTGCAAACTTTGCCATACTCCTTTTTTTCAGTAAACTTATTTCCGTTTTCCCCATCTCAGGTACCAAGACGACAGAGACCGCACGTACCACCCTAATGTTATTGGTTTCTGGCGTGCGTTCAGCCCCATGAGACCTCCTTTACTTTGTGCTACCCTGGTACAGGTAGTGTAAATTATTAACCGACCTTACTTTACGTACACAAAATAGATTGTTTATTCGTTTGGGATATTCAAATGTATTTGTTTCAATCGGCTACTTTTGGTCCATACTCTGTCACTTTTTGGCAGTTAAGTGACAGAATTTCACTCTTCATTAGGGTAGCCGACATATATTTAATTTGACATCATATTATTTCGTTTGACATTTCATTACATCCACTAAAAATCTGTCAAGTTTATTCCTGGTAGAACTTGAGTGATTCTTACTGCGTGACAAATGTTTCCAACCTGAAGAGAAATTCTCAATTTAAAAAAAGAAGATTTAAAAATAACATCGTATTCGGTTGCAGGTATCCCCGAGATGAGGCGATAAGGCCGCGTACACATGAAATTGATATGTTATGCATTACAAGCATACGGCACCGTGTGGCCCCTGGTTTACATTTGCTTTTTTACTGTTTTTGTTTGTGTCATGCTTGAACGAATGCGAAAGTTGTAAAAAGGATGCTATTAAAATAACTTCTTAGATATGTTAAGATGCCTTTCGAAGATTCCATAAGATCCTCTCAAAATATTTTACGGAGATTCAGTAGGTCCTTTGTTGAAAATGCATTGTTAATTTTAAAAGACAGGAATATTTTTAATACATTTATAGTTTAAAGGGAATTTGCTTATTGTTTAAAGCTATCAAAAAACACTTTACCATGGTTAATGGAAACTGCAGTCATGTTAGAAAATTAATAAAAATAATAAAAAATAACATTAGAAATGTTAATAAAACTACGCCCAGACTACAGATGCTTTATTTTAGATGCATAACCTTCCAGAGAATTGAATGATGAAGAACACTTTGATTATATTTTCAAATTTGTATTATTCTGAATAAATTTAATAGTGATACAAATAACCACAGCGTGTGTTGTTGGCCTTAGAATCGCGGTGCATTTTTTCAATTATTGTTTTGCGGTATCGACAAAAAAGTTGCCATCAAAAATTTATGAAGACCATTAAAGGTACACAAAAAGGGCAAACGGTAAGTCCGTCCGTGCTAACGGGAATCCTGTATTAAGCAGTGCAGTTTTTATTGGAATCTTTAAAGGATTTTGTCATAAGATACTTTTTACTACGCTAAGAAGTTATGTATAACAAAAATTCTATCGAAATCTCCGGTTGTCAGAACAGCAGCTTGTTGCGAAAATCGTCTCATAAATAAACAGTTCTTATGTCTTCAATTACTTCTATCCACCGAGCCCCATCGATTATCAAAAGGATTCGATTTCCAAATCGTATGTAAATGAAACTGTCACTGTCAACCATCTGTCAAACGCAAACTGAGAACTGGCAACCCTAGCATTCTTCTCGATATAATCGAGATTTTAATGCGCGCCGTGATTTACAGCGGTCGGCCGGGAACCGAACGGGAACGAAATTTGATAACTCTATACTGTTTATGGCGCCCTGGTGCATACACACAGCTATTTCTTATTCGCGAGAAAGGATTCCTTCACGCTATTGCTTTTAGAAGTAATAAATAATCGATGATGCCTTTGGACGCTTGGGACGATTGACAATTTATGGAGTTTTTGCTGTTTACTGAACGGTAAATCAAACCTGCTGTATTGTAATCTTATAACATAACTTTTATGAATGGATTTTATGTCGTTTTCAAGCTAAACATCCTTTTGATATGTCAAAGATAATTCTTTATAACTCTAGAGAAATGGAAACGTTTAAGTGAAAATGTGGAATCGTTTTAATAATGAACAAAAGCATTCGTTTCATTCGTTTTGTTTTATTCAGTCTGCAAGGCGAACACGTAAAAGGAAAAGCAAGACTCTAGCTTCGCGAGAAAAACATCCGTTCAAATATTCATTCAACACGTCGCGACCGAAAACCGAACATTCCCTAATGATATGCGTATACAGACATAATTCTTCTGTCGTACGTATTTTACAATTTTCCCGCGTTCGGTGTTGCCATAACAATAATAATATATTCACGGCCCTGGTGATTTCCGGACGTGCCGTAAAAATAAAAATCACGGCGTCTCGGGGAGAGGGTTATCTTGGAGTTTTCGGGAAAGTTAAAATTAGATAAGGTAATTTTCATTATCAAGTGACAGATAATTTTAGGAATGAACGCAGAAAATGTAGAGTAATTTTCAATTTAAAATGTAATTTCTTGTTACTTCAAGAAGAGGAATTTGAGTTTGGAGAATGTCTAGCTCGCCTTTGGAATTTCACATATACGCGAAATGTTTTATTTTAAATGGGAAACTTGTACCAAAGAGAAAAACATCATTCCATGTTTGAATAAGGCCATTTTTAAACATGGCTCCACAGCAAAGAGAACGTGGAGTATAAGATGGATTAAATTTTTCGGCGCACAGACGTGACACTCGTATTGAAATAAATAATGTACACGATGCTTGTGAGATAACGTATTCTTTACGCATATTTAATATCATACTGTTTTAAGAAAAGCTGCAGCATAAAATAGTTTACAAGGATAGCTCAAGCAAGAGTCGTTATAGGGTCGCAACCGACCACAAATAGACGTCAAAAAACTAGGGTCCCGAGTATAGGGCCTTTATGTCTCACCAGGGACACATAAAGGTGCGGAGGCCCTAACCCTATCGATGTGACCCGCTGATGGATGGCACTATCACAACCCTACGTGTCCTTCTGTTTCTCTTCTAGTTGTTTATTTATTTTATGCGTTGTTTATGTGCGAAAGTGAATGCGCCTACATTGTGCTTTTTCAACTTGAGTTATTTCCATACAAGGTTGTATGTGCCGCCGCCTTTTCAAATGTCGACCGGACTGTGGAATAGCTGTTACGTTAAAATATTAATTTGGTCTGGACCTCTCGACTAAAAAGTACCGCATACCTTTAATTGAAAGACACCTGTCAATTTTCGCCGAATGTCACGAACATTTTTCCATTCAAGAGTTCGTATAAAGAATTCAAACGGCCAATTCGGGAGTAACCGCGACAGGATCGCCTTAAATTATGCAAATCTGTAATGGACAGAGCGGTCGACGTTTTAGCTGACTGATATAGTTTTTTATGCGATAACCGCGCGATTTCACTCGGAAAATGTGTAAATTGAGATCAGAAAAATGCTGGAAATTCAAACGTCATTGTTGAACATGAATTGTAATTGTGTCGATTTGCAGTTTCCGATCTATGTTTTATTCAAAATTCAAATTGACAGCACTGCGCTGAATTCCATTTCGTTTTTTAAATTCATACTTGGAAGCTTTCAAATCGAACATGAGCAAGGACTTCAAAATAGTTTAGAATTTGTATAACTGGCAGGTATTTGCATTCTCTTCTCTATTCAGAGTTAGTAGCTAGTGACGTGAATCGTCGAATAGAACAAAGCGCCAGTGAAGCGGTAAATAGCTGTGATACTAATCTGGAAGCCGGAAGAGCCGCGCTGACGGCCGTTCGGAAGCCACAACTGGGCTAGGAAATGAGATAGCTGTATTGTAGCTCCTAGTGTTCTATGCCAGCCTGATACCTGCTATTGATGGAATTGGGACGACGTGTGACATGTTTGGACATATTTAGCCGACTTCCCGAAGTTTATGATTGCTTAGTATCTAGCTATTGACGCAGATTGAATTGTTGCGGTCGATCATTCATTCCCTACGACCCTATAAACTATTTTGAAGGCACCCTTTTGCTATTTGTATATGTATTATTGATTTCGTCATGGGAATGACTCTATCATAGACCTTCTTCGCCATCTTTACGCCATCTTCCACAAAGGTAAACAAACTATTGGCTACTTATTCACTTTTACCTTTTCAACATCTTTTAGTCGCTCCAAAGCCTTTGAAGTTTATCTTGTTCTTCGTATTTTTTCTTGATTTTTAAAGAGTAAAAAAGCGCACAAGAAGTACTAAAGTGAACAATAAGGAATTTTGCATATCAATCCCAACATCAAAGAACACCGTATCATTAAATGAGACAAACCGGCGTCCGTACAATCAATTGTAACCTCTAAGTCCAAGATGGATGGTCTACATTTCAATGTTTCGTAAATCAGTGTTGCCAGGACGAAATAATAGTATCGAAACCGGCGCACGCGGCGAGTTCAAACGTTGACAATATATGTAAAATAAATGTAAAAGAGTAATATTCATGAGGTGCGCGGTACAGATGATGCTGAATGAAGTTAGGGGTGGTGTGGTGATGCGTAAGTACTTTTTAATACTTTAGCATAAGATTTATTCATAAAACAAGTTGATAACTTTCAGGTTTATACTTGTAGAACTACCTATGCTTCATGCTCATCATCATCAATAACCTTGATAAAAAAAATAATAATAATTATTAAAAAAAACTCTTCATGAGAATGAAAATCACAGCAGTTTAAAATATATCGATAAAGTGATAGTAAATATTTTCGTGACAACCCTATCCCGTGTCAATTCAGCTTATATTTTGCATACGCGCGGTGCAATAAATAACCCAAGGACAGTAGGGTTGACAAAAACGGCAGAAGCGGCGCATTGTGCCTCCATCACTGTGACGTTTTGACCGACAAAAAATGCGACGTTTTGGGGAAAAAAGTAGTTTTCGTATTAGATTTGTTTAAGTATTAAGGATGTGAATTGTGGTCGTGGATGGATTTTAGTCGACCGACGTAGTATTTTATATGACAGAAATCTAAAAAAAAAGTTGTATTTTTTTACATTTCTGTGAAAAAACTGTTATTTACACTTACATAAGTTAAGTCACAAATTTTTAACACCGATGCTCATAATCAGATGACATTCAATTTACATGGAATTTAAATGAAAACTGACAACTGGCATTAATTTATAAGTATAACCTTCGATTTAGAATTTAAAAAATGAACTGCGGAATCATAATTCATCTAAAAAAAAACACTTAATAAAAATAGAAATTGATTGAATCTAAACGAACAAAAAATAGTTAACTAAAAACTATCCGAAACGAATTCGATGCATAAATTAATCGAGTGTCGCATTGATTAGCGCCGCGAGCGAATAAATAATCGATACGTGTAGCGAATGAATCGAGTCGAAATGAATCGATACCCGAGTGTGTCGGTAAATTGGCTGCATTTACACAGATATAGCGTAATGATGGTTGACGATAGATCACCTAGACTGGTACCTATTATGCAGCTCGTGTGACGGTGTGATTAATAAATTGGGTTATATGTTGAACAAGGGGTCCACCCCAGGTTCACACGATTCAAAAAAAAAAAATTATACATTTTAACACACACACACACTTTGGGTAATACGATTGAAGTTTTCAAGTTATCTCTAACTTTTTTGAAAATATTCGATAGCAAGTTCATCAGGGATAAAGTGGGTATATAATGGTAAATTTTTGAAATCAGCTCAGTTGTTTCGAAGCCCTCTTCAATCTTAATAAAATATTTTCTCTTTAAAATATTAGTGTAGATAAACATCTAATACTACATAATTAATAAAAATTTTAAGTTACAGCTTAAAAATATAAATTAAAGACGTAAAACATAAATGTTTGCCATTAAAATTAGTATTAAATATACTAGAAGTTAAATTAATTTATTGTATAAAAATTATGAAACGTTAGAATAAAATTTAATTACTTAAGATTATAACTCAAGCGAGTTTTAATGAATATACTTATAGGCATTTGTGTACCTAAACAAAAAGATCTCAAGACTCATTGGGTAATGAGCCTTGAGATCTTTTCGTTTTGCATAGATACGGTAGGTACTTCAAAGATGTTATCTTGTGTCCTGTCTTGATATTACGAGTCTTCTTCACAAATCTATCTAATACAAAACAAACACAACAAAACCTCCGAAATCACTTAAAATAATAACATCAGCATTCAGTACCAACAAATCATTACCATCCCAATAAGCGATATCAATCACGTGTGTCGCCACATTATACCAACTACTTGATCACTAAGCATGCCGCGCGCGGCCCCGCATAAACAGCCGGGGCCCCCGGCTTGGGCCCACTGTTTATGTGGGGCCACGGGGCCAACGCTTGACAAATTCCGTATCTAACAGATATCGATGCAGCGTAAATCATAGATGAGTTATTGGTGTGAACGTGGCGTTATTTTATGAGGCGTGTTGCATTGTTTTTGATATGTGGTCGGATTTACATGCGCGGGAAACTAGGCGATACGTGTATCGATTATTGATGGCAACACTGAAAAGGAGAACGCTGTCTGGGATGATTTAGTTTTTCGGTCATGTAAGCATAGGAAAGTACACTCCGCCCGTATTATGAAAGCAAATATAAAATATCGAAGTGCTGCCTAAAGACTTATTTTTGAGCTATGAAAGGTGTTTGTAATGAACAGTTTTATAATTTTTATAGTTATTTATAAAAAAACAATTGGTCATGCATGTTACATAATTTCGAAATAGCCGATTTAAAATGGCCACTATACCGCTGAAAATTTTGAAGGCGTCTCTTGTTATTTGTTATATCCACAAAGCTCCCCCAATATTTCGAAAAATCATTACAATTGTTATTGAAAGATACCAGGATTACATAACAACTAGGAGGGACGGAGGTATCTCGAAGAGGCGGCGCTGGCAAATATTTGAACATTCCATTCCGCCCTATGTTTGCCTGGTACTGGTAGCGATACCGAACTGAAGCCTTGGTATGTTATTAACAAGATTCTTGAGAAATTTAATTTGGTGCGCAGTTCCGATTTGAATTCTTTAGCTTGGAACTTACTCCAGATCTTGCCAGCTCAGTAGAATTTGCTCGTTTAGTATTTTGCTCACTTGAGGTCATTTCGATATCTCTGTAGCGAGATGCAGAGGTTGCGTGTTCGATTCCCTCCTTGGGATGATGTTTTTACGAGCATGCGAGCAAATTTTTACTTAACCCTCAAAAACATAAAATATTGGCTATAAGTTTATTTGTAACTTACTGTTTTTGGAATTAAAGTTCCCCTTAGGTCCCTCCCTTAGGTCAATAGTCAGTCAGTCCAGTAAAGTTAGGTAAAGTAATTTAACAGTAGTGAGAATGAAAAATGAAACATTTAAAAGCTTTTAAAAGATTCAATGTCCATCGAAAGTTTATATAAATCGTTTGAATTCCTCTGGACACTTTATATGCTTTTTCGCATAGGTACCAAGAATTGCATAAGCCCTTTTACCTACCTAGCGAGTCTTATCCAATGTCACCTATCACTTTCAAAACATCATCCAAAACAAGCTCTCACACCTTACAGACCGGGCGTGTCTCCTACACGTTCCTGGGCGCCTGGTACCACGCCAAAGCTCTGTCGTCAGCGGAGCCCGAGGGCAGGGGCGGAGCGCCCGCCCTCACACGCGACCCTTGTCCTGAAGGTAGGTACGTTGATAAATTGATCGAGAATGCTTCCTGATTTTGATGAGATTTCTGATAAATTACGCGTCGCAATTTGAGAGCTTGGAGAGCAAATTGGGGGTAGTCAGTGATCAGTTGTTTGAGGTCAAAGGTTTTCAAAAGAATCTTGTTCCATCAAGTGTAAAATGTCAATGTTTGAGGTTTTACAATCAGATAAATGTCAGTTTTAGCTTTTGCATATATTATGTATGCAAAAGTATGCAAAAGCTTAGACACGGCGGCGTAACGTTTTAAATTTTTAGTTACATAGAAATAATCGTGTTTTTGAAATACCTATGTTTTTATTTCTGCCAGAACTATTTCTGAATTAAAATTAGCTAACACTCCACCCCTTAAACGAATAATGTCATCAACTCGATTTTCTCGTGCATCGCACACCAACAAACATCCTTACCGTCGTCTATAAACATATTAGTTACCATTTCGTTTTTGTTACAACACAAATATCCAAGAAGTTGACTTAACACGACCTAAAATTAACTTATCAAGCGTCATGTCACCATAATCCTTTTTAACACGACACAGCCATGTCCTAATCCGTGTAATCCCGTCCTATCCTGCTCTAAGACGTAACGGAACATGTCTTCCCGGATTGGGCATCGGAATGGCATTCGATAAATCAGCCCGATCGACGGACCTTGCCTTAAATAATGACTGCTCTGCTCTGAACCACAATCACGAGCATTGGACCGAGACTACTGCTAATGAACGCGTTATTGTGCTTAGGAATGCTGGTGTTTTCACATTGAAAAAAAATTCGGGAGTTATATTCTTGAAGGAAATCAATCTATGCTGATTTTGAAAAATTGAGTTTCGAACAAACTTTTTCCTCTATGTATTTCAAACTTCTGGATACTTGTTACTTTTTGATGTGAGATTCTAAATTCAAATATTTCTTTTTTTGTCCATGGAGTAGAATAAAAAAGACATAATAGTAACTCAAAAAAAATATTTATGACGAGGGAAAATGATTTTCTGAACCTTAACTTCGATCTATTGGTAGTGATGTTGTAGTAGGTACCATATTTAAACTTTTGATACTGATTCATTTCAATGCCAACTTAAACTTAGAAGCAAAGTTTTCCACTAATTGGATGAGTGGTATCTTTCTTAGAATCAGGTAATGGAGTGTAAATTATAAGCTTAGCTAATGTATATTTGGATGAATGCTTATGTAGCTGAAAGCACCCATTCATTAAAAGCAAAAAGCCAGAAATTAGAAAACAATCACATTGTTATTTTGTTACTCAACTCACGAATGGTCGACAATTACAGAGCACGGGCCGAAAACGAGTTGAAAGTTTTTTTTCTATCCCTTCCCACGCGCAAAGCTCCGATAATTACAGGTTTAGTCTGTAATAACACACCGCTTCAATAAAATTGTATATCATTTATTTTCCCGCGAATGCTTGATGATTAGCGCGGCCATCTTGTGGGCGTCACACCCGAAGGCGACACGATCTCCGATTCCATTTTCAAAAACACTAATCGCAGCACGCGCTCTAACAACGCAAACGTGTGTTTTTCAAATTGGGAACGAGCGTCCTTCCGTTATTACTGGGGGATTTGACTACTGTCACTTCTGACAGTGATTGACGTTCATAAATACCGGAAGTCAAGTGCGAGCTTGTTATTCACGAATACGGAGTTTCAGTGGTTACCCGAGAGTTTCAGTTGAAATGAAATTCGCTGGAAGATTTCTTTTTAATTGAGGAGTATCTGAGTGCATATTGAAACGTCGGAATTGTTCTTTTGCTTCTCATTTTCGGCCAGTAGCCAATATCCTCCACGTCAGGGGTGAGGGACAGCTTCAGATGAAATAGGCACCACCGCCTGTTTTACCAGGAAATAGAATTGGAATTTTCAATTTCATTTTTGTTACTTTGTTGCAAATGGCCGCGCTGAGGCTCGCAGATGGAAAACGGAATTTTAATCACTTTTTCGTAAATAAAACAGATTTCGTATGCCGAAAACATTATTTGGTGTTTGGTATGGTATAAAAAATGTTGATGGATTCGCATAGAGTTATAGAGGAGGCTATTAGGTGACCGACATTATTTGAGTCGACGAAAACTCTTAGATATCGCACGAACAGGAGAAAATTTCTATAAATGCAAGCCATAAGGAAAAACAAATACATTCAGGCTTGTTTAACCTAAACCCTCGCTTGGCTGGCAGTGGGCTGACCCCATATCAATTATTAAAATCTGATTCCAGATTGGCTCTTACTTCGTCCATTATTAAATTGGCTCGAAAGTTAAAACTTTCAACAAAATGAAATCCAACTGCCGACCGCATCCGAAAGTTTAATCCAAGAAGCGAACGGATCATTCATATTCATAGTGCGGGCGGTGCTTTCACGAAAATGGCTCCGTACTCCGTGTTCTAGGAACACTGGGATGAGATGCATGAATATTAACGCGCGGGTACCAGGGCGCTATAACTATATTAGAGGTAGCCCCGTACACTGCATGCCAACGGTAGGGGCACGTTTGAAGTTGCTGCGCCGAGCTCCGTTCTGAAATTTGACATTTTGACAGCTCTCCGACGTCGGCCGCCTTTCCCCTTCGCACCCACCCACGGGGTAGCTGCCATCCCGCTCCTACAATAATAACATTACCTATATGAGATTCCTGTTTCTGCTACGTCTGACTTCTGATGTGAATTGTTAATGCATCGGTAATTGATATTATAATTTTGATAGACCATTTTGTTCTAATGGCGGTATGTGAGAGCATCTTTGTTGGATGTTAAACATGTCATGCGATAGCTTTTATGAGGGATTTGATGGGGTGAGTGTTTCGCTTTAATGTGCCCGTAATAGTGGTGACTGCGTTGAAGACGTAACCACGAAACTAATTAGCAATTTCTTTGAGAAAATCTTGAAAAGACATGAGTTCTACAATGAGTGCTCCTGTCAGCGCGCCGCTAGACACGTGTGACAGTTTAAATGGAAGACCACCGACATTGACAGACAGGAAGGACGCGGGAAATGTAACTTTTAAACGACATTGTCACTGAAATTCAAAAAGAGAACCTCGAAGTGTTAAAAGACGTTGAAATCAGCCGACAGAGTACACGTGCTGACTAATCAGTGTCTAGTCTGAAGTTGGAAATAAAAACAGTAGACAAAACGACGAAGCTGTCAATCCTTTTACGGATAAAACCTGTATTTAAAGCTTAAAATAGCGCGGCACAGGTTGCTAAATTCACACTATTCGGAGAGCTGGCGTGTCTGGGAAATAGGGGAAAATAGGGAAAAACGGGAATCTTTGTTCTCGATACGGACGTGTTGATTGAATATTAGATAGACACGGAGCTCGTCGGCGTGAATCTAGCAGCTTTACGCGGGTAAAAAGAGTCGCGAAGCCTCCTTTCGTATGCAATGTAGAGTTAAACCTACTCTCTGTATGAATAGATATGAGTAAGTTACCTGTTGTTTTTATCGGGTTATTCTTGTAGGTAATGACGGAAACAAGTTGTTGAAAAGCCATCCATCATAATTTTATTTATCATCATTATGATTTACGGTTTTCGACAAAAAGTTTAGTATACCTTACTAAGTTGTTGTATTTTTGGCCATCGATCTAACCTTTTTTCCCAAACGCACGCACAGGCAGGTAACAAAAAAAGAAAACAAAAAAATCATTTTTCGAACGAACGAGAACAGTTAAAGTGCATCGCGGTTTTATTCGCGAGATATCGCACGTAAACATCAAATTTTATTGACATTCGCGCCGCGTGTGACATTTTTTTGCACTGTAGTGTATCTTTACTTTTTTGCAGAGATGATAATATTTATTTTCACAAAAGTATGCCTCACACAGCTTACAGAAATGATTATCATAACTCCGACTGCAGTGTTCTTTTTTCTAAAAATTGTAACTCAGTTGAAATCTTTGTTAGGTATTGTGCCTTACGCATAAACTAAGTAGGTAGGTACATAATAAGTAACCACTACCCAGTTCTATTTACGGCTTCGCACATTTTTCTCCGTGATGTGATGAAGTATAATAACGATTAGTTAAGTGATGGATTATTAATGACTAAACATTATTTAATCCTTACAAAATCGCAGAACTTAACAAACGTCAATTTAGGATAAATTTTAATCGCGTCACGTCACAAGGTACCAGGCAAACATAAATCGACAAGAGCACAAAGCTTTGATACAACAAAGTGCGCCCCCAGGCTAGCGTGGCAAGAACGCGCCTAATCAAACGGACTGGTTTCACTTTGTTCCTAGTTTCTTTGAACTCCTAGCGAGGTATGATAGCCTTGTACCTGCTGGGTAGAAAACAGTATCTTGGAAAATTTATGTAACTAAAGAGTCGTTATAAATGCTAGGAAATTGAAATGCGAAAATAACAAAAGGTTTATTTACAATTACAATTCAATAAAGTGGAAATGTTTTTCTAAATACCATGCTTGTTTGAATGCGAATAAATTAATTTGGCTTAGAGGTATTCACATAGTGTACACTAAGTGACACATTTTAGGTGTTCCATTTTCAAAACTACATAATGTAGACCAGTGTACACTATCGAAGAAAACGCCCTAACTTCTACGCACGTTCAAAAAGGGACACATTTATGTATGTGCGACTTACTATAATTTTCTCTTATCTTTCAAACCTACAATGTAACTGCTTATCTCAGTTCTAAAACAGAAGATTTGACATAACAAGACATTAATTAAACTAGAACAGTGTCTTGTGAAGCATTGTAAGGCCGTGAGCACACTAGACGAGCGATAAACCCAATCAACGTACGAAACATAAAGAGGCGTGCTCACTGGCAGAATTCACGACCACATTAACAATACGCTGTTACGGCGTGAGTGTGCCGCAAAGTTGGGAGATAGCGATTCACTTGTTTTTCAGGTTTATTAAGTTGAATTTTTCAAGTGGGTCTTAATTTATTTGCAAGAGACACAATTTGATTAATTTTGCCGCCTATCTACATTAAAATCAGTAACTACCAACTCTACACTACTAACAAATTTTACAACAATATCAATAAGGAATTATTGAGAATTTTTTATTCTATTAAAGACAGGAAAATATTTTGTTTGTCTATTGATGACTGGAAAGACAAAAATAGCCAAACAAAAATAGAGAAATTTACTCTTTCAAATTACGCATTCATCCACGAATTGCTGATTTCTCTTGGTATTTTAAAAGTTATTTCTGATTTCCGCTTCCGCCCGTAATATACGCCAAGCCCCCGTCGTCCGATAACCCTGTCAGCGGAGTGACGGAGTGGTGCGGTTATCGTGCACCATTGTCCGCGCCCATTGTGCGCCCCCTTCGACGTCTTCATGCGCCGGTGTGCACACTGCCTTATAGCTACTAGCTACTGTTCTGTTGTAAAGCTAGTAGCTCGAGTTTCTGATATTTTACGGGATTTAATTGTTTCTTTTTGCGCTCGGCTTGGTTTTATTATAAGGTCTACTCTACCTTATAACCTTTAGCTACTCTACTTTTGCTAGCTTTCTAAGAAGGTAAGTACTAAAAGTTTCTAATACGTGACGGGACTTAATTATTTCTTTTTTGCTATCATTTCAACCTTTGTGCACACCTTTGTGCATACTAGAAGTTCTTAGATTACAGATTTTTATTAGAACACCATTCGCGTTTTCTACATCTAGTGTGCACAAGCCGTATTTCACCTTTTTTTAAAGAAATCATTATATTTCTTTGAAGAACGTGTGCCTCACACAGAGCTATTTTTCAAATTTCGAACGCAGTCTTATTTTAAGCTCCTTCTGTAGAGCGCTGGAATATCCAAAGACAAGGAAAACTCGCTACTAAAATAATGACAGTTAGGTATCCATTTCAACAAACAAGAAACTGTCAACACTACAAATAGTTCTTACTTTGAAAATAGGTTTGTTATCAGATACTAAGTTAGCAACAGAAGACGTCTGATTGGCTGGACGCCAGACGGATGTCTTCTATGATTGGTCCGAATATTCTGGGCGTATTAGGTATTTAGTAACTGTTACGTGCACTAGAATGGAAACACTTGGAAGTGGAAAAGCGAAGACTGTAGAATATTTGGTAAGATCTAGAATAAATTAACTTAATTTATTAAGTTTTAAGTCGCGGAAAATATGTCATTGCAAGAGAAATAACAGCTCATCGTATTGCATAAAATGATTTCTTAAAAAAGTTACATATTTTGCGCAATTCACACACACACGCACACACATACACACACACACACACACACAATGTAGAAAAATATGTACGTTGATCAAAATAAAACGTATTTTTTTTACAATCAGAGTCATGTTCGATTGATTATTTTTTTTTGAACAATTGTTATCGATTTTTTAGTTGTTGCTTAACATTTTTATTATTCGCAGATTTTACTCAGGCATCTCAATAACTTTATTTTTGAAATCAGCATATTTTATTGAATAATTTTGAATTATTTCTGATGTTTTATTTCGAACTTAGTATATTAGTCATCTGGTACCCAAAACACCAGCTCTTCTTAGCTTGATGATACTGTGTGGATTGTCCAGCATTATTTATTTATTTATTTATTAGTTACGCGGGTGAAACCACGGACAACTAGCTAGTAGCTCCATATACCTATCTTGATATATTAGCCTAACTTAATATTTTTGTTGATATAGTGCATATCGCCTCGCACTCTTCTTCGAGTAGTCGGGTAACTTGATTCGTAACGCAGTTGGTTACCGCGTCCCTTACTGAGGGATGGTAGTGGGTTCATGTCCCGAAACACAAATATTTTGGGTTATTATTTAATTACTTACCCTGCTTATCCACTCACTATAAATCATAGCTCAAGGTCTCAGCACACCATAACCATTAGCGACTGAAACTACGCTAAGCGCTCTAAACGTTATTCAAATAGCATTTTTAATGCGAGAGAAGTCAGGTGCGATTTACTACTTACGGCTAGACTGCACAATTTACCCCCCTTCTGTCCCCGATGGGGGGTGGGATAATGTTGCAGTCGGCAACTCTAGGTTTCATATTTTTGCTTGTATAGGATGATTCAATTTTTTATTGAACATTTGGTGATATACCTAAAGATTTTTTCAAACTGTTAGGAAAAGAGCATTTTGGTAGAGTGAATAAGTAATGAGTGTGTTTTATCCGGTTTCAAAGAGAGGAGGTATCCAATGCGTTACAGAATTTTTATATATATATTTACGTTACTCAATAAAAAAATTTATCAAAAACCCGATTTCGATGGTTCTTATGCACACGAAAAATTACATTCTATAAAAAGTATAGAATAATCCGTATGTCCCTGACAATTTGTATAAAGAGATTACAATTTCTTTATTTAAATTTAAGCAAACAGTGTAAATATTCTGTAGTTTGAAATCAAGTACTTTTGTGAAAAATATCAAAATATTAACTTATGGCTGCGGCCTAACAGGAAACCATGAGTGAAAGACGTAAAACTAATGATACACGCTTTGTAAAATTTAAACGTTGAACTGAATCCTAGATCAACTTAACCATAAACCTGCTAAGTATAAGAACTTACAAGATGGGCCTAAACACCCATAAGTCAAACCCTCAACCCTTCCACTGCCGCCTAAACGTCCCACCTGGGACCGTCCGGCCAATTATTTAAAGTGTTAAGTTTAAAGAAGGAGGTGCATTATGAAAATGGCCTCCCCCCCCCCCCTTAAAGGGGGGATGCGACGGCAGGTCTTGCAGGTTAAGTAATTGTTTTGAGACGTCTAGGAATCCGATGCTGAAGTATTGGTAGTTTTTTAAAGGCAACCATTTTGTTTGCCAATTTATGAGCTTTTAGCCTTCAAAACTATTATTTAAAAAAAAATAATTCAGAAGATTATGTTTTAGAAAATGTCTTTGAATGACTAGTTTCTGCTTGCTGTTTTGGGGATAAAAAGTAGCTTTTAATAATTAATTGTATAAAACTACATAATGTATATGAGGAGTGCACGATTCGTTCATTAGTTTTGGCGTAAAATGATAACAACCATCCAAACATTCATATTTGTAATTACTTTCAATTAAATTAGAGGGATACATGTTCTTTTGCCAGCATCATCATCAATACCAGTCCACAGCTGGGCAATAAGCTACCCCTTATGACGTCACAGAGATCTGTCAATGCTAGCAATCAGAATGTCCAGCATCTCATAATATTTTTTCTGACGCCTTAGATGTTTTATCCCGTTAACTATTGTAATTTTATTTATCAATAAATGACTTTATTCTTTATGTTGTTTTGAATTATAAAACTTCGATTCAAGCGAAGTTTAATTGGGTAACTTAGAAAAATGTTCGAGAATTTGTTGAGTTTATTTTTAATCTCCATCCAGCATTATCAAAATTGAGCAGCACTCTGGTACATTTAGCGGATTTCCAAATATACCAGCGGTTTCCACAAATCCGCTCTGACAGGCCAGCGGATATAGTCCATTACATAAACAGCTGGTGCACATCTGACTTTGAAGGTTAATTTCTGACTGAAGATGACGATGACAAGATTTTTAAAATTCTAACTTCGGATAATTTAAAAATGCAATCAAGCGTTGATTGGTTGAAATGTAAGCTTATTTTGTAAGTCTATCGAAATTGAACTGAGATTAGTATAGATTATTATAATTGAGCCGTTATTCAGGTTATTTGCAGTAAGGCACGAATTCCTCGTGGGAAAAAAAATATTTTGCCTTAAACTAAAAAAAAGTCCCGTTTTTATACGAATTCATAGTAATTTTGTACCCACTTTAACAAATTAATGAAACTTCATCAAATTTACGAAAAGTTTGAAAAAACTAATCTGAATTAAGATAATATAATATTGTATTTTATTTTTAAGTATAACATAAAATATCTCAACCATTTTAAAAACATCACGGCCTAACTGATAATTAAATTTTCTGAATAACTTTTAGTACTTTTTACAAGGTAGGCCAAAACGATAACATTAAGTGAGAATTTGAACAAAGCCGTCATGATTATTCTAACCCTAACCTACCGACTAACAAAACCTAAGTACCCCAACATTTTAGTAGCTAGTGTCTGCCATTTTGAATCAGGTGATCTAGCGATTCTCGACTGTCTATGTCCAACCAATTCCAGTAATGGCGCTTAAAGTTTAGTTATTCTGGAGTTGCGGACCGGCGCGGAAGAATCCTGAGCTATACCGAGAGGGAATACCACGAGTAATGGCTCGCTGTGGACACACTGTCGCAAACTACGTATATATAGTTGGTTTTATTTAAAAATAGTGGTTTTTAAAAAAAAAATTAGGTTTTCATGCGGTAACCTAATTTTTAAAAAAATATTCCATTGCCTGTTCATCATGGAAAATGTAGGATTCTTGTAAAATAATTTTTAAAATCGTTCAAGTAGGTATTATTAAAATTGATTAAAGGTATGATACAGAAAAACGTTTAAAAAATTAGTAACAATTTCCAGTTATTATCGGGATAAATAAAAAAATTGGAAAAATTCTCATTTAAAAAAAAAATGATATCGCCGCTTATTAAATAGATACTCACAAACCACCTGTCACTCACCTGTAACAAAACAAAATTTAATTAGACAAATAATGAAACAAAATGGATCCCCAACTTACGCATAACAAAACAAACAATTCCACTCAAAACAAGATCTCAACAATATCCTCAATTACAAATAACGTACCTTAATCCAGTTCACATTGTCTCCCCCATTGATAACCAAATTGCCATAAATCATTAAACTCAATCTATTCAGGCTGTTTTTATCTCGGCACTATCGCATGGCTCGAGGGTATGCCGGCAGTCGGCATACGGGGTTGGGGTCAGGCCTGCATAATTCTACCAGGGGCCCAGATAGCTGGGGCTTAGCTAATCAGACGATTAAACCCGGCAGACGATACCGATCGGCTGACCACCTCCGGATCTCTGACCGCCTGGTATCTACCCTTGAGATTCACCGATAATCCTGGGCTTTTCCTTGGTCCATTTGACGTTTAGGATTAGTTTGGGCGATTTGAATAATAAACTTAATGTCATTATTGAAGGGTAGGGGTAGCTGAAGTTTTAAAGCTAATGTGTAAAGCTGTCATTAACTTACACAGCCAAAAATATTGCTGTCTGATATGAGAATTAAAAATTGCTTTAATATTGAAGGCAAAACGCGTGTTAAATTTAATAATAATTAATTACAGAAGCTACCCTATTAATACGGTAGCCAATTATTTAAATCCTAAACCAAGCACAAAATAACGTGAAAATAGCATTTCAGCGAGAACAACGTGAAAATAGCAGGTTCGTGAGCTAATAACTCATCCGGGTAAATAAACATTACCTATCAGAGGGAGGCAGTGCTTGTCTATGCTAATGTGCCGGGTATTGGCGGATTAAACTTAAATAAATATTAAATACCCCGAACGGGGTCATTGGGGACTGTTTGGGGTGCGAATGTATTTTCATAATTAATCAAGAAAAACAAATTCCGGTGGCTTTAAAACATTGTAAGTACTCATTATATTTTATTTTAGAATGTATGCTTTTGTTTTGGTTTTTAAACTAAAAAATAAGAATAATGTAGATTCCTAAGTTTCAGAATATAAATAATACCGTCACTTTGTCCAACAGAAAACTTACAGAATTTTCTTCAAAAACAACTCCCAACTTATTTGCGTATTAAGCATATGATTAAAGTTGGTAACACTCGTAAATTCGCCTCTACCAGAATAGGTTAGAATTTTTCCTCCAAGGAACTTGCAGCAAGTAATCTAAAGTTCGGTTCCAAGGCAGCAGAAGCTATTTAGATGCACATCTTAACTCGGCCGTATATCTAGATTGTGAACTTTCCCGGGCTATTTCCACGGAGCTAGCAAAGTGTTTCCGCTGGGTTTTTTCCCGAGTGTGGAGGTAATCCAATGAGTGGTAAATAGTAGTTCGCTCGATTCAATAATTGAACTGTTTGAAGTTTTTTGTGTATAAACTGGTTGGGGAACTTTACTCATTGTATAAACAAAAAATCTGTTTTGTGTTTCAGGAGTACTTTTTATTCATCGTAGCCTTTTATTCCGTTGTATAATAAAAAGTAGGCAGTAGTCTAATTTCTTTGTTAATAAAGGTAAAATCACAAAAATATATAGAAAAAAGTATATAAGACATTTTCTACTTCAAATATTCTTAAACTAATGGCTATGAAAAACACATTTTAGATGGGTCTAGTAAGAATTAAAACAGAATAGAGTTACGTCAGATCTTCTCAAACGTGTAAGTTTCAAATGAGTCAAGTATACCTTAAAAGGGTCTCCGTGACCCCTGAAAAAATATCCAAAACAAGACCCCTTAAAAAGTAAAACACGGGTCCAAGCTACCTTCCATAAGTTGAAGGGTTACATTATATATTCATACGGAACACTTTGACTGTCCGTCCTCAGCGAGATGGACTGACGGACCGAAACAATGAATTTTTAAAATGGCCCCTCGATTGGACTTTGTACGTTTGTATTACTTTTTCGCATAGTGAATAACTATGGAAGGAACAAAATTTTAAGGTGAATGGGGAAGTCATTTAGGTCGAACTGTGGACTAAATTACATACATTATGGGACTCTTCTTATTGGTATTCAGTTGGATGAGTTGAGAGCTTTCTAGAATGTTGGAAAAAGCTAACTGGTTCTTGTGTTTGTATATTCTGTAAATACTGGCAAATTAGGCACTAAATTGTATTTAATTTCAAATTTCACGTTCTTTTAATGGTTTTGGACGTATTTCAAAATACTCGTATGATAGATACGTAGGTATCTACTTCTATATTTATTCAAAATATGATAGATACGTAGGTATATTTACTTCTTTTTTTTAGTGAAAAAAATTTGTAAATTAAACATTATAAATACTAGAAAGCTTTTTAAAATAGCCGATCATAATATAGATCAACGGATAGAAAGAAAAAACAATCGAACATTACTAAAATATATCAGTTATTATAATAATTGCACGTTTCCATAAACAGTCGGATGGAAATAGATAAAATGTAAGTATTTAATCGTTATTAATTGACTATCGCTAGAGCCATAATTATATTATAATTAAAAGGTATAAGTTGTACGTTTGTAGATCCGAACAGGTGCATAGTGAACAGATGCTTTCGGATGTATACGCAACTTTGTAGTTTTTTATAGATTTTTTATCACAAATAAACGAACACAAAGAATGCAAGTAGGTTTACTTAGTACTAGTATAAATTATTTTAATCCTTAGTAATTACCCTTTATATAAGAAAGTAATTAATTAAATATACTTAATGTAGTAAAATTAACATAATAAATAGGATAATGAATACAATCCACACAGCATCATCTATCCCCGAGCTAAGCAGAGCTACAGTATCTCTGCTTAGCTCGGGGCCAGATGATGCTGTGGGTACTGGATGACTACAATAATAATATTTTATATTATATATATTATTATAATTATATTTTGTATAATATTTTTCATCAATAAATTTTAGATTTTTGTTAATAGTTATAATAATATTACAGGATTACATTATAAAAATATCAAAGTACTTTATTTCCTGTACACCTTACAGGACTCTTGGACATGTCACAAAAAACAAATTATGTATAAATGATGTATTAATTTACGTTTTTGCGATGCTATGAGGCACTTTTTTCTTTCTATTGTCCAACGGGATAATATCCCGTGACATATTATGTCAACCTAATAGACATTTTAACATTTTTCATTTTCAACTCATTATAGTTCGACATTTTCGGTATCAGTTGAGCGACTCTCAAACTCAAACGAGTTTTCGATCCAAGCATGCGTACGCGCATGTCACGCATGCAAGCCTTTGTATTGTGTTTCATACATATGAGACCTTCATGATACGTAAATGATACCTCCTTATCATTGATACATCTTAAGTTATGTTGGAGGCTGCTAAGACATTAAGGTTGATTTTTTTTTGGTTTTATATTCATTTATTCTCAAAAAGACAAATTATGTCACTTACACGAGAACAGGATTCTTAGGTTAAGTATAGATAGATACATAGGTTGTGGTCGTTCAATAACTAACTCATTTAGTGTTTCATTTGATAAAAAGTGAGTCAATTTTGCGGTCAAAATCTTGATTTCGAAGAGTTTTTTTTACTGATAGACCTCCGTTTGACCACGATCTCACCTGATGGAAAGTGAAGATGTGGCCGACGGTGGATCACGCAGGTCTAGAAGACACCTATTCACTAGTTAGATAGTGTTAGTAGGGAATATTGTTTAAAAGGAATCAATGACAGTATCGCTTTGCCATTTGCTATTTACAAACCTAACTAACTGACCAAACTTATTTAAACTTATTTAAAGTTTTTTTTGTACCTAGTTAAGTTTTCTTGTGAACCAAATAAATGATTTTCTTTCTTTTCTTTAATTTTTACGTTTTTGGTCAGAGACGACCTCTGTGGCGCGGTGGGCGAAGGTCCGCCTGCGACGCTTGAGGGTTCGATTCCCGCCTCGGGACAAATGTATGTACGATCTGCAGATATTTGTTCAGAGTGTTTTGGTCATTTTCTATGTATGATAAAAAATATCTTTAAATGTAATAATATTGTATTATGTATATCAGTCATCTAGTACCCATAACACAAGCTCTGTTTAGCTTGGGGCTTGATGATGCTGTGTGGATTGTCCAGCATTATTTTATATTATTTTTTTACCAATTGACTCAAGTTTGTGACGTTTACAAGTACTTACGAGACACAAAAAGCATTTTAAGAATTTTTTGGGTCAACACAAGCACATGGTTCTCATAAGCAAAGAGTTAGCTATCCATTTATAGCTAGAAAACAGCTAAAAGACAGTCCTACCAACGTAAATAAGACTCGAAACGCTATAAGCTATAAGTTACGTTTGCAATATCCACGGAAAAATCCCGAGTTTGATTAATGCATTCACTTGTCATGGGTATATTAGAACCCTTATGTCACTGTTATACAGGGTGTGTGAAGAGAGAACGAGTGAAAACTCTTGCTTAAATTCAAGCAAGATTTTCTTCTAGCGCCTTTAATGCGCTTTTAATTTTGGCGTAAAATAAACAAACGCATATAGTATAAATTATCTTCTTTTTTTAGGCATCAAAGATTTTCGTTTTCATCGCAAAATCATCATCTAATCAGTAAAAGTTAAAAGGCCTTCCTAAAATTGTTTCAGTATAAATATGTTGTATATGGAAACATATTTAAAAAAAATCGCCAGAAATAGCACTAAAAAACTAAAACGGTAATAAGTAAAATTCATCTAACAGCGTAAAGTATCTAAAAATATATTAAAAATCTTGTGCAATTTTTAGTGAAGAGTGAAACACACACCCTGTACTCGTATAACCGTTATAAAGCCTCTACATCAGGAGGAGGTACAGAAAATCTAGGGTATATTAAAAAGGGCCGTTTGTACCCTATTTATGTGACACACCTGTGTGCCAGTTATTGTGATAAGGTAATATGCACGTATTTTAAGAAACTCAGTACTTTATGGCTCTTAAAATACCTAAGTTCACACTGAGTAGTAGATTTTTTACAAATCTATAAAACTTCTTAGAAAGTCAGTATTAATTTTAATTTGTAGATTGAAGATGGAAAACTTTTCAAACATATAGGTACCAATCGATATTAACATCATCGATATTAACACAAAAAGATGGCCATTAATAACATAAATAATGAATCTGGTAAATAGTCGCCTGGAATAAATCGCTATAAGCGATTAAGGCCTCCAATTCCAGTGCCATCCTATAGAGTAAGTTTATTGTATTACCGATTTTTTTCTATTTACAAGGCTATGAAATAAAGATTTATAAGGTTTTGAAAAAAATGGTACAATCCAGTTAATATGATCGATCTAGTCTGTATCCTTTTATGTTGTTTATTAGAAAATCCAAAATCATAAAAAAATATTTAAGAACTTTGTATTACCAATTTACTGCATAGAAATAATCTTGTAAACAACATGAGCATTTTTGCCCGTTCTTATATGCTTTTTGCATAAATATAGTTATACTTAACATGTATATTATCTATAAATAACTTAAAATGAAAATAAAGAAGCAAGATTTATTTTTAAAGGAAAACTTATCCACTAAATCAAAATGCAATTACAGCTGACCACTACAAAATTTTCCTACCCCATCTCTAAACTTTACAGATATGAACTTATCTTAACGGGATCCACCCCTTAGGGGTACAAAGGGGGGTACAAAAGGGGTCAGACTGACCCGATGGACCCGATACGTAAAGGCCAATTTTGGTCAGTAACTACACCTCCTTTATGATACTTGTTCTTGTTTATACTCTCCTGGTACTTTCTTGAGATTTGATGGTGTTTTTGCGTCAGTTTGGTTATTTTGATGGTGTTGGCAAGGTGTCAGTGAAAGTTGGGAGAATATGGTAGTTTTTGGTAGTTTTTTGCTTACTTTGGTGCTTCTATGTTGATTGGATGAAGATATAAGGTATATTGGTAAAGTTTTAATGTGTAACTAACACGATGTCGCACGTGTCATTTACTTACAATATTTCTGTATTAACAGAAAAGTCTTGGAAAATCTTGTATGATTTAAGTAATTACTAGTAACTTTGACCTATTTTGACTGAATATAAACAATGGTCATTTATTTTCACAAAATCAAGATTTTTTATTATTACACCCCTCGTAGTCGAAGTAAAGTCTCTTCGAAATCGATTATGATTTGGGATAGATGTCATTATTGTCTATTCTACCGTAGAGAACAAAAACTGTGATAGAGAAGATGGGTAGGGTAATCTCTCTTGGTCTTATTATAGAGATATCTTAGACCACGTCTTAATTTGTGGTGAATAGCAAGTAATATGAAAATAAAATTCACTAATTTGCTTTTGAATTATATATTTTTTATTAATTGTATTTATTAGAAACATATTACTATTTGTGTTGACCAATTTGCTAACGCTAAACACAAATGGCATTCGAACAATGAAAAACTGTCAATTCTGCCTTCAAAATTAATGTACAAATAGAAATAATTCAATTACCTAATTATACTCGTATTTCCGCGAAACTTATTCTATTTCATAAATTTTTATTATTATTTAAACTATGACTACTAAACATTTTAAAATTCTATTTTGTTTAAATAAAGTTGTACTCTGTTTTACACATATAATGAATGTACATGCAAGCAAAACATGACATAAAATATTTTTTTAATAAACCACGTGTAAATACACCCCCTACTAGAAAGGGGGTAATCTTATCTCAAAAACAGCACTAACTTTACCTTCGAACAAACAAAACCGCATCACGAACAGCCCATCCTAAGCAAACGAATACGATAACCCGTAATCTATCCCGGGAAGCGAACCCGCTACCCTCGCAAACATAAACCCTTTTGAACTACCCAGGATCAGATTACTAAGTATTAATTATGCCAGGACCAATATTTTCGCGGATAAATATGGCGGACTCGAATAAACCTAAGTAGACCTAATATCTGGGGTCCAATTCTGCTAGTCAATAACTTTACTATGAAAATTATATAAGCATGTTTGTGATAGTGATCACTCTAAATGTATATTACGATTAATTATTAGACTAGTACGAATATTGTAAACCTATTTGTAAATAAACATTTTTATTATTATTATTCCACTTCATTTAATTATTTAACTCGTTAAAAAATAAATTTTTTACCATAGAAAATACAACAAAATTAAATAATGTATTATTATTATTATATTGTTTCAGAACTTCTTCGTCGTAACTTCTTTCAGTTGTCGTAATGTTCATTCTTTTCGAGCTTCAACAATAAGACCGCCATTTTATGTTAATTGCGGTTTCACACGCGGTAGCTTTGATATATAATTTGGCTAATTTCTGTTTGATTGTAGGTACAAGGGTGGTTTAAATCTAAAAAATAGAAATTCTAAAAAGTATTTCTGTATTTTTGTACCTATTTCATTTATATTCCGTGCGTAGATAGATAAATGCGAAGATGAGTGCCTTATCATGCAATGGTACTTTGTAGATGCTTTTTAGAAAATTTTTGATATATTTATCTTTAGAGAGCTTTATCAAGATTACTACTAGTACTTTTGTTGGATTGTTTATTATATAATAGTCTAATACAGAAAAAAAAAATTTTTTTTGTCAATTATATGGCAATTGTATATTACATAATAGTCTAATACATTAAAAAAAAAAATATATCAATACGTGGCAAACCTAACATGGGCTTCAAGTCACTGGTAACCAAGTTTTATACTGTACTATATTGAATAAATGGTCTATTATATACATGTCTATATCCCTACTGTAGGCTATGGAGTAAAGACTTATCTTAGTAGCTAATTTAGGTCTTTAAAGCTCTTTACACAAAAAATCGCATTCACCACAAATATCCATTCACGGTTATTTTTCCCGACGTTTCAGCTGGTCACACGTAACATATTCCAACTGTCCCAACATCAAATAATGGCGGACAGAAATCATTTCCTGTCATCCGGCGTTAGAATCTTAAACTACCCACGTTTTTCCGGAAATCCACCGGAAATAGGACTGAGACGGTGCTATACGGTTGTGCGAGTGCGAGAGAGATAGCTGCTTGCATGTTGCGGGTTGAAGTTGGATTTGATTTGTTGGTAATGTGTTTTTTTATCTGATGACCTGAAGGATTTTTAAATTTGGGTCTGGATAAATATTTTTAGAAATACTTCTAATGGTAAAACGAGAAAAAAATCTGCAAATCTGTGTTTAAGCGCAACAATCTGACAGTCTTACTTCTCAAAAACAAATACATACATTCTACAAAAAAAAAAATTCAGCGCAGTTATTACCCAAAAGCTCGGTAAACAAACAGGAGCTGGCAGCACTGTCGCAGCGAGGCTAATTCACGTCTTCCCAATATTAATAAATTCTCATCTAAGCGGATCTCGCAATTTGCCCACCGCCGAGTGAAGTAGAACTTACGATCGCCCTTTCCCTAAATAAGGGACTTTCGGATTTCCACGCTCAGATTTTTGTTTTCTTTCAGTTTTTTTTCGCTACCAAATATGTCACAGTTTTATTTTTGTTTGGACTTTCCTAGTGCGGAAGACTATGTGAGTAACGAAGAATGTTGCCACCGCTTTGCAGAGGTACTCTCGTCATTTTATTATTTAGTGAAATTTGCGATCAGAATTGGATGAAAGAATGATCCCGAACGAAAACTAAATCGGACTATACCTTTAATACGGTCCCATCTAATTTTTCGATCCGTTTTCCATTAATTCATTTTACTAAACTTTCGAAAAGACTAACATTGAATATTGTTTTGAAAAAGATGGCGGTCATTTCGAAAACCTACTAAATTATACGACCACTGCATTTTATTCATTTTAACCTTTATTGCTTATCTAAACCTACGCAATCGATAACAATATCTAAAATAAATAGTATTAGTTGTTTTTTTCAAAATGTCTGGGTTCGATTTCCAAACTGATTACAAGTTTTTTTTAATGTCTAAAATGTCTAAATCCAGTTTTTCTTGTTACTAAAATCGATGACTTGCTAAGACGAGATATTCGTATGTCGTCGTACTTTAATTCTTCCCATACTGACCGATCTAAATATGCCCTCTATATTTGTGGTCGTCATACCATCCATAACTTTAGTCTATGGTACCAGGAGGGCATATTTTCTAGTTGGTTGCTGCGCGGCGGCCGATCAAAGGGAACCCGATACACTGGTAACTCAACACGCGTTCAGGAATTCAGCTAGACCTAGGAATAGCTAAGTTTATGCCTAGACTAGCAGTCCACCCGGCTTGCACGGGTATTAAACAAAAATTTTAAAATAGATTAATTTAATTTTTACACATGGTTTACATTAATGAAGTTTCCATACGGATCTTAATTTTTTTTAAATGTTTTATCGTCTATGTTCATCAAAGATAATGTACGATTCTAATGGTGAAAGAATTTTTCAAATCGGTCCAGTAGTTTCGGAGCCTGTTTAATTCAAACATACAATCAAATATTTTCTTTGTATAATTTAGTACCTTTATAAAAGCTTCCGACTGGTATTGATATGCATCAGTTGAGGTGCCTGTAGTTTATTACATCAATCTATATTTAGCTCAAATGACTCAATAGTTAAAATTAGCTCTTATTTAGTTATTTGATTGTAATTTTTATATTTTTAAAAGGTTTACCCCATTCAAAAATAGTAGTTTTCAAAACAAATGGCATTCCATATGAATGTTACATGACTTGATCCGGATCCTTGTTTGTATTCTTCGGGATACAAGCTTCCTTGTCAATTTACATTAAGACCGTTACAGTTTTCATTAGGTAGACGTAAGGTAACAAACAAACAGATCGTTACAAGCATTTTATTATATACATACATTATAGGTACAAGAGCTTGGAACCTATTGGTTATTTACAAGCCTTTTGTTCACAGAAAAGTTTGTTCTAGAATAATAAAATAAAAAAATAAGCTTAGACAATACATGTATGTATCATCTATCCCCAAGCTAAGCAAAACTTTTAGTGTAAGTTGTCTTTACTTTCCCGTAGTTTCTTTTTGTATGTTTGCTTGAGATTTCTTCTATTATACCTAAATCAAAATCTCAGCCCGATCCGTTTAGTTTTAGCGACACAGCTAAACTCCCATATTTTTGGTATATAACTGCGATAAAATCTTCTGTGGTAAAGATTAATGACAGCAAATATTTATTAAATAACAGAACCAAATTAGAACTACTATTTAAAAATTAAACAATTGAGCTAACTGCAGACTGTTGCGGACAATCAGGCTCAACTGATCCATATCAATACCATCGGAACCGTCCCCAAGACTGGCTGCATTTCTCGCTGTATCGCAACACCGATGTATGAGTTAGATTTATCTGCCTAAATAATCGCGGCGATATCAACTCCCATAGCATCAGACCTTTAGAATATCCACTCATATTTTCGCGGCGATATCAACTCCCATAGCATCAGTCCTTTATATTATAAAGTCCACACATTATTTTCAGTGGCCCCCAAACCGTGGGCGGTATCAAGGTACCACCGATCGGTAGCCAATCTCTGTGCTTTACGACTGTCCGTCTGTTTGTCATAAACACTGGATGCTATGCGTGCGCATCATGCAACATAAAGTTACATGCTGGTACACGATTTTGGTGCAATGGAATTTTTATGCCTTAAAATGTTGTTTGGAATTAAATTCGTCTGTAATATTTTAATTTTTTAGTTAGGTAATTAATTAAAAGTTATTTTTAAAAAGTTAAAATGAAAGTACTCATTATGGTGTAGGTACTATTATAAATAAATAATGCTAGATAAGTCACAGAGTATTTAGCCCCAACCTATGCAGAGCTTATTTAAAAAAAAATCTTTATTTACTTTCGGATTAACATTGATCTATAATTTCAAATTCTTTGCTAAATGTTAGGTTCTTAAATAAAATTCTACATAAATAAATAATAAATAAAAATAATTATGATGGGTAGGTATTACATGACTGATATACTTAATATAATATAATACATACACCTTCATTTAGACACAAGAGGGTTGCGGGTTCGGTATTAAAATTTTCGCACGAACAATATTTTTATTAGTGCGAAACACGAACAAGGCTAGTACGAACATTGTGGTTCGTACAGTAATCCAGGAACCTGCCATCATCAGAAATAAACAACAATAAATAACCAGAAACAATATGAGCGTCATGGATTACGCGACTTATAATTATTTTTAGGGCTCCGCTGTCGGCCCGGAGCCCGGGATTTGTAGTAAGTCTCGTAAGTCGCGCGTTATTCAATATTATTTCTTCGGGACATTTGGGGCACGTCCCAGGTATGTATTAAGAGGGATTTGTTACAGCGGGGGCAAGATGGCTGGTTCAAATTTGGTGTTTGGATGTACTTGTTAGAGAGAAGCTGGGGGAAGATGGCTGGTTCTAATTTGGTGTTTAAATGTACCTGGTTAGAGTTTGAGGAAAAAAGAATTTGTAAGAAAATGTTATACTTACCTAAGTTTATCGTTTTTTTTTTTGCAGTTTTGGAAGATTAAGAAGGATATGTTAATTATATTTTCCTAGTTTTTTTTAAAGGGCAAAAAGCCTTTATTAACAAATAAAATTACAATGATCTAACTAAATAAAAAACTAGTATTTACAATTGAAACAATTGAGCTAACTGGAGACTGTTGCGAACAAACTACAGGTAGCTCAACTGATCCATATCAATACCAGTCGGAAGCGTCCCCAAGATGCTGGCTGCATTGCCACGCTGTGTATGGCAATGCTGATGCGCTGCGCCAGATATTGACCAGCTTTCTTTTTCCTAGTTACCTACCACATATTATGTGCTTCAATTTTACTAACAGCTATTAAACTGCGTTATAAATCAATGTTCTGTAAATTTAAGAAGAAGAATAATATTTATCTAACTGTAATTTCTACGTTACTGTGCATTTTGTAGTTTTTATTACTTTAGTTCCTATCTTTGTTTTTATGCTGTCTATGTTTGTGAAGCAAATAAAATAACTACCTACCTAAAATACTTATTAAGTTTGGAGCTCGACGCCTAAAATAAATATCCAACACACAAGTAAAGCCGCTCGCAGAAGCCTAGCTCCGCCCTGGGAACTCACAGCTGGTGAACACAGAACTCGAAATAAAAGCTCGGAATACGTATACCAAGGTACCTCAGGTCTGAGGATCAGGGCGTTATTTATTGAAACAGAGATAGGGGAAGGTAGACGCAAATACTTTTATGGTTTTAGTCGTCTTTTTAACCGAAAACCACCATAGTTTGACGACTTAGAAAAGGTTTGAAAAGAGTTTTGCTCCAACTTAAAAATCAAGAATCAAGGTGATCACTTTAGTTCGCCGTTTTATTTGTGTAATTTTTAGTACTTTTTTTAAGGGTATTTATCGCACTTATAATCATGTGTGTTCAGATCACGTAGCTTTAAAAATATTTATTGTGTTATTTTATTTATATTTTATGACGTGTCCAAGAGTCCTGTACGCTCTGAAGGAAGTAAAGCACTTTGATTTTGATTGACTTAACTACGAATTTTATGCGTTTTGGAAGTATACCAATATTTCATCCCTTTTCTTCGAATTTTTTAAAAGATAATAAATTAAGAAAGGTCCTCTGACAAAAATAAATATATGAAAATTGCTATTTATTATACAATTTCTTAGTGTGTTGGGCTTAGCCATGATCTTAATTGAATCTGAAGATGTGATAATAAGTAGAGAACGCTTAGTTGCACTGCTTTTTGTTCAGTTTTTAATATTTTTTTATAAGAAAAGTAGCTAAAAATGGAGAAAACAGTCAGAACTCAAAGTGGTCAAAAGTGAACCAGCTGCTATATCAAAGGCCTGTGTAAGAGATGTTGTGATTAACGCAATGTACGATTAAATGAACGTTACTTTGACGATGCCCTGTCTACAGAAGACACGCTGTTTTATATTGGCTATTTAGGAAGAACCCAGTTTATTACAGCGTACAAAAAAAACGAAATCTTGAAGCTCAATAAGCTTTCAAACAAGGTATGCTACCCAAGCCTTTTAAGTTAGAAGGAAAGAAGAAGTTTTGTTAGGAAAGAGGTAGAATTTAAAGTTCGGAAGGCTATTTCCAATTTTAAATCAAACATGTCCGAAATGAATGGATGTTGACCCGGTAGCTCTAAATTCAAATCGATTTGTTATCTATCATGTCCAGTCAGACGCCGGCGGGGCGGCGTCACGAATTAATTCACGCACAAATCCGACAATGCAACTTGTAATCGCGCAACGATTCATATTCGAATTTCGAGCTGACTGCGTTCGACACTCGACCTTTGTGGTCAAGGATTCGAACACAGCTTTCATTTGTTTCCTGTTCGCGGCAACACCGACCAATCGTGGCGGCGGCAGGTGGCGCTGTCACCGCGGCTTCCATTTCCCGCGCTTTAATCGAATGAATATTACAAACGTCACGCTGACAGCTATGCAGTTTCACGCGCGATATGTGGGTCGAATGAGTCGGAAGCATCGAATGCTCTTTTCGAGCTATTGTCTACGACTCTGCTCGAATCTGATTACATGGCCAAGCAAACATTTTGACCGATTCGCCATTTTAGCAACGCGTTTAATAACCAATGGTTTTTGAAAACAGTTTTTATACATTCATGACGCCATAGAAATGACGTAAAGGATAGAAGCAATGATATCATCACTCGAACTACCGGGAAGGTGATTCCGTGTTACGGTTAACTACCAAAAACGGTAGAAAATGCAGCTTGCGGGGCAGAATTTAGCCCGTTTAATAATGTAAGAGCTGTAGAGAGCTAACATTGACACATTATGCCCGTGCACTGTTTTACAGGGCGGGTAATGAAAGCACTTAGCGCTAAGCGAAGCAATTATAAGTAATTTGGAAGCCGTAATGGCCGCGGACAGGGCGGCGCAAAAACGCGCCAAACGGTAAAAGCTCCCTAATTCGATTGTCGATGGTTACTTTTTAAACTGCGCTGGCGATAAAAAATTCCATTTTCGAATATTGAAATAGGAATTTACCTCAAGAGAACCAAAGATTAACCATTTAAAAATTTGATAACCTATATGTGTGTAAAACAAAATTGGTTGGTAGCAAGTCGAAGAAAGATAACCTAAATAGAAATCAATGTAGCAACTGAACGTTTCAGAAGCTACGTTATTTAAGAATTTCTGGCTAATTGTAAAACTGTAAAAGCTAAAGTAATTAAAGCCGTCTGAAACGAAAATACCAGGAATTCATAGCCATAAAGAAAGTAGGATTCGGGAATGAAACAGGGACGGCGTCAGGACTTGCGTCACCTGAACTGAAGCTTCTTTCTAGTGATTTATGGGCGCGGATCCGGACCGGTAATGAAATTGCACCCCCTGCACCCCCTTTCACCCCCTCACCCCTTGGGGTAGCCCCCGCGAAAACCCATTCTAGAAATTACTACGCAACGCCGATTCTGTGACACTAGCGTTCTGATCTTTCTAATAGCTTTTTAGATCCTATCTCAAGTGGTTAGAGGTTTTATTCGCTTGGCATTATATTTACCTTATCTACTTAGAAGCCTTTATATTTTCAAGTACGATTTCGGAGATAATTTGTTAAGGCATCAGAAAAAGTCATGCGGAAAAATTACTGTAAATCCCACATCTGTATTGATTTTAATTCTGTTTATTTGGTCCAAGTGCGTGGTACATTAAGAAAACTAATCTTAAGAAAATCCAAGACAATTCAAGTAACTAGCGCAACTAATTATTGTTATAATGCTTCGCTAGCTAATAAATATATTAAATACCTAAATGAATCTGTTATCTTATGTTTTAATTTAGAATTATGAAGGTTTTAGTTGTACTTCGTAAATTTGTCAATGTCACCGTCAACTACGTAAAGATTTTAAAATGTATCTGGTAGTATAGAATAGAGAAGTGGGTAAAAATGGTATTCCATATCCGAGCGATTGTATGTCCCGAAAACTTAAAAAAGTATATTTGTTTGTTTAAACGGATAACCACGGAAAACCAACGCTATACTATGATCTGCTCTACCATAGCACATGCTGAGTGGAGTCGGATTTCGTCAGTTTTTCTTTGAGTTTATGGTTTCTTTTTATATGTATCTTTTTCTCTTTGTGTTCTGACAAAAGAAATATATTTTATACTTTACTTATTTACTAATATTGTATTTTCCATCTTTTTCACTTTATGTTCTTACAAAATAAATATAATTTCATGTTTTTCTTTACTTATTTACTAATTATTTTGTTTATTCCAATCCAATCCATGTACCAGGGTCAAAGCCGTGGACTACCAAGCCAGCAGAAGTTGTTCTATTGTTTGACCATTAAAAACTTCCCAGGCAATAAATAAAGCATAGGCGTACAAAGTTGGAGTACAATTGTAGACCGTACAATGTTCACTATTGTACAATGTATAATTGTGTACATAAAGGCGCTTTTCAATTTAATTTTTAGTAATTGCAATACATTTTTCAATACGTAGAACTTTAAGAAGAAAATTAAAAAAAGTTTTTTGTTTTAAGTTGAAAGTTACTTTTGGATTATATTCGAATTTGAGGATTGAACCTCATTATTATTATATTTGTATTCATGCAGATGACAGACCTTCGTGGCGTAGTGAGCAAATAGCCGAAGTCGCAGAACGTAGCGCAGGTTCAAATATTTGACATGTAAATTGGTTTATCCATAAATTGTAGCTTTTATTTATTTAGTGTGATTTATTTTATTTCAATACCTATTATTTTGTATTTGACATATAGCTAAATTGCGGTTATCAATAAACCATTGTATTTATGTCAAAATAACAGATAAAGATAAGATAAAGATACATTTATTCAGCTCCACAGTTAGAAATTAGATTATATAGGAAACAATAGACTCACCGTTAAATGTTGGAACAGCCACGCCCTCAGGATGTTGGTGGCGACCTTGGGGAAGATGCCTCTCTTCTTCTGGTTCTTCTTACCGTTGGTGTCGTCGTCCTCCTCGCCGGTGCCTTCGCCGCTGCCGATGCTGGCGTTGCTGGCGTCACCTGGTGGTAACAAGAATACATTAATATAAAAAAAAATATATTAAAAAAAAATGTGACAATTCACACAGCATCATCAGCAGAGCTTGTGTTTTGGGTACTAGATGACTGATAAACATAATACAATATTATTATGTACATAGATATTTTTTATTATAGATAGAGAACACCTTGAACAAATATTTGATGATCGTACAAATATTAATCCCGGTCCAGACGCGGGAATCGAACCCGCAACCTCCTGCGTGGCAGGCGGATCTTCGCCCACCACGCCACAAGGTCGTCGAATCGTCGAGAATCTATGTTTAATTAGATTAATGTTTTTTTTCGTAAAATAAATACCAACGTGACGACAATATTTCTTTTCTGAGAGCTGTTTTAGAATTCAACGAAATAATAACGAAAAACAAAGATCATTAAATTTACTCAAAATCTTACAACGTGGTAATCGCACCCCAAATCCTCTATAAAGTACCAACACCAACATAATAACATACCAGGCGTTCAGAAATTGCAAGAGATGTCTCAACGTGCTTCTGGCATATTAATTAGATTGCCAACTTGTATTTATTTAATCACCAGCCAGTGATTGCTATCTGTGCCCCTGTGCGGTTGAATTAGGTCTGATGATGGTTGGGCAAAGATGGCACCTGAGTTTCAACCGGTAAAAAAATATTTTTTTATCATTATTGTGGACAAATATACAATTTTCAGAGAAAGTGGCATTTTTGAGTATATTACATCTTTTTGATAAGTTTCATATCGAGATTTTTTATTATAGATACATTTTGTACTAGTTTGGTATTATTTTCTTATACAGTGACGTTTGAGGGCGTATTAGGCTGTATATTGGCTATGATAATGTGTTTCTAATCGAATATTAGCCAACAGCGGCCAATTTTAACTATAGTGCACTAGTGTACGCAAACACAGGTGCACTCTCTGTTCTATCACTCTTATTAACGTTCTGCATACACTTTTTAACGACAATACGTTAAATAGTGTTATTGCGTCGTAAACTTGGCTTATGATTTTAGATTGAGAGATACAAAGTAGACTTTTAGCTTTTTCATTCATTCATATTTTTTTATCTCGTCATTAAAAATAAAGTTATGGTCATCGTAATTCATCAAAACCTAAAAACTTGAATATATTCTCATTCATTCGTCGTTTTCTCCCATTAAAACAAAATAATATTTGTAGATATCTGTAGATTATAGTCGTTAGTCTCGCTAAAACTTAAAAAAAAGTAAATATAAAAAAAATGCTGTTGACAGGAAGTTCACGGCGTCATCTAGTTCATAAATACGTTCACGTAGGTAGTTCATAAATACTTCACGTTTTCAATTTATCTATCCCGTATTCAATGTTAACCCTTAAATCCTTGAGTTATTCGCATATCCCAAGACCGAACGTATCCAAAAAGAGCCAGCTTGTTTTTTGTAAATAATTCACAACTCACAACACCAGGAGGGCAGGAGCGCACACGATAAACAAATTAGTGTGCACTGAGCCGAATCAAATATTCATCGTAGCAGGAACAAATCGAATCAGCGAGCTTCTTCTTATTTCTGTGCTCCTTGTACAGTTAATAAAAAACTAGCTGCTTTCTTTGGGTTTATTTCGAGTTCAATCGTTTGAAGTGATTTTCTTTTGTTTTATTTTTGCATTTAGTCACGCGTTTTTGTTCATCGAATTGTAGAAAAGCTTTCAGATTACATTTTGTATTATGGTGATGGTTTCAGTAACTATCTATAGTTATAACAATCGAGCTTGAAGCCTTTTCCCAAAGTAGATGAATTAGTGTGGGACCAAGCGTCGATGATTTTGATGAGGTATTTTTATCGATGATTCCAGATTTTATCGACATTCGCGCAACGTATCGAGTGTCTATCTCATTCGACCGGTGGCATGCATTGTGATGGTAATGGGGGCAAAGTAATAAAATTACTTTTAGACCATTACCCGTCCCCCTCGATGCTACCCTTGCATATAGGGTGTAGAAGACACAATAAAATGGCAACACTTTGACAAAAACAACGGGATTATTGTCTGTGTAATTGCTTTACGTGCGCTCGGATTTTACCTTTTTTAGAACGGTTTTATTTGAATTTCCTTTTTTGATTAGGAACTTTATACAAATAACCGCGTTTACGTCATTTTAAACAATTTCATCATCAGAAGTTCAAAGAAATCCATTTCATTCGTTCATTTATGTTCACTAAAACAAAAGAACTAAAACGAAACAGTGATTAGTGACGTAACATTACTGCAATAACGAATCCTAACTTTATTAACACCCTCTATAATAAGGGTGTAAAATCAGAGTGCAGTTGCATCGCAGTAATCCTCTAATTCATCTCGTAGCCACGTACCCTGCTACCCCTGGCTACCAAGCTACCCCTAATGTTCGCTAATACACCCCAAATGAACGTGTATAGTAAACAGTTGCGTGCGAAAAGTCAAGAACATTTGAATCTACTCTGGAATTTGCAATAAGAGTTGGAGGAATGCTTCATCTCGGAGGTGTTGAGGGGATCTAAGGAAATGTTTGGGCTAGTTGCGAATGACAGAACGAATGAATGAAATTAATGTAAAGACTGAAATATTTATTGCACAAAAAATGAATGGAAAACTTTGGTATAGTTCGTGTATCTTTGATGTAAAGAAGTTTAACAATACGAACTGGTATGAATATTGAGTTAAAAGACATTCTATCTATTTTCTAAAATATAATCAAAGTACCTATGCCATTGTCTAGCCGCTACGATTTCGGTCTGTCATATCGACCTGCTGATGTGATTGGGCTGAGTAGAGTGATGTCCAGGAGTGGAGAAAGGTCATGTCCATTATTGGGTTGACCAGAACTTATACAAACAGTTCAAAGCTTTGAAACTGGTGAAAACTAAAGCATCGCTATGCTATTCCAAACGATATCCTAAAAATCAACGACTATTTTGAGTTTTCAATCGTACACGGTAAAGTTTCAATTACCAATCAGCAGCGAAGTGCTCATTAGCCGTAATCCTTTCCCATGCGGTCCCCAGATCCCCTGGCGGGGTCCATGGGACCCCACGGTCCCTGGGCCCCATGGCGTGGCGTTGTAAGCCGATTGGCAACCCGACACCATGAACCGAGGGTATTTGGTTTGGACCTTTTGAGTATTTTGAGATGATAGGGTGGTATTTGCTTTTGTGACTTGCACGCACTGGTTATGGTAAGAAAACGCTTTGTGAAATTTTAAATTGTATAAGTTGGCGTGGGTCAAACCATTTTTGTTTAAGATTAAGTCAGTAATAATCCCAAATTCTCTCAAATTTATATCAGAAAGATAGGAAAGTGTTGATTACTATATACGCATGCTTGGACCAGACAGAATATCTGTCTCTAAATTATGAAGAACGTATGGGAGAGTACGTTCTTATGAAGATAATAATTTTTATAATTGCACTCGGTTTTAATTTGTTTTTCTGTGTCTTTCTGATTTTTAAGAATTTAAAACTGCAGCAATATATATATACAAGGAAAAACTAAACCTATACTCTGGTCAAATTTGAACTAAGAAATTTAAAAACTGCCAGCGCCGTTCCCACCCCCAACCCTCCCCCACATCATTAGACGCAAACAGTGCGCCCTGCATTGTGCGAGATTTATCGACGCCGGCGAACGCAAGATCCAGTTACGCCAATCAACTTAGCGCACGCGCTCTAGAGATGGACAAGGATATCGATAAATATAAAAAATCATAGGGACGGCGGCAGATAGTCGACTACTTGTTAAGTCATGATTTTTTACAGCACAGCGATATTTGTTAATTGTCTAGGGTAGAATAGACAAAACTCTGACATCATTGAATGCGTAAAATATTTGAAATGCATTCCTTCTACTTCATCAATTTACGCAATAAATAAAAATATTCAGACTGTAATTTTTTTATGTAAGTCAGAAATAGGTTTAACAAAATAAGCACTCAGAGAAATCATTATGTGGATGATAATCTGATTTGATTTCTATTCGACGATAAAAACACAGAAGGAGGGGTGGATCGATATATCTGCCAATAAACCTAACTCGCAGTGGTTCCAGATGTTCCGTGATCATGGCGCATGAAACTGTACCGAAATATTAAAACACGAAACTCGAATCATGTAACTTATCCGTTATACAACTTTATGGTATTGATTTTCTCTTTGACATATTGTTTAGAGGTAACTTGCTAAGTATTAACGTACGATAAAAATGCTCATTACTTCAAAATCGGGTCCTAAAGTGATTGTAATTTGTCGATAAAACACAAAACGAGCCATAATCAAGATCATCGACATCGATGATTTATTTCCCACAAACTCGCCACCTCCCTAAAGGGCGACAACCGTGGTGTCGTAATGCGTTCCGATTTGATGGATTGGCTTCTTTGCACCCCCCTATTTGCAAACACCCTTATCTGGGGGGCTAATTAAAATTGGCACTTTTGATTAAACTCTAGCACGTTGTAATAAAGGTGGGTTTTGTTCAGCAAGCTGTGACGTAATACTTATGGGAAAGTATGGGAAAGCTTCGTTTCGGGTGTTAGTTAGGAAATTAGTTAATGTAAGAAAGTGACGGCAAATATTTGGAGTGCAGAATTACAATGGCTCAACTCAAAATAAAATTGTGTTTGTGGGTAGAATTACAATATACACATTCGTGTCACTCAACACACTTTAATATAATAAAAAAAAGTAGTTCGACTGTCTGTCTGTTATCTTTGACGTCTAAACGCTGAACGGATCTTGATATTTGTCAGGAAGATAGACTATATCCTGGGGATGGACATGAATTACTTGAAAACCGTGTGAAAAGCCGCGGACAACAGCTAGTATTTCCCATAAGTTTATGTAGACGTAAGTACAGTCATCGATATTCAAAATCTATCAAAACAGATTTATTTCAGATTAACTCATTTATTTCAGATTAAATCCATATAATATTTATAAAATCATAGATTTATATGGGTTAATTGCATCTTAAATCGGTAATATGGATAATAATGTAATAATGATAAATGAAAGTTTTTAATACTTACTAAAAACTATTTTACTACTCCTATTTATCCCGAGATGATACCAAAAATAAAATATTTTCTGCCAATATTTATTTGATATTGTAATTTTTACAATACGCTTTATAGAGTCACCGTCTGCCTTGAGACTTCCAAATATTTGAAGATGCAAGTCTGGACCCAAATAGACCCTACTTGATGAATCATCATGACAAAGCTCTTTAAATAAAAAAAATAATAAAACGAATTTCTCAAAATCATGCTTTACAAGATTTTGCTTTCACTTACACAAAATATATCATCATTTACAAAATTCGAGCACAAATCCAGTTTAAAATAATTTAACCCTTAAACTCCATACAGTACACAGCGCGTCAATGGAAGTGTCTCGTCAGCTTAATTACAGTACCTACATATTGCTACATTATCTGCGGTCCGCGTAAAATGATGACGTAGTAACTAGCTTCGTTAGGTATTGCCATGCTGAGACTCGAGGGTATTTACTTTTTTACTTGTGTACACCGTGGAGGTTATATATTTCGAGTATGTGGCTCAGAGCAGAAATTAAAGCGGTTTGATTAATGAGGTATTTATCAAAAAACTCGTAAAGTATTAAAAGGTATATTTTATACTTTTATAGGCCTTTCTTCTTTTTTGGCGAAAAAAGTGAAAAGCTATCAGTCCTATTTTTTCACTTTTGCCGCATAAATTTAAAACTGGGTGGTTGGTACGAGTATGTCATTCGTTTTGAATTTAACCAGATTTTTAGACACACAATATCATTTATTCTTTATAAACGGATCATTAATTTATTACCTACTACAATTAAGCAAAAACAATTTTTAAACAGATGTTTGTTTTATTTATTAACTATAAAAGAACCTCAAAAATACATTAAAGCTCAGCAACTTGTTACTTTGCACACTCGTCATTAACATTAAGTACCTACCGATATGAAATTCCATGAAAACCGTCAACCAACTTAACCCTTGCACGTCTCCGCGATTACAGCGCATTGAAAATTAGTTTAATATGAAATTGACGATTCCGTTCGAAACAGCCAATTAAGAGAGAATAACACTTGGAGTGATCCTCTGATAGCCGAGTTATAGGGTGCCTTTATGGACCATTAGCTGAAGACGAGCGGTTGTGCGTCAAACGGTTTGTTTTATGTAGCTTTGACGGTTGCGGGAGTTTCGGGAATAATGTTTGCGACGGTTAAGTTTGAGAGAGGTTTTTTTTAAACATATTTTTAATGGGAGAGATATGTCTATGATTGTGTGATTTGGATTCGTCGAGAAATATTTATTATTTAATTATTAAGGAAATTACATTACACTAAAGATAAAAAAAAACATATTTTAAAAATGAAAGTGTGTGACTCTTATCAAAAAACTCTAATCGCGATAAAAATGCCATAACACCATTAAAAGGTAAATAGTCACCATTCAGCATGTCCGCGAGCATTCATCCAAGCATTGATTTCAATTTGAATTTTAATTGCGGAATATAATACAAAATTACATTGCTTAATATTCACCCCGAGCGGTGATTTTTGCATATTTAACCCTGCGCCGGTCCTGATAAAAATCGCATATATTAAGGACGGGCGACCCGCGGTAGGTTTCATTAAATCCGATAGCGAAAAATCGTATTTTATCCTCTATAGTGTCTTTAATGCGGCAAGATTGTGCCGATTTCACTTTGGCATGTTTATTTGATGCTTCCGAGTCTTATTTTAATTAGATACGATAATTAGGTTTGTGGAGGAACGCTGTAAAGTACAATGATTACTGAGACTGCCACCTTTCTCGCAGGAACAAATTATCTAACGAATAGGTAGGTACTGCTCTTGGCTTCACTCACGTCCTGACAAAACATAAGCTATGCCACTCAGCGATAATACAGATATAATATTAGTATAATTTGCTTTGAAATCAGACGAGTTACTCCGAAAACTAATGTAGAGATTGAAAAAATAGGCCAATTCATGAATAAAGATTTACTAACTCAAAACTGGAAATCAAATTAAATCAAAATCAAATTAGTAGCATATAATAAACCAAAGGTAAATGTTAATGTTGATGTGGACTATTGTAGGCTGGTGATGATGATGATGATGAAATGTTAATATAATAACTGTCTCGTCATACTTAATTCCAGCTACATGCGCTTAAATTGGACGCCAGACGCCGACGCAAAATATGCAATAATATGCAATAATATGCATTAAGTTTGTAAGTTACGTCGCGCTGGATTTTAAGGGTTAAATTGTTAGAGAAGGGTTAAATGTGACGATTTTGATTTGCAACTTGTGACGGTGAATATTTTATAGGATTATGTTAAACTGACGATTAGATAATGATGATGGCAGTTGTCCTTATTTATGAAGTTAGGAATTAATTTTAGTTATCGTGTGGGTTTTCGCCAAAAAAATGACTATATCGACCAATGTGTTTAAGGCGTGACCAATGTGTGTGTGACGTGTTTAAGGCATTGGTATGAAGTGAATAAATACCGTTAAAATTTTTACCTAGAAAATGCGTTAAAATATCCTCTAAAAACTCTTTTAATATTAAACCAAAGTATCCCTTTATTTCCCTGTTTTTTCATCTAATTTGTATTTTGTGTGTGTTCAAGAGTCCAGTAAGGTTTAAAGGAAATAAAGCACTTCATATTAGATATTTGAAACGACGGAAATTATTAATTTAAGTAATCACGAATAAATAATGGTGATAAATCTCATATAGACATATAAATGACATTAAACATATTTAAATGGGTTTATTTTAATACCTTAATTGGATCTCATCCACACAGCATCGTCAAGCCCCAAGCTAATCAGAGCTTGGTTTATGGATACTAGATAACTGATACATATATACATATAATATAATAATACAATATATTACATCGTTAGATATAATTATTTTATTATACATAAAACAGAGTTTCCTATTGATGATGCTGTCTGTACTAAAAAACCTTCATTATAATTATAATTTTACGTTCTCCAACAAATCGGTCAATAACACACTCAATAACAACTTCCTCTCGATAACATCAAAGTTACACTAAAAATAATCAAGCCTATCACATTTATAATGACTAAAACCGCATTTCAATCTCATATAGACATAAATGACATTAAACATATTTAAATGGGTTTATTTTAATACTTTAATTGGATCTCATTTAGGTAGAATAATTTAGAAATGATCCATAAAGATCTGGCCACGGGGGGTCTAGGGGTATTTGATTGCGAAGTGGGTCTTATAATGATCTTTTGCTGATTTTTACCTGAACGTTATCATGCTTTTATCAATATAATCGTTATACACAAGTATAATATCTTACTTGTTATCTAAACATTTCATTGAGAAAAGTATGTGTGTGAAGAAAAATCTCACATTTAGAGACACAGAGGGAGGGGGAGAAGTTCACCATAATTAGGATTAAAAATACACAGAAAGACGACCAAAAAATCAAAATCAAAGTGCTTTATTTCCTTTAGACCACTCTTGGACACGTCACAAAATACAAATTTCAAGTGTAATATTAGGAAATAAAAGTTTAAATATTTTTAAGGTAGAGTAGCGAACAAGAAGCCTTTATCTTGTTAGTTTTCGAGTTCGAGCAAAACTCGTCCTAAACCTTTATCGTCTATAAAATCTGATATTTTATAGTAAGTTTAAGAATATTTTTGACAAGCTACTATACCTCTGGAAGGAATCTTTAGAGCCATAGTAAACCTTGTTTGTGATTTTCTTTCGACAATCGTTTGGTAATTTTTTGCAAGAGAAGATTTACTGACGAATCATGGAATGTGTTTGAGTAATTATTAAGATCATCATCATTATTAAACGAAATTTTCAAACAGCTGGGGATAGACCATAGACGTCAATACCCATTATGTACTTAATAATAATGCTGGACAATCCATACAACATCATCTGCCAGCTAAGCAGAGTGTATATTATGTATACTTTATGACTGATATAATTCTATATTGCATGGTAGACATTTTTACTATAGTAACATGTAGACACCCGAAACAAATATTTGCCGTACCAATATTTGTCCCGAGGCGGGAATAGAACACGCAACTTTCTGCGATGCAGAGGTCGCCTTATTTTTGCCTAAGATTTTTACGTCCTATAGCCAACATAACAAAATGTAATTTAAAGTAGTAAAAGCACGGTAAAGCACTACCGCCTACGCACTACCAGTATTACAATGTACCAGGGCAGCATGGCAGGACAGGCGATATTAATCCACGCTGTGTGAGGGCCCGATTTATGAACACCGCCGCACGGACATGCGAGCCTGGTAACAACTGTGTGCTGATTAATAACTTGTAGCCTTTTTTTATTGATTGTTTAGATTCGAAAACGTTATTATGAAATCTCTTAGGTATGTACCTATCGAATAAATAATAATTTTCTTTAAAAAGAAAAAAATGGAGTCCATCGGACTAAAATAACACTAATATTGTTATAAATCGGTAAGTTTGGATAGATTTTAAGTTTTCACTGTTACTTCGTTAAGCAAAAACTACTGTATGCATCGAGCTGAAATTTGGCATACACATAGTTCGAAGCCTGGAATAAAACAGTCTACTTCTTATCCCGTATCATTATTTCACATTGGATGGAATGGTATAACATTAAAACTTTTTATAAAAACAAAGAAAGCTAGTATTCAGTAATATACAATGATGTAAGACAATATGAAAGTTCACAAGAATATCAAAAATGCAAAGATCGATCAAAAGTGATACAATAAACACCACACTTCATTCCAACCTTTAAAAACTAACAAGAAAATTCACGCAATTTCGACACCAAAAAGAAAAAGCCTAAAACAAGAAATGTCATTTAAATTCCATCTCCTCATATCAACCATCCAGGTACCGGGTATCTTACATCGCAACGCGTAAATTAATACCTAAAAAAAAACAAAAAACATTATCAAAAACGGCGCAGTGTCATCGGCCCTTACCGATCATTTGATTCGATCCTATCTTGCTCACTCCCAGAGGGTTTTGTACCTTATTTTTTAGATCATAGCGTGAGTTTTACGGTGCTTTGAGGCCTTTAATTACAAAGGACGCAACGATCACTCAATCGAGATTGTATTTCTTGAGAAACTAGCTTTTTGATTTGAATCTGGGTCCAAGTTGACTTGTCATTTTAATTTCGGATTTTTGTTTTTTATATCGTCTGTTCCCTACATTTTGACTTTGACAATGAATTTTACTGCTATCGATAAAACAAAGGGTTAATAATTCAGTGAAAAAAAGCATTGGATTGATTTTTTGGTCAAAATACCAAATATTAAATATACCTTATTTTAATTCTACGTTTTCGTAGCTGGTCTACGCCGTAGACCCTCTACGAGTTTGCGAGTCGAAAATAATTTCATTTCTAACGAAAGTACCAGGAAATCATAGTACGCAAGCCAGCGCTGCGACCAGTATTTACGACTACGCATGTACATTCGTAAATAGAATGCACAAACCTATCTAGAGAGTTCTCTAATCCACGGTTGAGCGAATGCATTAAATTTTAAACTTAGAATCGCGACGAACGTTTATGACGCGAGCAAGTGACATTAATATTTGTTTCTCACCTGATTTATACCACTAAAAGCTGTGCCCGCGATTTCGCTCGTGTAGTATTCACAATATCATTGGGAATAATTTTCAACGCGAAAAACTAAGCCTCCGCATTATTACCAAAATAAAAGTAGCCTAAGCAACTTCTCATACGAGTACATAATCTTTCTGCCAGTTAATGTCCCTTCAAAATCGCTTCTGCCTTTTAAGTATGCAGGACAAAAAAGCAGATACATATATATAAAGATTTTTTAAAATTGTTATTTGGTTTTAAAAACCATTTATACTATCATATGAGTACATTTAGTAGCTGTAAGCTGTTATTTTGACATTACAAACACTTCAATTTTATTTCATGTGTAGATTCCCGCTTTGCCTTGGCGCTCGTAAACCCGCGCTTTACTGCCGATCACTGCTCAATTAGAAACGAACGTTTACTTCAATTAAGTGGACGCGGAACGCATCCTAATTTGATATTTGAATTTGTTCGATGACAGCTGCATGTCAGATTTAGAACTACCAGGTTGCGCGCCAAAACGATTGTACGATTGATTTGTTGGTATCGTGCGTGATTCAAAAATGGGAGACGCAACTTCTAACATAATGGCTTCCTGACTGATTCAAATGAGTACCTACTTCATAAATAATACCTACTTATCTTACTGGAAGGTTATTCAAAGATAACAGAGTTTTAGGGACTTTTCATAGTGCTGAATTAATTTTATAATTGCAAAATTTTGAATTTTTCACGATCTCTTCTTTTGACAGTGACAATGCTACCACACACGTCAAAGCCAGACAGTTGTTAATATTCTAATACTGAGCTTGGACATCCTGCTTGCAGTCTTATTAGAAAGATTTATCGTTGCTTTTTTAATAGTTATTCGTTTGCTATGCTCGCCGTGTTCAGTCATTATGGCTCGCACGTCCGTAGCTAATATAATTAGTTTCTCGGTTCTTGGACGAAACGGACTTCACTTTATTTTTATTAATTCAGAATGTGTGTTTGTCTTTTGGTAACATACTATGCAACTCGGGTCCAATCTAACTTTTTTTTGTAAGCAGATCTGTTTTTAGTAACATAGTTATGTAATAAATTATTGAGCTTTACTATTGCACTGCGTATTAATTAATTGAAATGAGCTCCGCTTTGGAAATAGGTAGGTTTGTTTACATTTTTGTATAATCAATTTAAGATTGATCTGTAAAATGTTAATCATATTTGGCTGTTAAGTTTTGGATGATTTATATTTAAAAGCTGTGGAATTTGGTTCTTGAATAAATAAATAGACAAAATCTAAGTCATATTTTTTACAACTTAATCTTTAGGCACTTTGTCTGTTGGTCTATAAAACTAGTTACTATAAACATAAACTAGTCCATATAAAAACACGTTTGCAACATAGATCACAAAAAAATCGAATGCTTTGCGTCTACTACCAACATAAAGACAAAATGAGATACAATAATACATACAATATACGCAACGAGATGCTGGCAGCAATAAAAAACGTAATTTTCAAATGTAGAATGTGCGTTGATTGGCAAGGTGCGTGCGAGGGCGTTCCGATTGCTCAATGGCTCCGACACGACGCGGCGACAAAAAGTGGACATTCTACCGCCCACCTCGTTGGGAGCTTTGGGGCTAGATGATTATAAATACAATGTTTTTCTAATTGAATAGTTTATAAACTTTTTGGTGAGATCTGTAAAGTACGTTGTTTCATCATCATTGAATTTTTTTATGCTCGATGCAGGCCTTCCTCTGTTAGGTCAAACTTATTTATATTTAGCTAGATTATAATTTTAATGAATAAGATAATTCGTTTCATAAATCATTATGTAACTGCCTGAGCTGTTGACCTTCTAAGATTATGTTCAAATTATCTTGAAAATAGAATCAAATAACCGTATTTTTTTTATATATATGGGCGTTGAGGTTCCCTTGTTTTTAAATACGTTCTATGATTGACACTGGAGACTGACACTCCATTAATTTTCTGCTGATTGGAGTATGCAAATATTCCCGAAATTACACCACTGCAGTCCAAATCGATCCCAAGATGTGACAGCTCATGTCCAAGCGAACCCCGCTCTTCGCTATTACGTCATAAGTGCTTTAATTACTTGCATCTCTTCAAGCTTCATCAGGCGGGCGACGGCTTTGACGCGTCAGAAAATAACGCTGACGTGACGTCATTCGTCGGCGACACCGAGTCACTGTCAGTCTGAAGCATTTCCAAATTTGAAATTGGAAGACAGTTTTGATTTGCCACTCAGTGTAGATGTTTACTGCTTATTTTGCAGGACGTGTTCCGAATTTAGAGTTTAAAATTGTCTATGAAAAGTTGGTTTTCTACCTATGCGATTAAAAGTCGTCATTGCCGGTCAGAAACCTATTCTACAAAACATATTCTTTTAAAAACGTGCCAACATACAAAAACCCCAACTATATCGAAAATGGAATACCACCCGACGAACGTCATTTATTTAAAACGCCCGGAGCACTGTGGTCGGCTGATTGACTCAACTCTTTTGTTCTAATTTTATTGAGTTGGTACCTACTCATTTTGTTTGTTGGTACCATGTCGTCATCCCGTTGAAAAGTTAATTTATGAGAAACATAGAGATTTATGTGTCTCATGATGTACTTCGTCGAAACACTTAACGTGGCGACAAAGTTGGTGATATTTTAGTTAAATAAGTAGAGTTATGTCGTGGCAGAATGCATGAACCATCCGCGGCCATTAATGAAATGTAATGGTGCTGAAGATAGAAATGACGCGGCAACATTGGGGAAAGCAAGTAAAACTTACATCATCTTACATTCTGCAAGATTCTTTTGCAAGTTTGAAATGTCGGACCTCCATTTCGCCGTGATCACACTATGTTTAAAAATTGGATAGACTTTGATTTTAGATTTTAATAACTTTATTTCTTTAGGCTTACAAAATAAGCATTTAGACAAGTTGAATTTCCGTCACCCATGCGTCATATCGTTTTCACTATATTGTTTGTTTCGTTTCTATGATACTTGTTAATAAGTGAGTGAACAACATAAATTCTTAAATATGTACTTCTTGACATAAATGAGTTTTTGGTCAACTTGTTATGAAAATAACATACCAACAAATAAAATAAAATTGTTTTCTACATTCATCTAAGTTTAAATATAAAAAAAACGTAAATACTAACTTAAATATGACAGGTCTCACCTGCTGGTACTAGGAGCCCATAAATATTGAGGAGATGGCGCGCGCCGTTTGCATGCGATGCTCAATTACGATCCCGGAACATAATGCATAACCTGTTGTGTTATGCTTTCTTGGTAGATCTTTGAACATCGCTGTGGTCTATGCGTTAGTCTGTGGCTTTACTTGTAGGGTCAATGACCCTTATACATATATGAAAAGGACGGAATATAAGAATGCTGTTGGTCTTCAAATTATCCAATATGAATTAATTTTTAAATTTTGGAGTAACAGCAAAATATTAACAGAGGTCCAGCAGACAGACATCTTTGTACTTGAGAATGAATAGAAAGGAATAGCTGTAAATACGTACCTACTACTAATAAAGCTAGTTAGAATACTTTTGTATCATTTCTTTCATTTCAATTTAACATATTATAATGAACCATTTCAGACACCGATAACTCAGAATGATCTACCGATATTGTCAGTTCACTACCGCCATCTACCGTCGAGTAGCGGAACACACGCATAAAATCGATTTGAAATAATTATCTGTTGCCGGTCGGTAGTACCGCAGGCAGTAATTTAAATAAACTAGTTACAAAGTATCGGTATCTACCATCTACAAAACTTATGTTGCTAACATGTATGGGGTATGAAACTTGTACAGCGCCTCTAGCGGTTACGATCAGTACTAACTGAACTTATCGATTGGACTAATCAAAGGAATGAAGCATTCCTTTTTAAAAACGTTTTAGTAGGTAGATTATGCGTTTTCGCATGATGCCAGGATTCGGATTTAAAAAACATTCACGTTCGTTATTTAAATTTAAAGTCGTAAAAGTTTCGCGGCAACACATTACCTATTTCCAACTTTTTCTGTTCAATTTAAAAAACGAACGGCATAGTTGAATTTCTGTGTGGTACAAAATAAAATAACATAGTGGAGCGACGTAAACAGTACTCAAATTCCACAATTAAATATTGCAAAGCTAGCGCAGGACAAAACGGTGTGGTTTGCGCCCTCCCACCGCAAGTCTGTACTTTATTACGGCTTTCTAGTTCTTGTTAACTTGTTTTACTGTCAGTTTCATATTTTTACTGTGTCTAACTAGCCGTTACCGCAGTGTGGTCTCCTTAGCTGTTATTTATTACCACAAGATAATGGTGTAATGGAAATGTGTCTAACACTTAATTCAAATAAAATTAAAAGCTTATGAAAGAAGGTCATGATGTAATAACACTGATATCTAGTAAAATATGGCTTTTAGTTAATAAAACTGCACTAAAAGTATAGATTAACAGATGTTACTACCTAGAATAACCGTAAAACCCTTAATCTGTGGAGTTTAGTTCGCTGCGTAGCCGCTAGGGGCGCTGATTGTGTATATTTTTACAAACTTCAGGGCTTTTATTCACTATTGTCAATCCCAGCGTGTCTCACAGATATGACAAGACAGAGGCGTGGAATCGAACAAAATCGTATTTAGAACACATTGTGACGTCACACGGTTTGGTCAAGGAATCACCTATTTCATAGAGAATAAGACCCCAGAAGATAATTATTCCTCTGTCCAAACTTTTTCAAGTTCGAATACTCAATATTTCGCATGATAGGTTTATAAGTTCAGCTGATTCGGGCAAGGTCAGTACTTCCAACTGTTTCTATTCATTACCAGGTTCCACAACGCATCCAGTAATCCACGTGATTATTTCAAATCACCAGCACATCACATTAGACGTAATCTCCCATAATGGCAGTGCCATCTAACGGCGGTGTTGCCAGCTAACGCCAAATTGTGGGAACGCAGCATAGATTCTCTACTGACCGCATAATATTCATACCTACTTTATATTATGCATAAATAACTAGTTTATTTCTGTTATGAATAATCGGTTATAAATTTATAAGTGAATAAATCAATTAATTACGTAAAAATTCTGGTTTAAAATTTAAAACTGGAATGTCCAGTGACAGCGTTAAAACGCTGACATTTTTCTTTTTAATTCAAGTCACAGTGAGTGTGTTGCCATAACTCAAACTGGCAAAAGATCCGACACTAAATAAATTATCATGTCAAAGAATGTTATTAATAAAATAAACATTTCCGCGGATTAATTTCACGAAACTTTTGACATTCCATTTTACGTAACTTTATATTTGTGAATTTATTCAGCCGGCATGCTGCAGGATTAAGTTAAATCGTAAGTTGCTTGTCACAGAACTACAAAAAGCAATAAACAGGACCGTAGCGAAACGCAATAAGACGCACGTCACGAAATACTTGAATTACAATTTTAATCTTGTCAAATCCCAGTTTTTATTGAGATCTGCCGGCCTTCATACGGAGGACATCATTTTCGTTCAAAGTTTATTTAATAAGAAATTCTCGCTATAAGAAATCATATTAAAGTAACCGACGGTTACAACCTCATATAAATTCGCGATTTTTATAACCGACTCATTATTATTTTTGAACGCTCGAAATGGGCACTTATGAATAAAAAGTTGTCTTTATTTTGATGCAAAAATATTGTTTGTTGCAAAAAATGGCGGGCGGCGTAGGCGCAAGCGGCGCGCTCCCGTCGGTATGAAATAATTTAAGAAATATAATACGCGAAACCCGTCTACCGTCATCTTTGATACAATTAAAAAACATTTCTCGATCTTATTGGAATTATATCGCTTTTTGCTATCGGAGCCTGGCCGCACGTACCCACGGGTAGGTGCGCGCCTTGCAAGGGTACATTCCACGCATTCTTGCACTATTATAAAACCTCCGTTTCTTAAAGAAGCGTTTATTTTAAGTAGATGGGTATTTTATCAAAATTACTATAATTTTGGTCAAACAAAACTACGACCTGTCAAAATTGACGTCGGTAAATCATCGACTTGACCCTTTTTTGTTGCCAGTATTAATAATTTCGTTAAGGGCTTTTTAAACGAGGAACATATTTGGAATAGCTGCTGGTACTTTATGGTCGAGATCATTTGTATAGGAATTTAAATGGGCCGATTTAAAATTGGATTACAATAAATTGAGGAATATCGGCCATTACTATTCGAGGCACGGTATTCAAATGCACGCCGAGATATACAACAACACGATAAGTTTAGTGACCTGTCGATTGGCAGCTAACAGACCTATCTAATGAGCGTTTAGGAACAAAACAAACACCCTCCTCGAACAATAAATATAAAGCGGAACAAGAGACGGACAGTGACGGCGGCGTCGGCGGGTACCGGCGAGCGAGCGTGTATCATGCTCTCTCATTATTCATATCTCAACAAAGAGGGGCATAAATTACTCGGCCGAAAATATCTAAATCCTAATCCATTCGCCTCGCCTGTCCCCGGCTGAATCCGATTTTAAAATATTTATGAAAAGGCAACAAAATAGAAAAGAAACACAAGTCCAGAGACAGAATTAAAAATAAAAAAATGCGCCTCGAGAGCGAACGTCGGAAAAAAGTTAAAATGATTGTAGGGCATCGGAGATGTAGTGTGTTTTTTTCGTATCGTTTCATTAGATCCGTTTCATTCCTTCGGGATTAGAGTGCCGGAGCCGGGACGCATCCGTTGATTTATAAAGATCCTTTCGGGACATAATTAATTGTTCTCCTTGATCTATGGGACTTTTTTGGCTGCAGGTGTCGGCAAGCAGCGGACAGTGGAGTGCGGAGGGCAGACCACGTGACCTCTGCCGCTGACAGCTCCCGAAATTAGTCACGTGTCCGTAATAGCGGACGGGGCGCTGCCGTTTTTTTCCTCCGCTTGTTTACAACAGTTGGTGGCTATCGATCCGGCGGATATAGACGTAAATACGGCGTTACTCATCGTCCGCTCGCCGCCGCCCCCAATCCGTCGTCTCGGCTGTTTTCCATCGATTT